>SJYG01000015.1:4520186-4587858 GCA_006410535.1 Litocranius walleri
CGTGGCTGTGGGGGGGGGGGGGGGGGGGCGGTGGCTGATTCAAGATCATAAAGATTTTCTCCTATGCTTCTAGTTTTTTAAAAAGTTTTATCATTAAAAAAAAATTTGGCCACACCGTGCAGCATGTCGGCTCCTGGTTCCTTGAGCAGGGATCAGACCCACACCCCTGCGTTGGAAGCATGGAGTCTTAACCTTTGGACTGGGCCACCGGGGAAGTCCCCCAGCCTCGGGAGACTCATCTTAAAGACTGAGCTTGTGTCTAGCGAGCTGAGGTTCAGAAGGGCTAACTGATTTGCTCATCACATGGCTGGCAAGGGAGGAGCTAGGGGTTAAAGCCCTTGTCCAGTTCTTTGCCGGGGCTGCCTGGGTCCCCCAGTGCCAGGGAGCTCACTAGTCATGTGGGAATTCACAGAGCCCCCCGGAAGGGCCTTGGTTACTGGAGACCCATGGGAGTATTCTTCGGGGCTCCTTGTGAGGACACTGGAGCGAGTCCTCCCCCCGCCCCCCATGTACCCAGTGGCCGAGGATTGTGTTCCATTTTCCGTATGAGGAAGCTGAGACCCCCTGAGGTCCAGAGCTGGAAGGCGGTCTTCAGCGCCATGGACCCCACCCCTGTTCTGTGGGTGCTCACAGGCCCCTCGCAGAGGTGAACCCCCCCACTCAGGGAGAATTGGGCTCCCCTGTCCCCGTCTCCCGCTTCCCAGGGAAGAGCCAGCAGCGCCAGGGTGGGGGCCTGAGAGGCCATCTGCCAGGCCTGCTCCCCACCCCTCCCAGGCGAGGCCGGAGCACCGCATTCTGGGCCAGGCCAGGCTCACGGCCAAGGCCAGGGGCCCGAAGTACAGGCGAGAAGGGCTCTGCGGCTGGGGGATGGTCAGTGCTGGAGCCCGGGTGAGACTGACGTGGCGGGCGGGGGGCCTCCCGGTTCAGGCTGGCTGGCCGCTTTCCCACTGAGTCTTCCCCATTTTACTAAAAAGGAGTCCCTCTGGGTGGGGGAATCCCACAGTCTAGGGTCAAGCTCTGCCAGCCTGCCTTCCGTAGCTGTGAGCTCCCAGGCATGGAGCTCCTCCTCCGGGAGGCTTAACGCCCTCAGCTCCATAATGGGAATCGTTCCTGCTCTGTGGTCTCATGAAGTTCAGCCATAAAAATAAACAGAACTGACGCTCACAGAGCTCTGACGAGGTACCACACACTTCCCATGCGCCAACTCATTTAATCTGCAAACAGCCCTCTGAGGTCAGCACTGTGTGATGCATTCCCATTTTGTAGATGAGAAAACAGAGGCACGGAGAGGTGAAAGGACTTGCCCAAGGTTCCCCAAGCTAATCTTAGCGATATCAGTGAGCTGGGCTTCAGACTCAGGTAGTCACCTGTCGGCATCCTTCCTTTGACCTGTGACCGTGAATTGCCTCATCATGTGTGTGCTTTATAATGTAAAGAAAAATGTGTATGAGAAGTCTCTGGGATCCGAGGCACTCTCTACGGCAGCCGTAACCATTTGCAGTTAACAGAACCCACCTACCCCGCGTACCTGGTCTCCCGGGCCAGCCTCTCCTCTCCCCGGCACTCTTGGCCAGGCAGCCCCGTGACAGAGAATGGCAGACAGACAGACAGCAGTGTCCCTTGTCCAGGCCGACCTGGAGGACCCGCCTGGGGTGAATTTCCTTCCCTTAGTCTTCGCTGCTGTGGCTCGACTCCCCATCAGCCACTGTTGCTAGTGAAAGTAAACGCCCAAACGGGCTTACAGCGCCCTGTTGATTCAGAGCTCGTAAAACCCAGGAGCCCCAAGCCGCTTTATGACGTGCCAGAATCCAGGGGCAGGAGGAAAGCCTGGGGAGATCTCCCAGCTTCAAGGGCCGCTGCGATGCTTCAGCAGGAGCAGAGGGGCTGGCCTCCGCCCACGGGTGAGACGCGGGCCGCGGGCTTAGCTTTAAGCTGCTGACGCGTGGCGGCTTGCTTAGACCACTCCAGGGTTTGGGGGCTGGAGGGCTGGCCCCGCTAATGGTTGAAAAGCCCAACGGGACTTGGTGGGGGCCGTCTGGGGTGGTGTTGCAGGCCTGGGAGGCCCAGTGGGCTTGTGGGGAGCCTTGCTTCCGTGACAGTGTCACCCTAATGAGTAGCCCTCAGAGAGGGAGAAGGAAGTGGACCCTGGGAGCGCATTTTGGTTGCTGTTTGCCTCTCCTCAATTCCTCTTTCAGAGGCTAATTGAATTCGTTTGCTTTGCCTCCAGGCTCTCTAAGGGTGCAGGGCCTCCCCTGGAGGAGGTCCCCTGGTTCTCAGGTGGCCTTTTAAGTGTGGGGCTTGGTTCTCAAGCAGAGTGTGTGCAACAAGTCACCTGGAAAGATTGTAAAAATGCCAATGTCCAGCCTCCTCCAAGAGCCGAGGAGCCCAGGGTTAGGGGCGTGGCCTGGGTGGCTGCATTTTTATTACGCGCCTCCCCCAACCAGGTGACCTGGGAACCCCCCTTTGAAAAATGCTGGGGCTCAGGGCCAAGACACCTGGGTTTGGGGTCAGGATCCAGCAGGAACCGCGCCGATGAGCGCGGTACTGTGTGTAAACACGCAGACACAGTTCACAGGTATCGGTTGACACAGGGCAGCCGCTCCAGGAACTGCGGCGCATCGTGGTGTTTGCTTTACCGGCCTGGATTTATTAAATCAAATATGCTTTCTGTGAATTCTCCCATTTAACCCTCAAACAGCCTGTGGGATGGGTCTGCTGATGGCCCCGTTTTTCTGATTTGGCAAAGTGAGGTTTTGAGCCGGGAAGCCCCCTAAAATGTCACCTGGTGGGGACTTGAGCTAAGACCAGGGACGGTCCCATGCGGCAGCCTCACCAGGGCAGGGGCTGCCCCTCCATGGAGCCGAGTTCTGAGCATGTCTGCCCATAAAATGGTAGCACCAGGGCTGCAATGTCATGCTTGTTTTGGCCCCCCAGGTGACGCTCATGTGTAGCCAGGGTTCAGCAGTACTCCTCCCCCTCAACAGCTCATAAGAGTCAGCTGGGTTCCTCGTTAAGCTGCAGAGTCTTAACAAGGTTCAGTAGGTCTGGGGTGGGGCCCAAGGATCTACATCTCTAATATCACCCACCACCCCCCACCCCGACCCTAGGATGCAGCCCACACTTTGAGTTGCAAGACCACAGTTTAGATAAGCTTAGAGGAAGCGAGACTGGACTCTTGCCTTTACATTTTCATTAGAAAAGATGGTTTTCGTTCAGGTAAGGAGAAGCAGGGGTTTCCTTGGTGGCTCAGACGGTAAAGAATCTGCCCGCAACGCGAGAGACCTGAGTTCCACCCCTGGGTCGGGAAGATCCCCGTGGAGAAAGGAACGGCTCCCACTCCAGTATTCTTGTCTGGAGAATCCCATGGACAGAGGAGCCAGGTGGGCTACAGTCCACGGGGTTGCGAAGAGTCTGACACGACTGAGGACTAAGCATCAAGGAGAAGGGGTGGGAAATGAAGATTTGGTCAAGGGAGGATCAGTTGGTTGCCTGAACCTATGAGACTTTGGAGGGAAAAGCAATGAGGCTGCTTCAGGAAATAGCCGAGCTGTGTTCGCGGCAGTGCTGGGTGATTCACAGAGCAGCTGGCCGGGCCAGCCTCCCGCCCAGCGCTGAGAGCTCATGGCCACGTCCAGTCCCCGGCCTGGCTGGACTTGAGCCCTTGGCCAGCTCGCCCAGGAGTGGTGACTCAGGCGTTCCACCTGCAGAATGGGCGGCATGGGTCTTGTGGCCTTCCCACCCATCCACCCCTGGGACCAAAAGCCCCTCCTCGCCCCCGAAACACATCCAAGGCAGATCCGAAAAGTCAGGACCTGCTCTTCTAGGCGGTGTGACTGCTGTTTTCACTGCTAATAAATCTCCATTGATGGCAGCTCAATTAGGAAGTCACACAAAACTCCTCTATTGAAAGAAAGGATTAATAACCCAGCCCATGTGGGAGAAATTAGCAGCTCCTGCCGAGAGGCCTTTTTAATATGAGCCCGTAACTGGGAGCCCCTTAGAACCACGCTGGCTGGCTGGCCCCTGGGAACAGAGAGCCTGGGCTGAGCCTGGGATGGGGAGATACTGGCCGAGAGGTCAAGGAGAGTCGCCAGGCTGTGTTTTTGATGTACAGTGTCTGGGAGTGTCTTGTCCACAGCAGACTCCTTAAAGGTTGCCACGTGCATGGTTGCTGCTGAAGGCATGGGTTTCAACGTGGCTCCAGGGCAGAAGGGACAGGGTGCTGGACCTGGAGGCCCAGGCCGGCCGGGAGGGCAGGGTTAGGCCCGCGCCTCGGGCCTCAGGCGGCTGCGTCCCCGGCTCCTGGAGGGGGCGGTCTGCCGGCCCCTGGCACAGAGAGGGCTGGCCCTTTGCCCAGTCCTCGGGCTCTGGGAGGGATGCCAGGAGCTCAGGCTGACTCACCCAGGGGGCAGGCCGGCCTCCGCGGCCCACAGCGCCGAGGTGAAGCCCAGGGGTGGTCCCTCGTGTCGGCCAGACCTGTTCCCCACCCTGCCCAGGGCAGGCGTCTGGAGAGGGTCTTCACTCTTTCCTGCGGCCTGTCCTCCAGAAGAACTGGCTGGACAGAGGGCCTAAAGGAGGGGGCTCCGGAGCTGGACAGGCCAGCTCTTGAGGGCTCAGGTCAAATCTCAGCATCACCATAGCTGACTTCTAGGGTTCCGTTTTCTACCTGAAGGCATATAATTTCATTATACTTCTTTCCTTAGAAGGTTACGGTGAGCCTTCAAGTTTATCATTGTAGTTAAACAGTCAGCCTGTCCCATTCCTCACTGCAGATACAGATGAGGATATTGAGATAGTGAGATACATCTGTATCCGTACCTGTCTCCATCCATCCATCCCTGTGTCTTTCTCAAGCACCCCCTGCTAAGTCCTGCGCCCAGCCTGGGCTCACAGCATGCACAAAGCGATGCTCCTCTCTTCTGGGCTTACGTTCTCGCTGGGAAGAGATGAAATGCAGAGGAACCAAGAATGTTACAGGTGGCGTTTCTGAAGGTGGAAAGCTCTCTGGGGATGAACTGAGCAGGATGGAGCAGGATAAAGAGGAGAGGTGGGGGCCACCGCCAGACAGATGGACAGGAGGTCCTGCTGTGTTAGCTGTGAGGGGCAGGGTGCAAGGGTGGGGCAAGGAAGCCTCCCTGAGGAGGTGACATCTGTGCAGAGACCGGCCTGCAGGCAAGCGAGGAGGAGCCTTCCAGAGAGGAGGGCTTGAAAGTGCAAGCATTCAAAGATGGCAGTGTGCTGTGTGTGTTTCAGAGATGGTGAGAACATTCTAGAAGTGTGACCGACGGGGAGTGAGCGAGAGGGAGTGCTAGAAAATGTGGTCAGAGATGTGATGGGGGCGAGTGGGTTCAGAGGCCGAGGTGTCTACACTCTCAGGAATTAGGTCCTCAAGCTTGCATGCGTGAGCCCTTTGTGGCCGCCATCACATGCAGAAGAGTGTGCACTCTAGCAAAGGAAACCTCTTACAAAAAGGTTGATTTGCCTATCCTTTTATTAAAAAAAAAAAATCAAATTCTTATTCTCCTCTCCTTCCTAAAAGGAGAACAGGCATCGGTCTCTTGAGTCATGAAAATGAAACTTGTTGTTAGGAGAAAGTTAGCCCCAAAGACTTCGGGCACATTGACAAGAACATAACATTTGCAGAGTCACTGGTTGCCAGGGCTGAGGGTTCTGCTTTTGCAGTAACAGAGGTGGGCAGAGTGCATTGTGCCCCGTGAAATCTCGGGACGGTTCCGAGTGGGTGTCTCCCGTCATCTTAGCGACGTCTTTTTCTCTCGCCCACAGCCCAGCGGTCCGCCCATGAGCTGCCCATGGTGGAAAGGCAAGACATCGACAGCTGCCTGGTGTACGGCGGCCAGCAGATGATTCTCACGGGACAGAACTTCACGGCCGAGTCCAAAGTCGTGTTCACCGAGAAGACCACAGGTCAGAGCGCCTTCCAAGCGCCGTATGAAAGTGACCATCTTTTTCTTCTTAATTTGAGGGTTAGATCCCACTGTGTAGCGTTTTTCTTACTCACTGGGAGAAATTTCCTTGTATCCAGTGACCTTGATATTGACACGGTCCACTGTTGCATAAATGTCCTGTGGTGTATTTTTAACTCATCCTGGCTTGTTTGGTTGGATGAGAAGGCTTTTCCCACCCCCAACTCTTTTTTTTAAATTATTTTTTACACATAAGGAGACACCTTTTTTTTTTCTTTCAGATTTTAGCCTGTTATCAAACAGGGAGTAGTAAGAGCACAATGATTAATTGTACATGCTTGATATCATACATCCAGGCCCCGGATATCCTGGGTTCACATCCTGCCTTTGCTACTTGTGCTCTGTGATCTTAGACAAATTACCTGACTTTTCTGTGCCTCTGTTTCTTTATGAATAGAATGATTATAACAAGAGTTGTTATCCCATAGGGTTGTCACATGGGTTAAACGAGTTAATACATGTTAGGTAATTATGATAACACCAGGTATATTATAAGTCAATAAACACTGGCAGCTTTTATTTTTATTGTAACTAATACTGCGGTTTATCTGGTTACACTTGTAGGACTAATTAGTCTTCTTACATATGAAACTCCACATGTATCTTTTTTGTTTATGTTGGGTTTATTCCCATGTGGGATTTTGGGTAGTCATTTTGAGAGCTTTAAATACGTATTGCTTTGTAGAATTCAAATTACCTTCTAGAAACTTACAAATTGGAAACTTCCACCAATACTGGGCCAGTAGTGGTTTCAACCCATCCCAGAAATGCCCTGTTTTTTAATTTAAAAGATTGTGCTGAATTCGTACTTGATTTTTGCACACCTTTGCTATGAGAGGTTTAATGGACAAGCGCGTCCTTTCTTAATATGGGCCGTCTGTGAAGTGTTCACCAATGCTGCTGCTAAGTCGCTTCAGTCGTGTCTGACTCTGTGCCACCCCATAGATGGCAGCCCACCAGGCTCCCCTGTCCCTGGGATTCTCCAGGCAAGAACACTGGAGTGGGTGAGGACGTGATAAAAAGACCATGGTCTGAAGTAGGAAAAATATCAGGTTATATAATTTGCTTAGTTACGGGTGCTAGGCTGAGCTTTTTTTTTTTTCTTTCCTATGGACACGATTTCAGGTCAGATCAAAGGCGAGCTGATGTGTGTCTGTTGGCTGCCCTGAGGGTGGCCCACAGGCACACTGTCCACTGTGGGGGTTTTGCATAAGGGCGCCTCCTCTGGGCACCACCATTCGCATGGGGTCATCATGGGTCTGAGCGTCCCTGAAAGGGGGGGCTGCTTCCCACGTTCACACAGAGCCTGCTCTTGGGATGGGCTGGCCCCGTGTCCAGGGTGTGAGAACTGCTTCCTCACATCTTGGAAGCACGGCAGAAGGCAGATGATTTGAAAGAGGCTTGCCGATGCCGTTGCAATAGATAAATGATGTGAAATAGGGCGCGCAGTCAGGCCCTGCGGGTGTGAGGGGCTGTGATGGTGTCATGAGGAGGCGTGCGGACATGTAGGTGGGTGTGTTGTGTCTGTCCTGTGGCGGCCAATCCTTTATTTAACCGCCCTCCTTTATTGGGTGTGAGGCTGCTTCCAACTTTGTGCTGTTCTAAGTGACTCTGTGACACACCTCCTATTCGTGCCTTTGGTCAGCTAGGTGAGGGCTCACGCGCTCCAGCCAGATGGCTTGTGTTCAAAGCCCAGTCCTCCTCCTTCCTAGCTGGGAGACCTTGGGCAAGCTGCTTAGCCTCTCTGGGCAGCAGTTTCCTTCTCTGTGTAACGAGGATGGTGACAGTCATACCTTATAGGATGTTCATGAGATGAAGAGTGGTACATGGGATGGTCGGTTCACTTGTCCCTCAAGAGTGCAATGGATTGGTGCCAGGACCCTGATAGATACCAGACTCGGAGAGTATACAAGTCCTTTGTGTACAGTGGTGGAGTATGTACCTTTGTGTACGTAGGTAGAACCTGTGTACATCCTCTCATGTACTTTAAATCACTCTAGATTATTGAGAAGACTGAATCCTAGGTAAATGCTGTGTTAATAGTTGGCAGTGAGTGGCATGTTCAAGTTTTGCGTTTTGGAACTTTCTTAAGTTTTTTTTTGTTTTGAATATTTTTGTCTGTGGTTGGTTGAATCCATGGATGTGGATCCTACGGATACAGAGAGCCAACTGTTTGTAGCAAGTGCTCAATATGTATTAGCTCATGCTGTTTGCTACTGTTATTTCCTAAGGTTGAGGCCGACATGTGATGTCTTGGGTTTAAAGGCATTGCACATCTTGACACATTTTGGAGGCTTTTTTTTTCAGGCGGTGAAACAGTGTATAGTATTCTCAATGGCCAGAAGTTACTGGGCTCTCATGAGACAGAGAGCAGACCTGTGTGGCTGGAGTAGAGGCTAGTTATCACCAGGAAGTGTTCTGATGAGAAGAGCCTGGAGAGATCTCCTGATGCCAGGTAGAGACACGGCCTTGACTTAGTCTGTGCGTGAGTAAGGTATGAGAGCTGTGGTGGGTTCTCAAGCAGGAAAGCGCATGAAATATAAACAGCCGAGTTAGCATTAGCCTCCTCAGCTGGGATGGGTCTCTAGGACCAGGAAGTCATCCTGCTGGTCTTGTGCTGACTCTCACAAGAAGTGTGTGGCTTCAAGGCACCTTACTGGCAGAGCGGGAAATGCTGAGACTACGTAGACGTCTTGTTCTCCATGTCCAGGCGAGCAGTCTCCTTCGGGGGCTGCTGCAGGGGTGGCTTGCAGACCAGGATGCTACCAAGTTCCTTGTGGAGCTAGGAGCCAGACAGCTTTCACTGTCCTGGGAGCGCACCTGCTTGTGAGGCTACTCAAGGGCTTCAGATAGGTATTTGCTGGATGGAAGGCAGGCAGACATTTACTCTCCAGCTTTCCTTCTCTTGGTTTCAGAAGAAATTTGTTTACCACTTGAAGGGAGAAAAACCCAGAGTCTCTTTCAACTTTGAAAAGCTGCATGTTAATAAGGAACGATGACGTTTCCTCTCTGTGGGTGTGCCTTGCCTCATCTAACAGCAGGCAGGTGGCCAAGCCTGGAGAAGTTGGGGAACTCGCCTGCAGATAATATCCGGCGTCATCTTGTCATTCAACTTCCCTGGACCTCCATTTTCAGTCAGTGAGTTAATAGTTATCCCTCCTAGAGTTAAACGCATCAGCAAGCAGGGGGCACTCAGTGCATCGGGAGTGTCCCTTGTTTTTACGGTCTCTCCAGCGTTTTCCTGGTTCAGGCCATAGGTCACTTATTGGACACATGCTGCCCCAGGCATAGGCCTCATGGGCAGATTGTAGGAGGCTTGTCAGGTGCAGTGGGTACCAGAGCAGCTGTGAGGTCAGCCGGCCTGAGTTCGAATCTGTGGTCTGCATTTGGTGGCTTTGCCATCCTGGGTAAGTCATTTCGCCTCTCTAAGTCAGCATTTCCTCTTTTGTAAAATACACATGATTTACTTCTCTTGAGAGATGGGAAAGTTAAACGAGAGGATTCAGGTTATGCTCTTTGCATGGAGCTTGGCATTTTAGGCTCTAATATTAGCATCTTGCATAGATGCTTGTTAAATATTAGTGGCTGTTATTATATTTAGACTGTGGAAGGACAAGGCTGAGTATGAGTTTATCTCATGGGAACAGACTGAAAAACAAGAACGAGTAATAATAGACTAGGTGCCAGGCCTTATTCTGAGCCCTTGGTAGGTATTAACAATCTGATTCCTTGTGACAGCTCTAGAAGATAGCTACTGTTCTTCCCTGCTCCCCCCCCTTTTTTTTTTTGCTGAGAAACCGAGCACAGGGAGGTTAAATAACTGAGTAACGATCACACAGCTGGTGAACGGCGGTGCTGGGCTGGCCCCTAGGCAGCCTGATCATTAGCTAGTCTTGCTTGATCATTAGCTAGTCTTGCTTGATCATTAGCTATTCTACTCTGAAAAAGGTCAGAACCAGGTGAGTCTGCCTGAAGGCCCATTAGCTGCTCTGAGCCACTGACTTGAACCGTTTTGTGGTGAGACGGCCTCTTGAAGTCTGCAGTGGGTCACTGAGGGCAGCAGGGTCTTTTAGGACTGTCCCATATCTGATTGAAAAGACTCTGGGGTGGATGCGGTCCCTGGACCGATGCCAGCAGACAAGCTGGGGTGTGCGCGGTGGTCCTGGGCCCTGAGGAGTGGAGGGCTTCCCTGGCGGGATATCTGGACCCCGGAGGCTCCGACAGGTGGAGGGGGGATGCCCTTGTGTTTGCAGGGAGCCAGTCCTGCTCCTTTGACCCCAAGCACTTGCCGCCCAGCCCGGGACCGCCTTCTGCAGGGGAATCCCTGTTGCTCAACTTCTTTTTTCCAAAACGGCTCCCCGTTCCCATCTCCATGGACAGTTTGGCTGGCCGGGCCGCTGCGGGGTGGGGCGAAGTGGAACGGTTGAAGTTTTCCAAGGAAGGGGAACCCCAGCTGGTTCTCACATTAAGGAAAGGTGACAGCCTCCTGGGCTAATCTTAGCCCCCATGTTGGGTCATCGGCACCACCAGCTCCAGCATGCTTTTTATAGCTGTCGACTGAAATGGAATTGGCAGTTTCCACTCCAGCAGGATGACAAATTGGAGGACAGTGGAAAAACAGTAGGAGAAAGGGAGCGTGGTGTTTCTTAAGTTAGAAAAGCTCGCTGTTTTGGAAAGTGGCATCTTATTTATAGCAGCAGTAATAATAATGATTATTATATTGTTTTTATTACTATTTTTAATGATTTGCAGGACTTCTAGGGGCCCACGTGAGCTGGCCCTGGCCCATCTCTCTGATTTCGGCCCTTTGGACTTGCCCCCTTGCTCCTGGGGCCTTAGCTAGATTGTCTTCACTCTGTCCTCAGACACTCCGCTTTCCTTTCCATCAGAGGAGCTTTGCTTTTGCTCTTTCCTGATGGGTTGCATCCTCTCATTTCTACAAAGCTCAGCTTAGAGGTGACGTCCTTAAGGTGCCTCTCCTTGACCATCTGCTCCGAAGGTGCTTGACCTCCTTGCCCTACCTTCTCTGAAGTTCTTAGCTCTATGAGAGTCACCTTTTCTAAAGAAAAACCATTTATTTATTAATATTTTGGCAGCACCAGGTCGTATGAGATCTCTAACCTTTGATGTGGCATCTGAGATCCTTATTTACAGCCTGTGGGATCTAGTTCCCCGACCAGGGATTGAACTCTTCATTGGGAATGCAGGGTCTTACCCCCGGGCCACCAGGGAAGTCCCATCTACTGAAGAGATCTTGTCTATTTTTTTTTTTTTTTTGCTCATTTATTATCTAGTCTCACATATAGAGTTTCTTGAGGGCTGGACGTGGTGTTTGCTGCTGTGTCTGCAGCATCTGGAGCAGCCTTGGCACTGAGTAGGTGCTTGTGGTGGTGGTTTAGTTGCTAAGCAGGTGTTTATGCATTTTGCTGAGTGAATGTATTTAATCGTCACACCAGCCTGGAGAGGCAGACACGATTACTCCCATCTTACAGATGAGGTCACTGACGCTCACAGAGGTCAAGCCATGGGCCCCCAGGTCAGCTCCCAGCTGGTGACAGAGCCGAAATCCTGGGGACCATTTATCATCAACCCTAGAGAGATCGCTCGAGTCACAAGAGGACAAAGAGGAGCCCCACAGAATGATCCAGAGCTCGCCTATTGACCACTTTCAGTAATTGCTGAAAAGCCTTGCTATATTCTCTGAAATTTAAGAAATGTGTAACCTCCACAGGCAAAGTTCACCCTGGGAAGTCCAGGCTGTTCCTGACTTCAGCTGGTAACCCTGGCCCCCGGCCACCCAGGCCTCAGGCGGAGTCGGGGGTCCCAGCAAAACATTGCAAAACAGGAAAAAATCTAAGGACACAAAAATAAAAGTGATGTGGCAGCGGAAACGGAGTTGCCATGGCTCCGAGCGACTCGCCGCGCCTGGGTGGGATCCAATGTTTTGGAAGGTTCCTCCACATGACACAGGGTTTTGGAATTTTTCAGCTGGTAAATCTTTCTTAATTCAGCCCCCCTCCCCTGGCCCCAGCCAAGTAGCTCCCCGGCCCTCTGTGTCCCGCGGGGGCGTTGGCTGGAAATGTGCCTGTGCCGGATTACTCAGCTTTGAAACTTAAATCGTTTGAAGAGAACTTGTGTTTTGTTTTGCTGGATGGTTTCTTGGACCAGTCTGATGGCAGAGGCTCCTATCACCTGTTGAGAGGGCAAATTGATTTTTTAGAAAGAAGGCGTGGGTGGTGGAATTGGAATTCCCTCTTTCCCACTGAGTCATCACATCCTAATGTGAGTCATTTTATGACTTGGAGGTTCCCAAAGGTTGTATTTTGAGCTTTGTTTAATAAATATAAATGCATATGCTTAAAATAAAAATTTTTTGCTAAATTAAGTACTTTTCCATGGATTCGTCCCCTGGAAACATTGGAACTCACTTAGAGAAGACACCTCCTCTTCCCACCTGTTTTTCTCCATGGGTTTGGCTTCACCCCATCTGATGTCTTCTGAAACAATTGACTTGGTCTGGGATTCTCTCTGGCCTTGGACTTGCCTCTGGGAAAGGTCAGCCTTCAAGCTGGGCTTGACCATGACTAAGGCTCTGTAGACCTTTGCCCTTGGTGACTCACGTCCGCGCTGTCACAGGTCCCTTGGGCCAGAGCCCACCACTTACACACAGCTGGCTGGGGCTTTGAGCATTCTCCCAACGACAGAAGTCAGATTGCAGCTCAGGAGCCCACCCCGACCCCCGGAGATAGAGAAAATGGTCTTTTCAGAGGGCTGTTTGTCCAAACTCCAGTCCTCTTATGTGCAAGAACAGACTTTGAAGGATCCTGCTATTTCAGTGTCTTAAAAAGAGGACATGAGTTTTCTGATTAACATGGGCCCTGGTGTTTTCACCATCAGAAATTGTCCTTGGCACCAACAGACTTTCTGTAATTTGCAATTAGCAGGCTAGAATTTCCACCCCCGTCGAGAAAATCGTATCTTTTCTTAACGAACTGTCTGATACCTTCTTGCCTTATTTTTTTTTTCCTACAGTTTTGTTTGCATACTTTTTAAACAGAGTGGTATGTGTTTAAGGGTAAGCAGGCTGAATTTTGGATCATCCGGCAGATTCAGCTTGAAGCCTGGATAGACCTCGTCTTTTGTACTTTGGGACTTGGTTTCCCCATCTGTAAAAGGGGGTTTGGTGGTGTTTGGTCTGTAAAAGGAGATGGAGGATCTGAAAGAGCTGGGCCATGGTAGGTGCCCAGAAGATGTCAGCTGACTGTCCATGTGTCCCCCTGGGAGCTTGGTTTACTTACCCGAGTGAGTAAGGCCCAGGTTGGTTTCTTGTCTGGGAGAAGGGTCCTTCCTGGCACAGGCGAGCCTTTCCTCTCCTCTCAGCTCCCAGCCATCAGATCCTGCTGTCATACCCGACGCGATGGAGGGAAACTGAGGAACGGTCCGCCCCCTACCCTCATCTTACAGATGGGAAGCCAGCTCACCGAGGGAGGTGGGCAGACTTTCTTGAGTTGACAGCACACGTCAGAGGAAGGCTGGGCCCACACCCCCGCTTTCTGGTTCCCTGAGTGACTGTGGGGGCTGGTGGAGGACACTTAGGGATGACAGCCGCTCGCTGAGAAGAGGTGCCCCTGGGCTGGGATAAAAGCTGAGCTGAAATCTGGCTTCTAGGCAGACGAGGTGCTGATGCTCTTCTGGCCTCGCTCCTGCACGCACTCAGCCCCCAGGATTTTCGAGGCTGCTCCCTAGATATTTATTAAAAACCTAGTGTGCACAGGTTCTGTGCCAGCCCCTGGGGGCATATGACCAAGGAGGTCCATGCCCTCAGGGCATGGCTAGTTTCAAACTTGCCTACAAGCAGGTCACTCTGAGATGGGATGAGTGCTGTGAGGACAGGGGGAACCAGTCCTAGGAGCAAGACCAAAGGGTCTGGAGGTTAGGAGAAAAATACGGGATGCTAACTTGAATCCAGATTTCCTAGTATGAGTGTGTCCCCAGCAGTGGCACAGAGCTTGGGACACACCGGTAGCTTAAAAAGGGTTCTTTGTTTTCTGAGATTCGCATCTAACTCAACAGTCTGTATTTTTGTTTCTTACATCTGGCAACCATGGACTGTGTAGTCAGGGAGGGCTTCCCTGAGGAGGTGCCTCTGCACGGAGCCCTAAGGCGGGAAAGAGGGAGCCACATGGGTGGTCGGAAGAGTGTCCAGGCAAGAGGACCTGCCCCGGGCCAGGGCCCCAGCGTGGGACTGAGCCCGGGGTGTTTGGGGAACTGAAAGCAGACCCAGGCGGCTGGTGCAGGGTGAAGGCGAGTGCGACACCAGTCAAGCCTGGAGAAGTCATGGGGGCGGGGGGTGGGCGGTCAGGTCAGGCTGGGCTGTGTGGACGTGGCGAGGAGTTTGCATTTCCTTCCAGAAGTGAGTAGCTGTTGGAGGCTTTTAAGCAGGGAGATGTCATGATCGAATTTACATTTTTAAGATTGCTTTGGCAATCTGCAGGGAGAATGAGCTCGGGGTGGAGGCGGGGGGCGGTGGGGTGATGGAGCAGTCGTTGCAGTTGTGCAGATGGGGACACGGGGGGTGGGGTAAGCCTGCCGAGGAAGTGGGGAGGCGGAAGGAAAGAGGGGAGGTGTGGGAATCAGGGTCTTCCTCCCCAGCTCTCAGGAGGCCCATCGAGTGCAGTGGCACTGTTTCTGTTGTTAGTCGATCCGTCGTGGCTGGCTCTGCGACCCCGTGGACTGTAGCCCTCCCAGGATCCTCTGTCCATGGGATTTCCCAGCAAGAATACTGGAGTGTGTTGCCATTTCCTTCTCCAGGGGATCTTCCCGACCCAGGAATCAAACTTGCATCTCCTGCGCTGGCAGGCAGATCTTTACTACTGAGCCACCTGAGAAGCCCAGTGGTACCATTCTGGGTGGATGAAATCCTAAGGGGCCATTCCTGACCCCCCCACCCCGCATCTGCTCGGCTCATTAAGCCCATGCATCCAGGGAGCGTGAGTTTTTCTGCTAGTTAAGCAATCGTGAAGAGCAGACCCAAATGACTTCAGCCATCTTCATGGAGAAGGGAGCTAATTTTAAAAATCAGAGCCAGGCCTGGGAAGCATCACACGCGGTTTCCTAACCCAAACTGACACTTTGATTTCCTCCCGGTTCGCCTGGAGCCCAGTGGCACGCTCACGGGCCCCAGTGAGGACGGGCTTGCTTCCCTTCTTCTGAGAGCATGCTCCTTTCTGCGGGGGGTGGTGACGTGAGCCCACCGCTGACACGAGGCTGACTTCGGAGACTCCAGCTCGGACCCTGCTCGCTGCTTCCTCCATCAGGGGGTTCAAGAGCTGCCTGCAAGAGCTCCACAGGACCATCCACCCACAGACCCACTGGCCACGGAGCCCTGTGTTCTCCTGGCGGCGGCGCCAAGTTAGAGCAAAGGCTGGGGTATTTCTTGAGCGTTGTGCTTCCCACCCCATTGTTTCTCTTACAGAGTCTTGCTGAGGCTTCTGTAGACCCAACCTCTTTGCCCGAAGGAGCTTGCTCTTTTAGCCTCTGAGTAAAGGCTTGGAAGAGCCTATGTTGTGCTGGCTGCCAGCCCCCGTTAATTTAGGACAGGGGAAATTTGCCCGAACATCTGCTCGAGAAGCCGAAGTCCTTTATTTCATCTCAGCCCAGAGCAGTAGACGCAGCCTGGGTCTTCTCGAGCCTCTTCTGTTCTGGGCAGGGTTTCTGAGTCCCAGACCTAGGGGAGCAACCTGGAGGTGGATTACCTAAAATTATCTAGAACTCGGGCTGAGTGGCTCTTGTTGAGTTTGATTCCTTGTCTGTACCTGTAATAACAGGCTCCTTCCTTCAGTCAGTTCCCTCCAAGGACCCTTCACAGACAGGCGATGATCTCGCTTCCTGGGGTCTTTTTGCAGAGCGGCCAGTAGCCGGCCATTTCCTGACCTCTGGCGAGGGGCTGAGCGCCGGGGAATCCTGAGGTCAGTCTGTTCATTTAGTCCACCTGTGTTTGCTGGGCATCTGTTAAGCGCCAGACACGGCGTCCCGGGAAAAAGCAGAGAACAAGTTGGTGGTGTGGCCCCGCTCTCCATTCAGGCAGCCAGGCCAAATGTCGAAAACTGCCTTTGGGGCCTTAAAAAAATGGAAATAATGGTAAAAAGACCCATATTTGAAAGGAAAGAAAACTCAGGCACCGTGCCACTTGTTGGAATTATTTTTTCAAAAGCAAAATCTTTTAGGTGAAATTTCATCTTGAAATGGCAGCAGCTAGTTAAAAAGCCACTAAGCCATAGTGTAGGCCAGTTGGCTTTTTAAAAAAAGAGAGCTGTGGTAAACTGCACCCTGGGCTTCCCGGGTGGCTCAGACCGTACAGAATCTGCCTGCAGTGTGGGAGAAACCTGGTTTCATCCCTGGGTCAGAAAGATCGCCTGGAGAAGGGAATGGCAACCTGCTCCAATATTCTTGCCTAGAGAATTCCATGGGCAGAGGAGCCTAGCGAGCTACAGTTCACAGGGTCTGAAAGAGTCACACATGACTGAGTGACTAACACACAAACTACACGTAACATAATACTGACCATTCTGACCATTCCTAGGCCTATCATTCAGTAGTATTAAAGTGCAGTCACAATGTTGTGTAACAGCACTATTTTCAGGACNCTGTTGGAGGCTTTTAAGCAGGGAGATGTCATGATCGAATTTACATTTTTAAGATTGCTTTGGCAATCTGCAGGGAGAATGAGCTCGGGGTGGAGGCGGGGGGCGGTGGGGTGATGGAGCAGTCGTTGCAGTTGTGCAGATGGGGACACGGGGGGTGGGGTAAGCCTGCCGAGGAAGTGGGGAGGCGGAAGGAAAGAGGGGAGGTGTGGGAATCAGGGTCTTCCTCCCCAGCTCTCAGGAGGCCCATCGAGTGCAGTGGCACTGTTTCTGTTGTTAGTCGATCCGTCGTGGCTGGCTCTGCGACCCCGTGGACTGTAGCCCTCCCAGGATCCTCTGTCCATGGGATTTCCCAGCAAGAATACTGGAGTGTGTTGCCATTTCCTTCTCCAGGGGATCTTCCCGACCCAGGAATCAAACTTGCATCTCCTGCGCTGGCAGGCAGATCTTTACTACTGAGCCACCTGAGAAGCCCAGTGGTACCATTCTGGGTGGATGAAATCCTAAGGGGCCATTCCTGACCCCCCCACCCCGCATCTGCTCGGCTCATTAAGCCCATGCATCCAGGGAGCGTGAGTTTTTCTGCTAGTTAAGCAATCGTGAAGAGCAGACCCAAATGACTTCAGCCATCTTCATGGAGAAGGGAGCTAATTTTAAAAATCAGAGCCAGGCCTGGGAAGCATCACACGCGGTTTCCTAACCCAAACTGACACTTTGATTTCCTCCCGGTTCGCCTGGAGCCCAGTGGCACGCTCACGGGCCCCAGTGAGGACGGGCTTGCTTCCCTTCTTCTGAGAGCATGCTCCTTTCTGCGGGGGGTGGTGACGTGAGCCCACCGCTGACACGAGGCTGACTTCGGAGACTCCAGCTCGGACCCTGCTCGCTGCTTCCTCCATCAGGGGGTTCAAGAGCTGCCTGCAAGAGCTCCACAGGACCATCCACCCACAGACCCA
Source organism: Litocranius walleri (assembly GCA_006410535.1). Lineage (NCBI taxonomy): Eukaryota > Metazoa > Chordata > Mammalia > Artiodactyla > Bovidae > Litocranius > Litocranius walleri. Next base: position 4,537,767 of record SJYG01000015.1, read on the forward strand.
CTGGCCACGGAGCCCTGTGTTCTCCTGGCGGCGGCGCCAAGTTAGAGCAAAGGCTGGGGTATTTCTTGAGCGTTGTGCTTCCCACCCCATTGTTTCTCTTACAGAGTCTTGCTGAGGCTTCTGTAGACCCAACCTCTTTGCCCGAAGGAGCTTGCTCTTTTAGCCTCTGAGTAAAGGCTTGGAAGAGCCTATGTTGTGCTGGCTGCCAGCCCCCGTTAATTTAGGACAGGGGAAATTTGCCCGAACATCTGCTCGAGAAGCCGAAGTCCTTTATTTCATCTCAGCCCAGAGCAGTAGACGCAGCCTGGGTCTTCTCGAGCCTCTTCTGTTCTGGGCAGGGTTTCTGAGTCCCAGACCTAGGGGAGCAACCTGGAGGTGGATTACCTAAAATTATCTAGAACTCGGGCTGAGTGGCTCTTGTTGAGTTTGATTCCTTGTCTGTACCTGTAATAACAGGCTCCTTCCTTCAGTCAGTTCCCTCCAAGGACCCTTCACAGACAGGCGATGATCTCGCTTCCTGGGGTCTTTTTGCAGAGCGGCCAGTAGCCGGCCATTTCCTGACCTCTGGCGAGGGGCTGAGCGCCGGGGAATCCTGAGGTCAGTCTGTTCATTTAGTCCACCTGTGTTTGCTGGGCATCTGTTAAGCGCCAGACACGGCGTCCCGGGAAAAAGCAGAGAACAAGTTGGTGGTGTGGCCCCGCTCTCCATTCAGGCAGCCAGGCCAAATGTCGAAAACTGCCTTTGGGGCCTTAAAAAAATGGAAATAATGGTAAAAAGACCCATATTTGAAAGGAAAGAAAACTCAGGCACCGTGCCACTTGTTGGAATTATTTTTTCAAAAGCAAAATCTTTTAGGTGAAATTTCATCTTGAAATGGCAGCAGCTAGTTAAAAAGCCACTAAGCCATAGTGTAGGCCAGTTGGCTTTTTAAAAAAAGAGAGCTGTGGTAAACTGCACCCTGGGCTTCCCGGGTGGCTCAGACCGTACAGAATCTGCCTGCAGTGTGGGAGAAACCTGGTTTCATCCCTGGGTCAGAAAGATCGCCTGGAGAAGGGAATGGCAACCTGCTCCAATATTCTTGCCTAGAGAATTCCATGGGCAGAGGAGCCTAGCGAGCTACAGTTCACAGGGTCTGAAAGAGTCACACATGACTGAGTGACTAACACACAAACTACACGTAACATAATACTGACCATTCTGACCATTCCTAGGCCTATCATTCAGTAGTATTAAAGTGCAGTCACAATGTTGTGTAACAGCACTATTTTCAGGACATTTCCCGTTTCTGAAACAGGAGATCTGTGCCTGTTAAACAATAACTCTCTCCTCCCCCAGCCCCTGGTAACTTGCAGTCCCTTTTCTGTCTCTATGAATTGGCCTATTCAGTGTGCCTCATATGAGTGGGATCAAACCATCTTTGTCCTTCTGTGTCTGGTGTATTTCATAATGTTTTTAAGGTCTATGCTTATCACACATATCAAAATTTGCTCCCCTTTTAAGGCTAAATAACATTCCACTGTATGTATCAGTTCAGTCCAAGTCACTCAGTGTGTCTGACTCGTTGCCACCCCACTGACTGTAACACGCCAGGCCTCCCTGTCCATCACCAACTCCTGGAGCTTGCTCAAACTCATGTCCACTGATTCGGTGATGCCATCCAACCGTCTTATCCTCCATCGCCCCCTTCTCCTCCCTTCAGTCTTTCCCAGCATCAGGGTCTTTTGCAGTGAGTCAGTTCTTTGCATCAGGTGGCCAAAGTATTAGAGCTTCAGCTTCAGCATCAGTCCTTCCAGTGAATATTCAGGACTGATTTCCCTCAGGATGGACTGGTTGGATCTCCTTGTCATCCCAGGGACTCTCAAGAGTCTTCTCCAACACTACAGTTCAAAAGCATCAATTCTTTGGCGCTCAGCTTTCTTTATGGTCCAAGTCTCACATTCATACTGTAGGTATAGACCACATTTTGTTTTTCCCTTTATCCACTGTTGGTCACTTGGGTTGTTTCCATCCCATGGACCTCTGTTTTCCTTGAAGAAGCACTTTTCTGCTTCAGCCACCACTTAGATGATAACTGTTACTTACTGCAGTGATGTAATAAAACTCTGTTCGTGTCAGCAAATGACTGAGTCCTGGGCCATAAAATGAAGTCATGGCCCCTGAGGGTATTCTGTAGGGCAGGTGATGGTGAGGGTACCCAGAGGGGATAAACCTGGCCCAAAACAGGGGACTTCAGCTGAGTCTTGAGGGCCAAGCCACCACCGATGCCTGCCTATTTCCAGTAACTTGGCGGAGGAGCTGCATGCTCTCGGGAATCTGCAGCCACGTGATGGGAGAGCTCAGTTCAGCCAGTGAGAGGCTGAGGAGGAGAGCGACGCACCAGACATCAACATCGTTCCTTTCTTGGATTAATTTGTTACTTGATCTTCTGAAATAGCTCACACTGCGGCTAGTGAGGATGTGGTTTTTGACGAGGACCTGCGCTTAGCTCAGACTGCCTTCTGAGAGGCGGACACATGTCTCTTTGATGACCTGTGACCTGTCTTTGATTTTTAAAAAGTGCAGATTTTTTCAGAAGAGCTCTGTCCGGGGCTTCGCACACTGGACAAACCCTGTCTTGATGACTTGACCTCAGATCCCTTGATGTCTATCCATCTGTCCTCTCTCTTGCTTCCTTTTGAGCAGTGGCTGATATCAGCTCCTGGTTTTTCCCCGCTTCTGTCAGCAGACTTTGGAGCTGCTGACACTTTTGTACATTCAGACATGAAATGTTTACTAGGCACCTACCATGTGTTGGGTGTTGGTGAGACCAGTGGCAACTCTTAACTTGGTCCCCTCCGCAGGGATCTCTTCCCTTTGGGCATAAACCTGTGTCTCCCCTCATCATTTCAGGAACTGCAAGGCCAGAACGTGCAGGCTGACTTGGAGATGGCTCCAGCCAGCTTAGTACTTGTTCTTCCTGCAGGTCATCTCGATTGCATCAGCTTTGGTGGCAATCACGACTTTTTATTATTTATTATGTTGGGAAATATGTCCTCTACAAGTTGAAATAACGCCTGGAAACTCAGTTTCTTTGGGTAAACCTGCTGGTCCAGGACGACATGTTTCAAATCTGACCTATCACAGAAGCTGCTAATTACTGTGCTTACAAAGGTGGGGGGGCGGGGGCGTCCTTTGGCCAAACGTCAGGACACAGTACATACCCAGCCCACCTTGGAGAGTTAATGCTACACCTGAGCGGATTAAAGGCTCTGAGCAGTCCTGCAGTAAAGAAGTCCACTTGCCTGACTCTGCCTTTGCCAAATGCTTACTAGCTGGTAGAGCTTGCTTTCCTTTCTCATAAACCCGTTTAATATTCTTCAGAGCCAGTGCTCCACAAAACACCCTGGAAACACTTGTGGAAGTGATTTGTTTCAGCCCCAAACTGCCCGCTGGCCAATGTAGGTGGTCAGCAAAAGAAATCTATTATTTGCAAATGCAGAGTTTCGTTTGGCCCAGCTTGTTGGCCCCAAACTGGGGAGCCAGTGCCCTGCTCCAGGGAAGGAGGGCTTACCACTGGAGCCTCTCTGCGCCTGTTGTGATGGGTCACGTGAGAGCCAGGCTCGCTGTTGACTAAAAGGTGGAGAGTGGGCGCCGTGTTCCCTCCCTCTGTAAGGCCTCGCGAGCCAGGACATTGTTTAAACCTCTGAGGACAGAATATGCGAGCCACCTGTGTTCTCAGACGATGGAGAAGTCATGTCTGGGACAGCCATGGGTCTGTAATGGGGCCCCTGCGACGGTCTTGGCATGTGCAGAGCATTTTGGAAATAGCCTTTGGTGGAACAAAGCAGATTATAAAGTAAAGCATATGACAATCCTTGTATCTTAAAGAAAGATGTAGATATTTAAATACAGAGAAAAAAGATAATGGTTTTGGGATGATGGACAATTTCTATTTTTTCCCTGATTTTGTAGCATTGCCCAGTTTCTATTGTCCATGTGTTTATAGAAATAAAAATACGTATATGTACATACGTGCATACCTAATGCACACATGCGGGTGTACTTTACTGAGGTGATGGAACCTAGACGCCAAGATCGATATAAGTTGGTGAGTTTTTGTCTTAAATCTCCGGTTGCTAAGAATTCCTTCAAAGTCTGTCATTTCTAAATTTTTCCAGATGGGCAGCAAATTTGGGAGATGGAGGCCACAGTGGATAAAGACAAGAGCCAGCCTGTAAGCATCCAGACGCGCTGACCGGATGCCCTGTCCTGTCCGCCCCCAACCCTTGTGTTCTGTTTCCCTCTTTTTTGTCCTTCTTCATCAATGCGCCAGTGCTTTCGACCAAATAGGCATTTAGTGGGTATTGACTTGACGAGTGAATTACATGTTTCCTGAGCATCAGACCCTCTGATCTGTAACAGTGACATCTTAATATACTTTGATAGAGTAAGCAGTAAGTCATCTTTGCTGCAGCTGAAAGTCAAGTCCTCTTTAATTAGAATTTTGCCTGTAAGCCTGCAGAGTATGTCATGAGTCTTTTTATTTTTATTGAAGTATAGTTGGTTCACAATATGCTGTTGGTTTTGGGTGCACAGCAAAGTGATTTGGTTATGTGTATGCATATATATCATATTCGCTTTTTAAAAAGTTCTTTTCCATTAGAGACTATTGCAAGAGGTTGCATGCGGTCCCCTGTGCTAGAGACCAAAGCCTGTTTGTCTGCTTTACATAGAGGACTGTGCATCCGTTAATCCCACACTCCCAGTGGGTCCCTCCCCACCACGAGTCCTTTTAGATGGGCTGGCTCACTGTGCTTAGGACCTTGGATAGGAATTTACTTGCGGTTGCAGTTAAATCACTGACAACTTTCTTTCAGAACATGCTTTTTGTTGAGATTCCTGAATATCGGAACAAGCACATTCGGACTTCGGTGAAGGTGAACTTTTACGTCATCAATGGGAAAAGAAAACGAAGCCAGCCTCAGCACTTTACCTACCATCCAGGTAAGGAGTCCTCTCTGGAGGCCCCTTGGGCATGAAGAGGCGGCACTGTGTGCAGGTGAGGATGCCTGTCATCTGCTGGGCGACTTTGGGCAAGTGACTCACCCTCTCTGAGCCTCAGCTTCCTCCTCTGTCAGATGGCACCTTCCTTATGAGAGCTGTAGAAATCAGATGCATGTAAAGTGCTTGGGACCATCTACACCAATGATATTAGCTATTGTTATCAATATTTTCCCTTGCAAGGGCAGAATAAGAATGGGGCTTGTTTACTGGAAGGTGGCAAGGTTGATGACTCGTCTCTCTGTTGTAGATTTGATCACAATAGAGGCAGAAAGTGAATATGCCCTAAAATCCAGCTCCTTAGGGACCCCACAGTAGGTGGACACTTGGTAGATACACAGTTACTGAGTGGATCACCAGGCCAGGAGGCCTCATTCCCACCAAGCACTGCAGTCCCAAGACAGGCAACGAGAGCCATGTTTCATCCATTCCCTTGTCAAGAAAATATCTGAGTGCCCACGCAGTGCCAGGTACTGTTTAGGGTGGGCTTCCCTGGTGCCTCAGACAGTAAAGTATCTGCCTGCGATCCAGAAGACCCAGCTTCGATCCCTGGGTGGGGAAGATCCCCTGGAGGAGGAAATGGCAACCCACTGCAGTATGCTTGCCTGGGAAATCCCATGGACAGAGGAGCCTGGCGGGCTATAGTCCATGGGGTTGCCAAAGAGTCGGACACAACTTAGCAACTAAACAACTATTCAGGGTGCTGGGGGCCCAGCATTGAGCAAAAAAAATCCAGAAGAAGAATCCTCTCTCGGAGGAGCTGACATTCTAGTTGGGGTGGGGGGGGGCGGTGTTGAGATAATAACCGATCGCGTGGAGTGCACAGACATTTCAGACGATGCTGAGTGTGGTGAAGGACGGCAGGCAGGGAAGGGATGGGAGATGCCAGGGCAGAGGGAGGAGGTGGAGGCATAATTTTACATCAAGCTCTTGTCAGAGCTCTCCCTGAGGGAAAAGACAGCTCGTGTCCCAGGGCTGAGGGCAGCCCACCAGCCACTTTCCGCTATCAGAAAGACCTATAGTTCAAGGCCATCACCCAAGGTAAAACTTCTAACCTAAGACAGCTGCACTGGGGGAGCTCTTACCCGATCCCAGATCTTTGATCCCGGCCCTCTGGCCTCCCGAGGCTGTGTGCCTACTGCCATCTGCCCATCCTCCGTGCCCCGCGGCGGCGCTAAGAGAGGTGCGTCCCCTGTGCTCTTCTCTTCTCGCAGTCCCAGCCATCAAGACGGAGCCCACTGATGAGTACGACCCCGCCCTGATCTGCAGCCCCGGCCACGGGGGCCTGGGGAGCCAGCCCTACTACGCACAGCACCCGATGGCGGCCGAGCCCCCCTCCTGCCTCGTGGCCACCATGGCTCCCTGCCAGCAGTTCCGCTCGGGGCTCTCCTCCCCCGACGCGCGCTACCAGCAGCAGAACCCGGCGGCCGTCCTCTACCAGCGGGGCAAGAGCCTGAGCCCCGGGCTGCTGGGCTACCAGCAGCCCGCGCTCATGGCTGGCCCGCTGGCGCTGGCGGACGCCCACCGCTCCGTGCTGGTGCACGCCGGCTCGCAGGGCCAGGGCGCGGCGCTGCTGCACTCCGGCCCGGCCAACCAGCAGGCCTCGCCCGTCATCCACTACTCGCCCACCAACCAGCCGCTGCGCTGTGGGAGCCACCAGGAGTTCCAGCACATCGTGTACTGCGAGAACTTCGCGCCTGGCCCCGCCAGGCCTGGCCCGCCCCCTGTCAGTCAGGGTCAGAGGCTGAGCCCTGGCTCCTACCCCACCGTCATCCAGCAGCAGAACGCCCCCAGCCAAAGAGCCGCCAAAAACGGACCCCCGGTCAGTGACCAAAAGGAAGTGTTACCCACGGGCGTGACGATCAAACAGGAGCAGAACTTGGACCAGACCTACTTGGATGACGGTAAGAGGCTTGTCTTCCTCACTGTGCGTGAGTTCCATGCCCTGTAGACACCCCCCACCCCACCCCAGCAAGCTGGCTGTATGGCCTGGGTAGCCTCCTTTACCTGTTTGGGGCCTCGGTGTCCCCCTCTTTAAAGGAAGGGAATTAATTGAACAAGATGACCTTTAAGGCCTCACCCAAGTCTCTGCATGAATCATTGCCCAACAGGAGTTTGGGGTGGGCGTTACGGGTTTTAGTTGCTCCCCCTAAAACCATGGCAACAGAAAGAGCAAGTGACGGCACTTCTGGCCCTAGGAGTGTGCCCCGGGTCACAAACCGGGTCCGTTTAACTGCTTCCACTCTCTTTCCATCTGCCAAATTTAGACCGAAGATAGGGCAACAGAAAGGAAGGAAAGCTAACCTTTTATTCCTGGAGAGGAAAAAAAAAAAACAACCCCACTATATAGTCTTCTGTTGTGTATTTAGGGGAGGGGGTGGGACAGAGAGAAGGGGAGATCTTGAAGGGTGGCTGCCTCGGAAGGGTTCATGAATGGGGGCTCACGGGCAGGCTGCAGGCGGTCTCCACCACGTGCCCATGGAACAGAGCCGCGCATTGATGCGGGGAAACAGTGAGCTTCCGCTGTGGTGAGCCCAGCTGATGGGCTGGTTGGGCCAAAGGACAGATGCAGAGGCAGCCTTATGTGTCTGTAGGAGCCCGAGTGGGTGGCGGGGCCCAGTGGGGGCAGGCTTGTTGGGAGTGGCAGTGTTGGTGGCGTGGGTCTATGATCACAGTGAGGGAGGGTGAGCTGTGCAGGCAGGACTCACCTGGGACCAGCCAGATGCCACTCCAGGGGCAGAGAGGGTGGGGCGGGCAGAGCGGCCTTCCCCTGGGGAAGGAAGGAAATGGGTGGCTGGGATTTCTGAATGAGGAAAGCCTGTCCCACTGGCTGGCATCGGCAGCTCCAGCCTCGTCCTTGACTGGCAACAGAACAGCATCTGAGACATCCTGAAATGTCAGTTATTCAGGAAAATTTACTCTCAGGAATGCAACCAAGGTATAGGAAGTAAGAGGCAAAAAGCTTCGAAATAGCCACAGTAGCCATCATGAGGACCGGGGTGCTAGATGTCAGACACAGTGGGTGCAGGGCGCTCACCCAGAGACTGTCGACTTTTGCTTTATGCAAAGTTTTGACAGTGTCCCGTGTTTTGTAGTTTCCACGTCCCCTCTCTAGTAAAACTGTCTTTCAAAAACCTCCCCCCAAGTGTATCCAGCAAAGGTCCTGAGAACCTCTTAGAGTCAGACTGCCCCAAGTACCTTACAAAGGTGACCTCGGGAGTACTGCTGAGTTAATCATTGAGCTGCCTGGGCCTGAACATCCAAACGCAGACTGAGTTAGGAGCTCTGTGCTCCGTTTTAAAGAGAGAGACCCTGGTGCCATCCATTTGCAAAACAGTGCATCCCCAGAATGGCTTAGCTGAAAGAGGTTAGGAAACTGCACTGGTGCGGAGCACCTTCCCTACTGAGAGATAGATGCAGTGGGCTGTGACCCGACCACTCTCCATGCGTCTGCTCGGGGCTGGATCAGGCAGAGGCACTCCATGAATAGGTGATGCCGGAGCAGGGGCTGGAACTGTCCTCCCCTGCCCCTGCCCCACGGCGCTTTGGTCTCTGGACTAGGAAATGTGCCGGCCCCTCCCACCCTGTCCATCATCCCACCACACAGACCAACAGGAGCATCTTGGAAAGAGAATGGGGTCAGTCGCTGGTTCTCTATAATGCATCAGGACCCACGGTCATGAGTAAGCTCTAAGCACCTCTTGTTGCCCAGACAGAGGCCTGTGTTACGGAGGAAGCAGCTGAGCGTGGAGACCCTTTGGGGCCTCCTGAGTGTCTGTCTGAACACAGGCAGGTTCAAGGTCAGAGTGAGGATGGCCTCCCAGAGGGTCAGTAACACGAGTCAGCTCTAGGGCTGTCTTGGAAAACCCAGTACAGTGAACCTGCTTCTCCGGGTGGAGGCTTTTCTTAAGTACAGTCTCTGTAAGCCCAGGCTTCCCTGCTGGCTCAGTGGTAAAGAATCTGCCTGCCAATGCAGGAGATACAGGTTCAATCCTTGGTCCCAGAAGATGCCCTGGAGAAGGAAATGGCAACCCTCTCCAGTATTCTTGCCTGGGAAATCCCATGGATAGAGGAGCCTGGCAGGGTACGGTCCATGGGGTTGCAAAAGAGTCAGACGTGACTGAGCGACTAAGATAAGGACGAACCGTGAGCCCTGCTCCCTGGAAGTTCAGGAGGCATTCTCTGAAACGAGGTTTCTGTGGCTGGGAAAGGGGAGAAACACTTGATAAAACCAAGTTTTTATAGCACTTGTTTACTGCAGGACTTCTCAGAACCTTTACTGGCCTCGTGGACGCTCTCGGCTTCTAAAACAAGAGAAAATTGCTCCATCACCTGTACAACTCCAGGGGTGCTGCTCACATTGAGTATACTCTGTGTGAACAGAGCCCTTCCAGCTGTACAGCCTGGTGGGCCTGGGACCCCTTTCCCCTGATGTTCAGGAAGAGTAACGCGGAGGCATCTCAGACTTCAGAACCGGCCCTGCCCCATTCCGTGGGCCGTGTTCAGGCTTCATGTTCCCGGGGCCGGAGCGGGGCACAGGGCAGGGGGATGGTCTCCACCTGTGTGGCCCCCAGATGCAGCCCTGTGGCTGCTGGTGAGATGCTATGTGCCTGACTGCTGGTGTCCCCAAGCCTCTGCCCAGCCCCGGTCCCTTCAACGAGAAGGCGCCCGTGGGCCTGTTGTGTGTTCAGGGCTAACCCCAGCCTGCCCCACTGCTGTAGCTGCCAGGAGGAGGGCTACAGCATCGTCTGCCAACCGCTGGCTTTGAGGTCCCTCTCGCAGATGCCTTCTGGCCGGTGTACTCACAGAACGTTCTTAGGCTCCACCGTTGACTTCAGGAAGGTGGGGTTCAGACCGGTCAGCTCTCTGGCGTTTCTTCCTGACCAGTAAGCTGGAAATCCCGGGGTCATCTCTCTATCTGGGAGGCCTGCTGGCTCCTTTTCCATCCCTTTGATCAATTCCCCAGTGGAGATCCCCCCAGAAAATACACTGGCTGCCCGAACTCCAGCAGAAGGTGCTCCTGGGGGCGGGGGTGGGGGGCTGTTTCTCAGATGCCATTCCTCTGCCTTGGGATTTTGGCAGACTTGACTTTCTTTGGTCATTTTGTGAGAGCTGGGCTGACTTGCTTTGAGGGTCAAAGGAAGGTTCCGCAGCTGGAAAGGGAAGGGGTCACCACGGAGGACTTGGGTCCAAATGCAGGCGCGTCACCCTTGCAGCGGCCACGCCGCCCTGCTGTGATCCCGGGAAGCCCCGGCCCTTGGCGCGCTCTCCCTGGCCCTTGGCTCATGATCTGGCGCGTCTGGTGTGCGTCCCACCTGGTCCCACCGCTCTCCTTCCCAAGCTGCATTCCTGCACACAGACGCTGTCTGTCTTGGCCCCCGTTTTTTTCCCTTGGAACTCCAAAATGCAGCTTCTGCTTTCTCCACTCCAAGTAGTTGAGACGTTTTCCAAAAGTCTCTTTCTGAGCTAGCAAAATAAGTGATATTCCAGGGCCAGTGTAGCCTCACTCCTCTCCTGTGTGCCTGCCAGGACCTAGGCTTTCTTTCACAGTTCTTCTGAAATGCATGCTTTGCACACACGTCCACTGTTGTTTTTTTTTTCCCTCTGTCCCACTTGTCCCCTCTGTAACTGGCTTCTTGCTCTAAAGCCCCGGGCTATACCTGGGAAATAACCTTCAGCTCAAAACAGTAGCTTGATCCTGGGAGCCCTGAGCAAATCCTTCCCTCCCTCCTTTCCTGCCCCCACCCGTCTGGCTCCTCTCCTGACTTCCTCTCCCCTCTCCTCCATCCTGACTCTACTGGTCACCTTTTCTGTACCCTGGTGGCTCAGATGGCCAAGAGTCTGCCTGAAGTGCAGGAGACCCAGGTTCGATCCCTGGGTCGGGAAGATCCCCTGGAGAAGGAAATGGCAGCCCGCTCCAGTATCCTTGCCTGGAGAGTCCCGTGGACGGAGGAGGCTGGCGAGCTGCAGTCCACGGGTCACAGGAGTCGGACCTGGCTGCGCAGCTTCACTTTCTTTCTTCCTGTGTACCAGGCTGTGAGCTCAGAGGCGAGGGCCACTCTTGGTGGGTTTGCATCAAGAGGGCACCATGAGTTTCCCTTTTGAAGATGTCACTGGCTGCCTTTGGACAGTAGGGAGGCAAGAGGTGGAAAACAAGGGGCTTGCTTCCTTTTAGACACACCCCGATAGAAAGGCCGTGAGCCCCATGGCCCTTGTTGTGGGGAGCATGCAGGGGCAGGGCTGGCACGTTTTACAGAACGCTGCCTCACCCGTCCTCTCCTCTGCGCTGTGTTAAGCTCCTCCCTCCTAAGGCGGTAGTGACAGCGCATCATGTCTTAGGAACAGGGCTTGGCCCAAAGTACTCCTCGATGAATGTTAGCCGTTCTGTACCACACGTCTGTGTAAGAGAATAAAAATCGGCTATTCTGGTCTTCGGCGATGAGCCCGTGTGCCCGTATGCCGTCTCTTCCACATGGGCTGGAGTAGGGGGGACAGAGCCCCAGGGCCCAGGCTCACTGTTCCCTTTCCCAAGCTTCTCTCAGGGGCCGCAGGACATCTTCCCACACAAGGGGCCCATCCCCTGGGCCCAAGGCCAGCTAGGACGCCCTGCTCTTCGTGCAGGTGGAGCGTGAATGTCAGGCCCAAGTTTTGCTTGCTGTGCCCTTGGCAGAGGGTCCAAGCCTTTTACCCAGAGGCTTAATGTGCCAGAGCATGAGAACCAGGTCAGGGCAGAGTGGACGGACAGACAGGCACACCCTCCAGCGTGTAGGAAGTGGGGAAGCACACGTGCCTGGCACGGCTTTGTCTGGCAGGTCGGGGGGCTTTCACTGGGGCTGCTCAGGGCCCACAGCAAGGCTGTCACAAAGCAGCTCCTGTTTGGAGAGGTGGGCAAAGCCCACGACAGCCTGCCTGCCGCTGATGACGGCTGTGCGTCCAGCCGCCTCATTGGCCCAGGAGGGCTGGGCTTCCAGGCAGCCTCCCTGGGGGCGGCGGCGTTGACGGAGGCTGACATGCAGGGATCCTCTGCTCTGATGAGAACTGAGCAAAATGGTTCCTGGCTGATGGCACCATGGAGAGTGTGATCTGGGTGTTGTAGCATGGGGCTGGTCAGGGCACCAGAAAGCACCAAAGCCAGGTTGAACTCACACACCTTTTGTGGGCACCAACAGAGTCCAGGCTTCTGCTGAAGGCTTTGGTCAGCCGTCCTTTTTAAAGTTCATTAAAAGATACCTGTGTTTTTATAAAGGCAGTGTGTCCACATGCTTGAAAAAACAATACAAAAAGATATCCAGCGGCAGCGTCCTCCCATTTTTGCCCTGCTCCTTGACGCCAGTTTTCTTAAGCCTTCTAGAGCAGTATTTCTTGGTTTTGTTTTGTTTTTGATCACTAATGACACCCTTTCCACTTAGGCCCCTTTTAAAATAATTTTTTTTCCTAATCACTGCCCCCATGAACTGTCAATCCCAATACCTGTTTTGGTCCCAGGCCCTTTGCGGGGCCACAGGCTATTGTGAAGTGTACGATCGCCCTCGCCCTTGAGGGGGTGTCATCCCGATCGATCGGGAATGCATACCGTGGTTTCTGTTTGTAGTCGTGAGCACACGCAGATATATCTTCTTCTTTTCCCCCTTGGTCCTACCAAAGGGAGCGAAACCTGTCACAGGCCCCAGAGGTCAGGAATGAGCGTCTCTCGCCATCGCAAGCAGCACTTACGCGCTTGTCACGCAGGGAACGGGCGGGCATGTCGGGGGCCCGCTCTCAGGAAGGGGATGTGTGCTCTGGGGGTCCAGCTTTGACTCAGGACTTGCTGGCTACAGAGTTTCTGGAATTGTCTTCCCTGGCTTTCAGGCTGGCCTCAGTGCTTCCCTCCTTTGTGGCCTCTGGCTGATGACAGCGGCCCCCACCTCTGAGGGTGACTGCAGGCATGGAGATGGGAGCGTCCCTGTAAGGAAAGCACTTTGTCCCGTGTGTGTGCGTGGGGTGCTCAGTGGTTCATATTCTTTCTGCCACCATCATCATCGATTCTAGGCCACAGCTATGGTCTCCGTGTTTGTGTCCCCTCGGTTTGTAAGTTAAAGCGTATCCCCAGTGTGACAGCTTTAGGCCGTGGGACCTTTGGGAAGTGCTTAGGTCCTGAGGACAGAGCCCCATGACTGGGGTCGCTGCCCTAGAGAAGAGACCTTTAGTTCCCTTCTGCCCTGTGAGGCGGGGATGAGAAAGCAGTCGTCTTGGAGGAAGTAGGCTGTATCTGCTGGCACTTTGATCTTGGACTTCTCAGCCTCTGGAACTGTGAGAAGCAAATATTTGTGTTTATCAGCCCCCATGTAACTGTTCTGTTATAGCCGCCTGACCTGATGAAGACAGACGTGGTAGGAGGGCAGAGTTGTCTCTGGAGAAGAGCGCCGAGGCTGACTCTCAGCCTGGGTCCTTGTCACCCCGCTGGGCTACTTCCAGTTAATTCAGCAGAGGGAGTTCAGAGTCTTACTGGAAAGGGCCGAAGTCCAGGAAACTGCTTGCCTAGAGAGAAGCCCTTCCAATGAATATTCAACCCTGGAGCTCCAATACTTTGGCCACCTGATGCGAAGAGCCAACTCGTTAGAAAAGACCCCGTTGCTGGGAAAGATTGAGGGCAGGAGGAGAAGAAGGTGGCAGAGGATGAGACGGTTGGATGGCATCACTGACTCAATGGCATGAGTTTGAACAAACTCCAGGAGACAGTGACAGCCAGGGACGCCTGGCTGCGGTCCGTGGGGTCACAGAGAGTCGGACACGACTTAGGGACTGAACAACAGCAGAGATAAGGCCACAGAATTTGTGAGAACTCGTGGTCGACGATCACTGAGCCAGTGGCGCGTCTGCCTCCCTCTCCCCCAGGAGTGGTTTCTGTCCCAGGGGCACCTTTCTTTTGCCCCTCCTGATGTTTCCTCACCTTCTGAGAACCTCTAGCCTCTAGCTGTGGCACTTAGCTGTCCTTTCATCCCAAATCACGTGTACTTTGCATTGCTGGCTTGTGAAAATTTAAGAGGCCACCTTCCAGCTGACTCCAGACCCAGAAGTGCTCAGCCATCTTTTTGAGATTCTGCAAAGCAGATGTTTTCAAAGGAATGTGCTCTTACATTTTGAGGTCAGATGCTACCAAACCACAAAAAAGTCCATTCTCAGACTTGCTGTCCACTCAGCCTGCATTCCAGAGCAGCCTCTGACCCACAAAGAGCAGACAGGGCCCCAGAAAGAGGACCAAGGATATTATTTGGTGTCATCCGAGGGCCCCCCAGTCAGCCACCAAAACCCCCAGTTTTAACTGTACTACGTTCCGTTTCCACCTTCAGTATGAGGTTATGGTCTGGTGGTAACAGGTGAACATCCTGGAGAGGGAATAAGATGATCAGTTAAGCAAGATATACAAGGAGGTGAGCATCCAGACCTTTTTTTCCAAGGTTCTTCTTACTAGCACAGCTTGCAGAAATTGCTAGGGCTCACTTCCTCCCTCGGTGTAAGTGCCAGGCAGGCTGGAGACGTGGCTTGTTTCAGGATCGTGAGCAACTGGGTGATTATTGTAACATCATTCTGTGCAGGACTGTACTTGTGATGGATCTTGCCTCATCCCAGGTAATCACCTAAGATTGTGCAGAACGCATGTCTTAAAAAATACAGACCTCCCCAGTATCAGCTTGAGCTGTAATTTCTCTCTAGCAAAGTTAGAACTTGAAAGGTGATTTAGTTATTTGAGGCTATGAACTATATTGGAGGGGGACAGTCAATCAAATCTTATTTTAATACTAAATTTCTACTTTGTACTCCCTACCTTCTCTGGTATCAATAGATCTATTTCAGATAAATAGTAAGGTTTATTTTCATAGGGAAAAAAAAAAAAACCACCTTTCTTTAATGGAATAGCCCTGGTTTGGTTCCATTCCACAGAGTTGAGCTTCGGGTGCATTTTGTCGTTTCTCATCCCCGAGCTTAGTTCTGGACTCTCTTTTCTTGCTGTGGACCGACTCAACTTTATTTTAGCACCATTTTATTTTACTTTTCATTCCTTTCCAAAAACAAAAAGAGAAAGGCTTTGTTCTTGGGAAATGATGAAACCATTTCTCTGGCTCTTCTCCACCGCATTCCTGACACCTCTTTAATTTGTTACGGGCCCTGGGATCTGGTTAGCTGAGACCGTGGCTGTAAGTGCAGGGCTGGAGCCTGGTTTGCTCATCCACGATGTCAAGTGTCTCTCCCTCGAGGGGAAGTCAAGGCACCCTGAAGGTGGAGTGTGAAGAGGGAGTCTGGGCAGGTCCTCAGATCCAGCCCTGTCCCTTCCTGGCATCAGGATGACATTGGCGGCATCCTTTTCAGCTGCCATGAAATCAGATCTCCAGCCAGGCAAGCGAACAGTGTGTGCCGCGGTCATTTTACAGTGAGCACCAAGAACCCCGACCCGGTTTTATGACGAGATTGTCTGTTGCAGGCGGTTTGGACTTAAGTCCCAGGCATGCTGCAAACCAACAAATGGGTTTCATCTGAAGCCCGTTAGTTCCACCATCCCGGGAAAATTGAAAGGCCGCTCCCTGGTTGTTAAGTTTCCAAACACCCTGGGCAGAGTGGAGGTTCTGTTGCATAAGCCGACTACGTGGGGAACGCCTTTGAAATGTTCTGCAGCCGGTTCTTATAGATTTCTGGAAGGGGATGGTGTCTTTTGAATGCTCAGCTTTATTGGAGGCCTAAAAAAGAATTGACCCAGCGTTGATGAATGCACCCTTTCCACGCCTCACAGCTGGACTGAGTTGTGGTCTCCGCAGGGCTTGGCACGGGGATTTAGGCCGTGGGACCTTTGGGAAGTGCTTAGGTCCTGAGGACAGAGCCCCATGACTGGGGTCGCTGCCCTAGAGAAGAGACCTTTAGTTCCCTTCTGCCCTGTGAGGCGGGGATGAGAAAGCAGTCGTCTTGGAGGAAGTAGGCTGTATCTGCTGGCACTTTGATCTTGGACTTCTCAGCCTCTGGAACTGTGAGAAGCAAATATTTGTGTTTATCAGCCCCCATGTAACTGTTCTGTTATAGCCGCCTGACCTGATGAAGACAGACGTGGTAGGAGGGCAGAGTTGTCTCTGGAGAAGAGCGCCGAGGCTGACTCTCAGCCTGGGTCCTTGTCACCCCGCTGGGCTACTTCCAGTTAATTCAGCAGAGGGAGTTCAGAGTCTTACTGGAAAGGGCCGAAGTCCAGGAAACTGCTTGCCTAGAGAGAAGCCCTTCCAATGAATATTCAACCCTGGAGCTCCAATACTTTGGCCACCTGATGCGAAGAGCCAACTCGTTAGAAAAGACCCCGTTGCTGGGAAAGATTGAGGGCAGGAGGAGAAGAAGGTGGCAGAGGATGAGACGGTTGGATGGCATCACTGACTCAATGGCATGAGTTTGAACAAACTCCAGGAGACAGTGACAGCCAGGGACGCCTGGCTGCGGTCCGTGGGGTCACAGAGAGTCGGACACGACTTAGGGACTGAACAACAGCAGAGATAAGGCCACAGAATTTGTGAGAACTCGTGGTCGACGATCACTGAGCCAGTGGCGCGTCTGCCTCCCTCTCCCCCAGGAGTGGTTTCTGTCCCAGGGGCACCTTTCTTTTGCCCCTCCTGATGTTTCCTCACCTTCTGAGAACCTCTAGCCTCTAGCTGTGGCACTTAGCTGTCCTTTCATCCCAAATCACGTGTACTTTGCATTGCTGGCTTGTGAAAATTTAAGAGGCCACCTTCCAGCTGACTCCAGACCCAGAAGTGCTCAGCCATCTTTTTGAGATTCTGCAAAGCAGATGTTTTCAAAGGAATGTGCTCTTACATTTTGAGGTCAGATGCTACCAAACCACAAAAAAGTCCATTCTCAGACTTGCTGTCCACTCAGCCTGCATTCCAGAGCAGCCTCTGACCCACAAAGAGCAGACAGGGCCCCAGAAAGAGGACCAAGGATATTATTTGGTGTCATCCGAGGGCCCCCCAGTCAGCCACCAAAACCCCCAGTTTTAACTGTACTACGTTCCGTTTCCACCTTCAGTATGAGGTTATGGTCTGGTGGTAACAGGTGAACATCCTGGAGAGGGAATAAGATGATCAGTTAAGCAAGATATACAAGGAGGTGAGCATCCAGACCTTTTTTTCCAAGGTTCTTCTTACTAGCACAGCTTGCAGAAATTGCTAGGGCTCACTTCCTCCCTCGGTGTAAGTGCCAGGCAGGCTGGAGACGTGGCTTGTTTCAGGATCGTGAGCAACTGGGTGATTATTGTAACATCATTCTGTGCAGGACTGTACTTGTGATGGATCTTGCCTCATCCCAGGTAATCACCTAAGATTGTGCAGAACGCATGTCTTAAAAAATACAGACCTCCCCAGTATCAGCTTGAGCTGTAATTTCTCTCTAGCAAAGTTAGAACTTGAAAGGTGATTTAGTTATTTGAGGCTATGAACTATATTGGAGGGGGACAGTCAATCAAATCTTATTTTAATACTAAATTTCTACTTTGTACTCCCTACCTTCTCTGGTATCAATAGATCTATTTCAGATAAATAGTAAGGTTTATTTTCATAGGGAAAAAAAAAAAAACCACCTTTCTTTAATGGAATAGCCCTGGTTTGGTTCCATTCCACAGAGTTGAGCTTCGGGTGCATTTTGTCGTTTCTCATCCCCGAGCTTAGTTCTGGACTCTCTTTTCTTGCTGTGGACCGACTCAACTTTATTTTAGCACCATTTTATTTTACTTTTCATTCCTTTCCAAAAACAAAAAGAGAAAGGCTTTGTTCTTGGGAAATGATGAAACCATTTCTCTGGCTCTTCTCCACCGCATTCCTGACACCTCTTTAATTTGTTACGGGCCCTGGGATCTGGTTAGCTGAGACCGTGGCTGTAAGTGCAGGGCTGGAGCCTGGTTTGCTCATCCACGATGTCAAGTGTCTCTCCCTCGAGGGGAAGTCAAGGCACCCTGAAGGTGGAGTGTGAAGAGGGAGTCTGGGCAGGTCCTCAGATCCAGCCCTGTCCCTTCCTGGCATCAGGATGACATTGGCGGCATCCTTTTCAGCTGCCATGAAATCAGATCTCCAGCCAGGCAAGCGAACAGTGTGTGCCGCGGTCATTTTACAGTGAGCACCAAGAACCCCGACCCGGTTTTATGACGAGATTGTCTGTTGCAGGCGGTTTGGACTTAAGTCCCAGGCATGCTGCAAACCAACAAATGGGTTTCATCTGAAGCCCGTTAGTTCCACCATCCCGGGAAAATTGAAAGGCCGCTCCCTGGTTGTTAAGTTTCCAAACACCCTGGGCAGAGTGGAGGTTCTGTTGCATAAGCCGACTACGTGGGGAACGCCTTTGAAATGTTCTGCAGCCGGTTCTTATAGATTTCTGGAAGGGGATGGTGTCTTTTGAATGCTCAGCTTTATTGGAGGCCTAAAAAAGAATTGACCCAGCGTTGATGAATGCACCCTTTCCACGCCTCACAGCTGGACTGAGTTGTGGTCTCCGCAGGGCTTGGCACGGGGGCGCCCCACTGGTGCTCCATGGCCGGACTGAGCCTGCACATATTTTGTTTGGCCCACGCAGTGTTTAAAAAAAATATTTGGATTAGATGCCAACGTTTGAAAACCAAGAGATTGCATATAAAAAGACAGATTTCCGGCTTTCCTTGGAAAATCCAAAGATCTGGCCGCCCTAGGCCCCACACTCTGCGTGGCTGCTACCTGGAGTCAAAGTCAAGGCTGGTGCTAAGTAGAGACCCCCTCCTCTAGACAGAGCACACACTTGTGCATAGCTGTCCCCACCGCCTCCTGTCTCCTGGCGATGGGTGGAGTGTCCCTCGCTCTTTATCACACGTCGGTACTGTTGTTCCTCTTACACTTGGCCGACCCCGCCCCGCCAGGGATTCCATCAGACCTGTTTGGCGTTTGCCCTTGTTACCAGTCATCGGGAAGTGCCACTCACATCTGTGGCTGCCTAGCCCAGCACCTGGTGTGCAGCGGGGACTTTGGAGGTGTCAGCTCCCTCTTGCTTCCCTCCCCCTCCTTGTGGCTGGAGGTAAGATTTAAACACACCTTTCTGGATGGAAATGCTATAAAAATATATATAAATACCGAGTAGCACAGTGCACCTACTTGCCCACCCCTCAGCTTCAACTGTGGCCAACTCGTGGCCAATCTGGTTTCTTCTACACGTACACCTTTAGCCACCTCCGTTTCACAATAATAATTTGAAGCAAATTCTCTACATCAAAAATCCTGGATACTAAAACCATACCATTTCATGTGTAAAGCTTCAGTATGTGTATCTAAAAGAAAAGGGTTGTGAAAATATTCATAATATACCACTAATGTGCATGAAACTTAACGAAAAGTCCTTAAAATCAGGAAGGAGCTGGTGTATAAAGTTCCAGTCATCTCGCCCATATCATAAAGGTTTTCTCCTTGTTTTATTATTCTGTAGTTTGAATCAGGATGCAGACGAGGCCCACACAGTGCCCGTGGATGCCTTTAGTGTCTTTAAGACTGTTGTTGTCATTCAGAGGCTCCCCCTGCAGATTAAATGGCAGGACCTGTTTTTTCATTCTGTCGTCATCATCATTATTATTTAGCAATTTATTTGTTGAAAAAGACCAGATTGTTCATTTCTCACAGTCCAGCTTTTACCAGTTATGTCCCCATGGTGAGGTTTAGCCTGTTCCTCTGTCCTCCGTATTTCCTGTAAGTTGGCAGTCAGTTCTAGCGCTTCCTAGTAGTTTTGGGCAAGACTGCTCCGCGGAGGGAGCATCTCTCCATCAGGAAGCACGTGGTGTCAGGTGCCGCCCTCTTGGTTGTGCCGCCAGCTGCTGACGGTCTGTGCTGAACTGCATCAGTTCGGTGGTGCAGGGATTACAAGGTGGCGCTTGCTGTTCAGTCCCTCAGTCGTGTCTGCCTCTTTGTGACCCCGCGGACTGCAGCACGCCAGGCTTCCCTGTCCTTCACTATCTCTCAGAGTTTGCTCAAATTCATGTCCATTGAGTCAGTGATGCCGTCCAACCATCTCATCTTCTGTCGCCCCTTCTCCTCCTGCCTTCAATCTTTCCCATCATCATCAGCATCTTTTCCAGTGAGTCACCTCTTCACCTTAGGTGACCAAAGTATTGGAGCTTCAGCTTTAGCATCAGTCCTTTCAATGAATTTTCAAGACTGATTTCCTTTAGGATGGACTGATTGGATCTCCTTGTAGTCCAAGGGACTCTCAAGAGTCTTCTCCAGCACCACAGTTTGAAAAGCATCGATTTGGTTCTCAGCCTAATTTATGGTCCAAGTCTCACATCCGTAAAGTGGTCATATTCTGTTCTAATTCTGTCTTCCTTTCCTCTCTGTTAGCTGGAAAAGTTCTATAAAGAGAAACTTTCCTTCATCAACAATGGTAGAATTCATATAGGAAGAGCGGGATGAATGCTGGATTCTTTCCCTCTATTTACCAGTTTTTAAAATAATGGTTTGGTTCATTAACATCCTCCAGTGGTGATTAATTAAGGACTTTTTTTAAAAAGTACCATTATGAACTCATAGATTGAAACATAATTGATGTTTTAAGATTTTAATGGGCTTTTTTCTTGTTTCTTTTGTCCTTATCATTTGATGGATCTAAATAATGACTTCCTCTCCTTTCTCCCCCTGGCTTATGAAGCAATGTGCTCAGATATTCTGAGGCATCAGGAAGGAAAGATTTCTGTATGTAAACTGGGAGTTGTATTTCCTATATATGTGAAGGGGAAAATCATGAAATAGCTCTTGAGAGCCAGCTGGCTGAGATATTCCTTGCAGTATTATGTGGTTTAAGTAGTTAGTTTTCAGGGCAGGGGAAAGTTATGTATTGATGAGAATGTAGATGGCTTCTGTAAGTGAAACCCAAAGTAACAATAGCTTAAACTAGATGAATTGATTTCTTTCTCATGTAATAGCACAGACATAAGCAATCCAGGGCTGGTATTCTAGTCCCATGATGCCAAGACTAGGTTCTTTCTTTTCACTCTGCCATTTTAAAGAAGGTACTCTTATCTGCACTGTCTTAAGATGGCTCCTGGATGCAGGAGAAGGTCCAGGAAAGGGAGGAAGAAAGGCTTGTCCCATCCCTTTAAGGTCATGACCTGGAAGTTGAATTTATCCCTGTATCTGATGCCTCATTGGCCAGAGCCTTGTCATATGACCACAGTGAGCTGCAAAGGAGGTTGGGAAATGTAGTCTTTATATTTACCCAACCATGTGCAGACAGTGGTGCTGGTGGCTCAGAGGGTAAAGCGTGTGCCTGCAATGCAGGAGACCCGGGTTTGATCCCTGGGTGGGGAAGATCCCCTGGAGAAGGGAATGGCAACAACAAGAATACTCCAATATTCTTGCCTGGAGAGTCCCATGGACGGAGGAGCCTGGTGGGCTGCAGTCCACAGGGTTGTAGAGAGTCGTACACGACTGAGCACCTTCACAACCATGTGCAGAGCTAGTGGAAGACGGGGAGAATGGGTTTCGGGAAAAAAGATACAAAAGGAGGTTGTATGTTTTGTTTAATATTCTTAGGCGTTATCTTCCTCTATTCCACAAACATTTATTGAATGCTTCCTGTATGCCAAGTGCAGTTCTTAGCTCCTGGGGACACAGCAGTGCATAATAAAGGTCCCTGCTTTCAAGAAGCTCACCTCCCAGTTAGGGCACCCAAACAAATAGCTAAATAAAGATGCAGTTGTCTCTGTGTGTCTGCAGGGACTTGGTCCCAGGAACCCTCTGCAGATACCAAAATCCACAGCTCCTCAGGTCTCATATATAAAATGATGTAGTATTTGCATATAACCTATACATTTCCTCACGGATGCTTTAAATCACCTCTAGATTAATTGTAATACCTGATACAAGGTAAATGCTAAGTAAACAGTTGCCTAGCTTTTAGAACTATCTGAATTTTTCCCCCCAATATTTCAGTCCATGGTTGGTTGACTGTCTGGCTGTGGACCCATGGATGGGGAGGGTGGACTGTGTATAATAATGTCAGGCAGTTATAGTCTGTGAAGAACCTCTGCAGCAGCAGAGGGAAGAGGCCTTACGTCCAGTTATTGCTAATTCTCCTCAAATTCAGACTCAATCCAGGAACCCCAAAACATTTGTTACTTTTCTCCTGGAATAGGTCTCTTAGCTTGCTGTTGACACTGGGGCCCTGCTCATTTGTCCTGGGGCCTGTTCCGTGCCCTGCAGGACATTTAGCAGCAGCCCTGGGCTCCACTCACCAGATGCCAGTAGCACCCCAGTCCCCCCCTCCACACCCCAGCTGTGACAACCAGCAGTGACTCTGGCAACTGCCAGATATATTCTGCGGGGAGAGCTGCCCCCAGTTAAGAACCACCAGTCAGAAGGGCCCAGTGCTTGATTCTGCTGGAAACAGTAGCTTCATAGTCTTGAGTGCTGCCTCTAAAGTTCTGTTTCGTAGACTGGAGAGTTCTGGGCTCCTGCGGGTGTGGGAAGCCCCTGGGACCTCCTTTCTGGCTACGTTCAGTGTTTTCCCTGGGGAGTGCCCACGACAGCGGCTTCAGGATCAGAAGATGTTGATAAGTAACTATTACCAGAGGAAGCTTGACTCGAAGCCCCACGTGGCCTCTTCCTTGCTCGTGGCCTTGGGCGAGGCACGTGTGAAAAGCAACTTTATAGACTGTTGTGTGCCCCACAGATACGGGGGAAGGCCTCCTCTAGCATGTGCTGGCAGGCTGCTGCCTCAGGAAACTGCCAGGAGGCGTCTCCCTGGGGCATCTGTTTTCTTGGTTTACCTTTAATCAACGGCTGCCCATTCGGTCGTTCCTCCTCTGAATGGACATTCACCGCGCACCCACTGTCTCCTGCGCTTTGTGCCAGGAGCTGGGCTGAAACTGACTGCAGGAGACAAAGGCCCGCCTGGGACCAAGTCTCTCAGGGAGACGTTAACCAGAAGCCGGATGTGAGAGCTGGACTATAAAGAAGGCTGAGCGCCAAAGAACTGATGCTTTAGAACTGTGGTGTTGACCCCCCAATATTTCAGTCCATGGTTGGTTGACTGTCTGGCTGTGGACCCATGGATGGGGAGGGTGGACTGTGTATAATAATGTCAGGCAGTTATAGTCTGTGAAGAACCTCTGCAGCAGCAGAGGGAAGAGGCCTTACGTCCAGTTATTGCTAATTCTCCTCAAATTCAGACTCAATCCAGGAACCCCAAAACATTTGTTACTTTTCTCCTGGAATAGGTCTCTTAGCTTGCTGTTGACACTGGGGCCCTGCTCATTTGTCCTGGGGCCTGTTCCGTGCCCTGCAGGACATTTAGCAGCAGCCCTGGGCTCCACTCACCAGATGCCAGTAGCACCCCAGTCCCCCCCTCCACACCCCAGCTGTGACAACCAGCAGTGACTCTGGCAACTGCCAGATATATTCTGCGGGGAGAGCTGCCCCCAGTTAAGAACCACCAGTCAGAAGGGCCCAGTGCTTGATTCTGCTGGAAACAGTAGCTTCATAGTCTTGAGTGCTGCCTCTAAAGTTCTGTTTCGTAGACTGGAGAGTTCTGGGCTCCTGCGGGTGTGGGAAGCCCCTGGGACCTCCTTTCTGGCTACGTTCAGTGTTTTCCCTGGGGAGTGCCCACGACAGCGGCTTCAGGATCAGAAGATGTTGATAAGTAACTATTACCAGAGGAAGCTTGACTCGAAGCCCCACGTGGCCTCTTCCTTGCTCGTGGCCTTGGGCGAGGCACGTGTGAAAAGCAACTTTATAGACTGTTGTGTGCCCCACAGATACGGGGGAAGGCCTCCTCTAGCATGTGCTGGCAGGCTGCTGCCTCAGGAAACTGCCAGGAGGCGTCTCCCTGGGGCATCTGTTTTCTTGGTTTACCTTTAATCAACGGCTGCCCATTCGGTCGTTCCTCCTCTGAATGGACATTCACCGCGCACCCACTGTCTCCTGCGCTTTGTGCCAGGAGCTGGGCTGAAACTGACTGCAGGAGACAAAGGCCCGCCTGGGACCAAGTCTCTCAGGGAGACGTTAATCAGAAGCCGGATGTGAGAGCTGGACTATAAAGAAGGCTGAGCGCCAAAGAACTGATGCTTTAGAACTGTGGTGTTGGAGAAGACTCTCGAGAGTCCCTTGGACTGCAAGGAGATCCAACCAGTCCATCCTAAAGGAGATCAGTCCTGGGTGTTCACTGGAAGGACTGATGCTGAAGCTGAAGCTCCAATACTTTGGCCACCTGATGTGGAGAGCTGACTCATGTGAAAAGACCCTGATGCTGGGAGGGATTGGGCCCAGGAGGAGAAGGGGCCGACAGGATGAGATGGTTGGTTGGCATCACCGACTCGATGGACGTGAGTTTGAGCAAGCTCCAGGAGATAGTGAAGGACAGGGGAGCCTGGCGTGCTACAGTCCATGGTGTCTCAAAGAGTCGGACACGACTGAGTGACTGAACAGCAACCACTACGAGTTTCAGACGGCCTCAGTGCTCTGAGTAAAACTCGAAGTGAAGGCAGAGGAGGGTGTATCTTCAGGTGGAGCCGTCAGGGACAGCCTCCCTGAGGAAAGACCGACCTTGAGCTGAGACCTGACGGAGGAGGCAGGGGCAGGGAATTCCAGAGAGAGGCAACAGCCTGTCTGAGTGTTGGTCTGGGTGGAAGAGAGGAGAGAGGCCTGGCATAGCTGAAATTCACGACCAGGAGATGAGATTTTAAGGGCAGGCCAGATCTCAGACGGCCTCCGAGGCCATAGCAAGAGGTTCAGATTTGATTTCTGGAGGGAAGGGAAGCTGCTGGCAGGTGGAAGGGTTGTAGTCTGGATGTGTATTTGACAGGCTGGCAAGTATAGGAAATAATTATAATGTAACAACAAGCCCTCCCAGTTAATAAGCACCTTTGGAAGGCAGAGACTAATTATCTCTGAAATCAGGGCTGTGAGACCAGGCTGAGGAGCGAGGCCGTGATTGGTCTCAGGTCTCAAGGCTCGAGGCTCAGGAGACAAGCTGTTGGAAGTGTGCATGTAAAGAGAGTGATCTAGATTCAATTCATAAACAAAACAGAGCCTTGATCTTGGGCCCTTCACTCCGTGTATCTGATGAGACATCAGAAAAGTAGCTTTCCCTCCAGACCCGGGGATCTGACTGCCTCCTGGACGCTGTGTGTGGACACCGGCAGGAACTTGGCCAGTGCTCACGTGAGCTCATTACCTGACCCTACTCTGTTCCTGGCCCCTCACCCCTATCTGTCGTAAGGCATTTGAGATGTTGCCATAGGCAAGTGACTTAATGTCCGTGACCTCGATTTCCCCATCTGTAAAATGGGAGTAATAGTACTTCAGGTTTAAATGAAGTGATATATGAAAAGTGCATGTAGGAGGGTCAGCCACGTGGCTGGCACTTGTCAGCTTCAGCATCTTGCTCTGTCCAGGGTCGTGCCAACCCTCCTTTACTAGCTTATCAGCACTTCCGGTTGAGGCCATCTGTGCAGGCCTCACAGTGAGCCTTGTGGTCAGGGATGCTGGCCCGGGCCCTCTGGACACCCTGCTGCGTGTAGGGTGCGAGGGGTCCACTGCAGTCCTGTTCGTGCCAGCAGAGGGTCGGAAGCAACCTCAGTATCTGATAATGAGAGTCAGCCATACGAGGGGGTACTGAGCGGCTGGAAACAAGAGTAGAAGAGGGACCTTTTCCTGTTTGTTTTTATGGTTTGGATTTTTTTTTTTTTTTTTTTCCCTATGCACGTGTTTACTTTTAAAAAATTAAGGGAAAAAAGATAAAAGGGACACATTTCACGTCCTAGCAACGACCCTAAAAGCTATTAAATAATATTTTAAATGGGGATGTAGAAAACAGAATGCTTTCAGTCATGCCTGCAGATGCCCCTCCCACTATTTGGAGGTGTTACTGTCCTTGTCCACCTCTCTTGGCTTTGAGTGGAGAACACGTCGCTGTGCTGAGGTTTTCTTGCTTCTGAACCTGTGCCCAAGCCATCACCTCTGCCTAGAATGTCCTCCCCACTCCCTGATGCTTTTTGAAACCCGGTCAGCATTTCAAGACTCTGACAAGCTTCCTGCAGCCATAGGGTTTTTCTGTTTGTGTGAGTCCTGGAGACACACTTGGTCCCTTGAAGTTGCTGTTTATTACATATACCTTTCAGGTGTTTCTTTGTATTTTTTCCTCTGTCGCTCAGTTCAAGGCTCTGGGTGGTGAGGACCAATGTCTCTGACCTGTCTGTACCCCAGCTGCCCTGGGGCTGACTTTGCACACAGTGGGGAGGCCCCTCACGGCGTTTTCTAAAGTCCGCTTTGTGCAGTCCAGCCCAGCACCCTGCATGTAAGATGCTCACCACATTTGTGGAACTGAATGAATATCCCAGAATGAAATGGAGATTATATACTGCTTGGGTCTTAAATGACTTATAACTGTTCATCATAAAACCACAGTGGTACTACTTCTTTTTAATAATAATAGAAGCTAATACTTAGATATCACTTATTGTATTGCAGGCACTCTTCTAAGACATTATTATATTAACTCATTTAATCTTCACAACAGCCTCATGAGGCATGGACTATAATTATTCCTGTTTTACAAATGAAGAAACTAGTCCAGCGAGGTTAAATAACTGGCCCAAGATCACACAGCCAGTGAGTAGCTGAAGAATAGTGGATAAAGAATACAGATATTCTTTATCTCGTTTTTTGGGGGGAGAAAGATGCTATACATATCTTTGGGAGTTCAGGAGTACAAACAAAATCCAGAGCAACTGCTAGCAAGGTGTGACAGCGTATAAAATCTGGGGAGATGACCTGTGCCCCAAGTCCTAGAATCAGGTCTTATCACTACAGCTTTAGAACCAAGGGCTGTGAGCTTTGCCAAAGGCCATTAAAAAAGTTTGAGAGATGTAGCAGGAAGAACCACAGAATTGAAGTGGTAGATGTTTAATCAAATGTCTGTAAGCCTAGGATGTCAGTCAGTCACCTTCCGAGGTGGCACTAGTGGCAAAGAAGCCCCCCTGCCCACACAGGAGACGTGAAACACGGGTTCAATTCCTGGGTCAGGAAGATTCCCCAGAGGAGAGCATGGCAACCCACTCCAGTATTCTTGCCTGGAGAATCCCCAAGGACAGAGGAGCCTGGAAGGCTACTGTCCATGGGGTCAAAAAGAGTCAGACACGACTGAGGTGACTTAGCACACACCCACCTTCACCTTTACAGCAGTATTTATATTTACTGTGAGCAGTGGGGGCATCTTATTCGCTTGGCATCATAAGGCCAGCTTGGAGTTTGGGGCCCTTGAGTGTCCTGCTGGCCCTTGGTGGGGACGCAGTGTGGGGTCCCATCCCTGTGGGGACAACACGGGGGACTCCAGCAGGCCCCCCAGCCCCTCCTCGATGCCATGCTCTCCAGGCCCCCGACTGCCCCATGGACTTGACAGAGGCCGAGTCCAGAGAGTGGGCCGGGGCAGGCCTTCAAAAATGTGCTGGCTTCAGGGCCTGCGAGAAAATCCACTGCTCGCCTCCAGCCAGCAGTGCTACCCAGCGCTGGGCCATCCCGGGGCTGTTGTGACAGCAAAGCTGAGCGCCATGGAAACGATTGTGCAACGGCAGGAGCGGGCCGCCCGCAGGGCCGGGCAGCTGCTCTCCGCCAGGTCGGAGGCGCAGCTTCGACCTGCCCCTCGTCTGCGTGGGAGCCTGCAGAGCTCAGCCAGGGCGCCCTTTTTGCAGAGACACCCACAGGCTTGCTCCCCCTTCTCATGCCAAGAGGTGGCCCTGCTGCCTTCCAGTGCCCCATCCTCCTGGAGGCGCGTCCCCTGGGGACGCTCTGCAGTGGGCATCCAAGCTGGCCCAGGCCTTCCCTCTTTGAGCAGTGCCGTGTTTGCACCCAGACCTGGCCGGGCCCTCCCTCCCCGCTGGGGCTTCAGGCGTTTCTGGGGGCGGAAGACAGAAACCAGCCCTGTGTTTTCCAGGCTGCCAGGCTTCTGAGAAATTCACGCCTCAGCCCAGAAACTCCTTCTCTCACTCAGCCCCGGCCCCTTTCAGAGAAGAGGATACCCGCCCCTCTGCCCGCCAGTTTCCTGTTCTCCTCTGAGGAGGGGGAAGGGTCTGGGGAAGGACTTCAGCCCACCCCTGGTGCCACCCGTTTGGGCCCTGGCCCGTCCTCCACCCCAGCCCCTAGCTGTCTGATGTCAGAGTGCAGGCCATGGGGGGCACCTGGCCGTGGGCTCTTGGCGCCTGACCATGGCTGGGACCACCCTGGGAAGTTTCCTAAATCCAGACTCTAAATCGCAGCCATGGGGTACTGAGGTCCTGGCTGCCTTGAGGGGTCTGCTGGACTTTCAGGGGCCCGTCTGTTTGGCTGATGGTAGGGAGGCAGGAAGGAAGGGTGCTCAAATAGGGGTGACTGGTAGGACAAGGGCCCCCCCGTGGGTGCCCCGAATTCCCATGGGGGCTCATCAGGCTGATGGGTCTCTCAGGGAGGAGGAGGATGGGATGTTTCCACGTAGACGCTGGCGCCTCCAGTTTCTGCGCTGGAATTTGGCATTCTGGCCTCAATTCTTGAAGCACAGTCAGTTCTCCTCCAGCTTCTGCTGAGCACCTCCTGCCACTTTGCAGAGAACACATCAGAGGACACCAGCTTGGTGACTTGCATTGTGGTTTGCAACGCAGCCACACACAGTGTGTGTGCCTGTGCACAGGTCCAAAATCAGGCCTGCAGAGGACAGCCCCAGGCCTGCAGTGGGCCACGGGAGAACCAGGCTGACCCAGCCAGGGCCTCCCGGACCTCAGCGGTTAACTCTGGTCATCTCAGGTCTGAACAAAAAGCTTCTGTCTTTACCATTAAACCAACGTTTACTGGCGAGGCGGGAAGGCAGGGCAGAGCAGTTCCAAGCCTGTGCCCTGGACTCCCGCCTGCATTTAAGTCCTGGCTCGGCCACCTGCGGGCTGTCACTCTGAGCAAGGCCCCTCAGCTGAGTTCTTGGTTTACTGAACTGCAAAAGGGGAAGAACAGTAACAGTACCACCTACTCAGGGAGCCTTGTGAATGCTGGCTGGTTAACGCATGTAGCTTCCTTAGGCCGGGACCCAGCACTGAGCAAGCGCTCAGGAGGTGCCAGCTTACAGGACGACTTCTCGACAGTGGAGGCCGCCAGGTCAGGTGCCGGGTGATCGGAGGGCGGTCCCTGCCCGATGGGGAAGACCCGATAAACACGACAGAAACGTGTTTCTGATGGTGAGACATGCTTTGAAGGAGACACAGATGCTGTGGGAGGAGACTCCGGACAGGGTCTGGGAGGGCCCTCAGAGGAGGTGACCTTCTCCTGTGCCCTGTGTACCAGAGCCGCCCCCCGCCTGCGCCCCCGCGGGCATGCTGCCGCTGTTCCCTGGGCTGGTTCTTGGGTCGGAGGCACAAGGCGGTCCGTCTCGTCTCGCCTTCCCTCTTGGTTCGCTCCATCCCTGTCCCCTCCTCCTCCATCCTTCTCTCTCCCTGTCTCCCTTCTTTCCTTTAAATGCCCGATGGCCTTCATTAAATACACATGAGATATTAAATAATACAAATGAATACTGTGCACCTACCCCAAGTATAAAGGAAAAGAGCGCAACCGTCGTCTTTGTGCTCTTCTGTCTCTAAAACATTGTGTATTTGCAAATCTTTCAGTTCTGTTTCTGTACAGGAGGAGTCTTTAAAAAAAAAACTTTTCTCTGATTTTCATTCTCACAGTGAACCTTTTTGGCTAATTTTTTTATTAAAAGCTTTTAAAATTATAGTATCGTTCATTTACAATGTTGCGTTAGCTGCAGGTATACAACAAAGTGATTTAATTACACACAGATAGATTGTGTGTGTGTGTGTGTGTGTGTGTGTGTGTGTTAGTCATTCGCGTCTAACTCTTTGCGACCCGTGGACTGTAGCCCACCAGGCGCCTCTGTCCATGGGATTCCCCAGGCAAGAACCCTGGAGTGGGTTGCCATTTCCTCCTCCAGGGGATCTTCCCGACCCAGGAATGGAATCCGAGTCTCCTGCTCTGGCAGGTGGATTCTTTCCCACTGCGCCGCCTGGGAAACCCATTTTGTATATAGTATGTCAGAATCTTCACTGTCAGACTCGGTGCTCAGGTTCTCGGCTGCCTCATAAACCCCCTGTCCCCCTGGTTTGTCTCGACTGTTGAAATGGGTTTTTCTATTTCTTTGGCCTGTCGGGGCGCCCTTCATCTCCCCCCAAGCTCCCCTTGCTTTGGAGAAACAGTGGCCTGCACGCAGCCTGGGTTTTGTCGGCTGCAGCTCCTAGGCGCCATCGGTCATCGCTCTGTCCTGAGCATTCCCCGCAAGTCAGCAGTGAAACGAGCGCTGGATCAGGCTGGGTTCGACGCTTTGGGCGAGGCTCCCTCCTAAGTCGTGTGTTCCTCCCCCAGAGGTGCTCGGGTCTGCCGAGCACAGTGGGGTTTTTTTCCACTATTTTTTTTTGGAAAAAATTTTGAATTGGAGGATAATTGCTTTACAATACTGTGTTGGCTTCTGCCAGACAACACTGTGAATCAGCCGTTAAGTGCACACACGCCCCGCCCCTCTTGAATGCCTCCCATGCGCCTCGTCCTAGGGTTGAGCACTGGGTTGA
Source organism: Litocranius walleri (assembly GCA_006410535.1). Lineage (NCBI taxonomy): Eukaryota > Metazoa > Chordata > Mammalia > Artiodactyla > Bovidae > Litocranius > Litocranius walleri. The sequence goes on from SJYG01000015.1 coordinate 4,568,395, forward strand.
GCTCCTGGGGCCCAACATTTTGAGTGTATTTTTTCTTCCCTACCACCTTAGACTTATTGCTATCCTCACTCAATTTTGTGTTTGTCTTTTTGCTTTAAAAAAAATAATTTCACTGCCTGTTTGACTCTGAGCAGGATGGTGAGCTGCACGAGTCGAGTGCTCAGGAGCTTTACATGAGCGCGGTGGCGCTGTAACTGTTTCTCAGCTTGCTTTTCCCTTCAGCATGACGTTCGTGGCATTCATAGGTGGTTGTTTTTGTAGCTGCGCTTTTCTCTGCCGTGTCGTAGTCCGTCGTAGAGCTCATCAATCCATTGTATGGATTGTGGACATTTGGTCGTTTCCAGTTTTTTTTTTACCCCTATGCTGGTAAAACAGTGGTTTCCAGAATGTCCTTTCTCTGCACACAGAGTTTCTGTTGGGTTGTACTTACAAGTGGAATTGCTTGGTCCCTGGGCGTACCCTTCTGCCGCATTAGCCAACAGCACCAAAGTGTCTTCAGAAGCGGTTGTACCGGTTTATACTCCCATCAGCCTCAGAGAAGTCATTCCCTGGCTTTGCATCCTCCCACCGTTTGATACTGTACGATTACTCGAGTGTTTGCACAACTCGTGTGGGTGAGATGCTGTCTCCCCACGAACAGCAACTTGTAATAGTTAACATTTATCTTTGAAAAGGTTTGAGCTTTCTGAGCATCGTCTGGGAGGGTGCTACCGAAAATGTGTCATGGGACCCACAGCATCTGTGTGACTCGGGAGCGTGTCAGAAGCGCAAATTCTTGGGCCCCGCCCACCCCAGACCTGCTGAATCAGAAACACGCGGGTTGGGCCCAGCAGTCAGTGCTTTTACCAGCCTGCCAGTGATTGTGAAGCTCCTCAAGCTGGAAGAACCGGTCTAGGAAGTCCCTATCTGCCCGGATGACAGAGAGTGATGCTTCTATATTGTCTTCCACTTACATCACGGTCTTACCTTTCACACTTAAGTTTGTAATCCACCCGAATTCCATTGTCGTGTCCAAAACAAAGTGAGGTTCTCATTTCCTTGCTTTCTGTGTGGATGAGGGGTGGTCCCAGCTCATCTGCTGAGGAGTCCATCCTTTCCCTGCGGGCCTGTAACCCGTCAGTATTGTAAAGTGTTTTCAAGTACGTGCAGGCGCCTTCCTGGTCTCTCAGCTTCGCTCCATAGAGCCTGTCCCCAGTGACAGTTCTTAATCACGGCCGCCTTGTAGATTTTCTTGATTTCGGGTAGGTTTAGTCACCAGCTGGTCGTTCCCTAGTAAGTGTCTTTGGGCTTTTCTGCAGACACGTTAAGAGGGTCAGCTTGTCAGGCTTGACAGAATGGCATTGAATCCTGATGTGAACTTGAGATCATCGAATCCTTCATTCAACTTGGCGAAAATGGATACTGTACAGGACTGTGTGTTGATGGGGTCCTTCTCAAACCTGCTCAAGGGAATCTGTTAGAAGAGAAGTAACGTGCACGCCCACTCTCGTAGGGGCTTGCTGTCGTCCTGGCCCCGGGCCCTGCCACATGGGCCACACTGCACCTCACAAGTTCATCGCTGTGGTCCCCACACCCGCCTCCTCCCCTAGAAGCTCAATGGCTACAGGGGACACATCCCCAGGGTTGGGATGACGGAGGGCTATAGCTGGAAAGCTGGCCCTCATGTCTCTAAGTGTCTCCAGTTTCCTGAGGCTAGGCCGCTGCTAGAAACCTGCCTCCTGTAAGGTCTTTTCATGGGCAATTTGTGGCCACATCCCAGCTGGCATGTGAAATGTACTCAGAACAGAGACGCTCACAAATGGAGAAACAGTTACTCCTCCTTGAAGCTGGACAGAGTGGAAAACAAAAATCCCACAGTTGCGTCTTAAGCCTGTTCGCGGCGTCATTTAACATGCCGACTGCGTATCCAGCTCGGTACGAGGTGCTCTGGGGGACGTGGTCCTTGTGGGACTCTGGAGCCGGGACTCCACCGGTCAGATAAGGAGCCCACAGCTCAGAGCCCCTGGATTTCCCCAGGACAGCGAAACATGGTTTCTCTCTCTTGGCATCTGCTCAGCAGAGACGGGTGTTACGGCACCCCACGTCTGACCACGATGGAGTCAGCACTGGGTCGCCAGCACCCAGAAGCCACAGTTGGTCCATTCGTTTGTTCCTTCTCTCACTTGGCCATTCATCCAGCTGTTCATTGTTCACTGCTGGGGATTCTGCAGGGAATACACACTGCTCTCCTTGGGCTCGAGGTCTCATGATAACACCAGGTAGAACAAGTGTGTGTCAGAAGGTGAGGCAGGGCCGAGGGGCATGGAGAGCGGCGGAAGGCTGCTCTTCCAGAAGGGGAGCACCCCAGAGGGGGCACGAGCCGAGGGGCATGGAGAGCGGCGGAAGGCTGCTCTTCTGGAAGGGGAGCACCCCAGAGGGAGCACGAGCCGAGGTCCTGCTGAGGGACGCCTGCTGATCGCTAAGGGAAGAGCATCCCTGGAGTGGGAACAGCGAGTGCAAGGGCCCTGGGGCAGGAGTATGCTTGGTGCATCTGGAGCGTAGAAGGCGGGCTGGGAAGGGGCGCCGAGGACAGTGAGGAAGAGAAGTGCGTCAGCTTCGATCTTAAAGGGATGGCCTTTGCCAAGGCCAACTGGGACCTGTGGGTCACAGCAGGGGGTTGGTGCTGGCTGGTGAGAGTTCATGCAAATGGGATTCTTACGGAAGGCCAGCGGGTGTCCAGCTGTGGAGAGCTGCAGCCGGGCAGCCACTCACCTCTGTCACCTTCTGGGATTGCCCGGATCTCCCCGTCAGATGAGCCCCTGCCTGTGAGACTAAGATGGAGAGAGGGTGCCTCTCACCAGAGCTGGAGTGACACCACGGGCGGGCGCAGGCTCTCAGGTCTGGGCACCCAGGCTGGTGGTGGGTTTGTAGGGAGCAGGCTGCAGCCTCGCTCTTCTGCTGGAGGTTATTGCCAACAGAAGCCAGCGGGGCGGCTCTGGTCACACCTGGGAAGCCGCCGTCTCTCTCTGTGTGGGCTGCACGGATTCTTCACTGTGGCGTGTGGGCGTCTCCTGTGGAGTGTGGGCTTCAGCGCGTGTGGGCTCAGTAGTTGCGATACGCCGGCTTAGCGGCCCCACGGCACGTGGGATCTTAGTTCCTTGACCAGAGGTCGAACTTGCATCCCTGCCTTGGAAGGCAGAGTCTTAACCACTGGGGAACCAGGCCAGTCCTGCGTGAGTCGCTGAGCCCAGGCCTTGGCTGTGCATTCAGTCTTAGGAATATCCAGCGCCGTCTCACCTTCTAGGTTTGTGCCCCAGGCTTGGCCTTGTGGCCTCAAAGGGGCCAAGCCACTCTTTGCTTCCCAAATCTCATCACCTAGATCACAGCAAACATGCTCTGTTAGTGCACTCTCAGTTTTCCTTGAATACTCGATGGGTGACTTCTACTGTGTAACCCTGACCAAAGCTGGGGTCTCCTAAGGACCCGTCTCTGCTCAGAGGTGCATTCAAAGAAGCAAGTTCTGACTGCCAGATGATAATCACAAAAGAATTCCCATCTCCGGTAGCTTGAGGCACACTGGGTAGGTTTAAATTCTGACTCTGTTACTTAGCATCTGTATAAGTTGTGTATGACCCTTAATCTTTCCGTGCCTCAGTTTCATCACCTGTGAAATGGGGATAGTTAATACCTACTCTGTAGGACCGAGGGCATCTCCCCGGTCTGTTTAATTATAATTAAATAATTGTACGTGGAGTGCTTTGTAGAAAGTGTGATATAAATTTAAAAAGTAATGGTAATTATTTTACTGCATAAAATTGTTATTCTACTCCCCTGAGATGAAAGGCAAATTCCTAACCACTGGATCACCAAAGGAGTCCTGCCATCTCTCACTTCAGAAGGTTTCATCTGCAGCTAAAGAACAGCTGACCTTCAGCCTTCCTATTAACTGGGGTTTCAGACCAGCCTCCAGAGGCCATCACCAACCAGAATTAACTGGGCAAATTCTGGTGAAATCTAAAGCAGTCAGGAGTTTGTGTCTCATTCATTGACTTGGCTGTCGCTCCAAGAACGTTTACTGAGCACCTGCTGTGTGCTGGGCCCTGTCCTTGGTGCTGGGTTTACGGCAGTGAGAGACAAGGTCCCTGCTATCATGGGGTGATGACAGCCCAGCGAGGGGCTGACGCTACCATGTCCTGAGCTTCAAGATACAGGGTCCTTCTAGCCTGAGCCATGCTGGCCCTCCCCGCCAGTCAGGAGCCATCACCATGGTAACCATGTGCGAGGGAAAGGCGGGCTTCACTCTGGCCCAGCTAATGCTAAGCTTCTGTGAACACTGGCACACGTCCCTGGAGGCTGGCTCAGCGCAGGGCACCTCCCCCCCAAGTGCTTGGCACCTTCTTGGCTGCCAGCCACCAACCTGCCCTCCTCCCAGTTAGCACCTCAGCTTCTTACTCGAAACTGGAGCCTCAGAAGCGCCGTGTTTACTCATCCTGAGAATTGAGGACAGTTTGGCACGAGGTGGAGCACTTTTCTCGTAGGCTCCGCGGTCTTGCTGGTGAGACCCTGGGGCTGCTGGGGGGCTTGGCTTCCGGGTCCTCTGGCTTGCAGAAGGTTGGTGACTCAGAGGCCGCTGTGCGTGCTGCTGGCCCAGTGCAGCTGGCGCACTGTGGAGGATGGCCTGGGCGGGGGCAGGAGGGCCCTCTCGGCAGGATGTGAAAATCCATCTCTGGGGGCCCGGCTGACCTCAGACCTACCCACACTGCAGACTCAGAAGCAGCTGCCAAGGTGAAAGTGCTTTGGTGAGAGAAGGTGGCCTGGTCACTCATCAATTCAATCTGTTAACCAAATGTTTTCTGTGTGGTAGACTAGTACACACTAACCATGTTAATGGGAATGGAGGCCAACATGGGGTTTTCTATTAACTTGCATTGGCCAACGTCTTTCTAAGAGACACCCATTTCACAGATGAAAAACTGAGGTCCACGAAGTGAAGCAATTGGCTCCCATTCCATTGGTGAATGTGTCTGTCTGTGTGGGGGGGTGCTTGCAACATGCTGGATGCTGTGTACAACACCTGTGTCAACTAATTGAATCCCTCTAAAACTGGTAAAACTCCCTTTCAGATTAAGAACCAGCATCGCCCACTTTCTGCAGAGCAGGTGCAGAGTGGATCAAGGCTTGCCTCAAGTCCATGGCAGGGCCAAGCCAGCCGGACTTGGACCCCGGCAGCCTGGCTCCCCACTGCGCGATTCCCTGTGGCTCTGCCCTGGGTGTAGGTCTCTCCCCACGGCACTCAGCCCCTGCACCCGGCGGCCATGGTCAACACGTACGACCTCACCAGACAGAAAGGCCACACCGGCGAGGTCAGGGTGGGAGGGGAAGGGGGCTGTTGGCCAGAGGAGCCGGGCACAGTCGAGGCTGGCTGTGTGCAGAGAGGCCGGGTGCGCAGCAGGGAGAAGCGGCTTCACTGGGGTGTGTGTGGTGCTGGAGAGCATGCCAGGGCCCCACAGCACCTGCTTCTTGCTCACACTTGCCCTGACTGTGACCCTGGGTGCCACGCTGGCAGACGCCTGCCCAGGGGGCCGCATGCAGAGATATCAGAGGGTGGTGCTTGGGCAGAGCAGCTGTTATAACAGAATTCCAGCGACTGGAAAGGCTCACCTCCAAACACCGTCGCACTGGAGGCCGGCCTTCCACATGGCAAGCTGGGGGACACAGTTGGGTCCCTAGCACGAACTGTGCTGTCCTGAGCAAGGTGAAGGTTTGATCGAGGGACCTGAGTCAGGAGTTAGGGTTCTGTTCATGAGTCCTGGGAGAGTTAAGGTCTCTGAGGGACACCTGGGGTGATGTCACACACACACAGTCCTCGCTGGGCACTCCAAGTGCTCTGTGAGGTGCGAGCCATGCATGCCAGGCCCGGACCTGTGACTCTCACAGGGAAGAGTTTAGGGTCTGCTCCCTGCTTGGCCCAGGAAGCCAGTGCCTTCTTGGCCTGCACAGGGTGGCCGGGGAGCCTGGGCCCCAGGTGTACCTCGTGGTCGCCCAGCTCATCGGCCCTGCCCGTCGTTCTCCTCCCCGGGCGGGCGGCGGGCAGGCTGTCCGAGGGGCGCCACGGTGCGGGCTCACCAGGTGCATGCAGAGACAGCATTCTCTGGACAGACAGTGAGGTCCGTCAGTTCTTAACACCATACTGGGCTGAGGGCCTCGAGAGGGAGACAGATGTGGCTGAAAACTTTCGGGGTCCAATTTCAGGACCAAATGCCTAAGCCTGATGGAGCATGAAGTGGCCAGGATGCCTCCTTGGGGGAGGTGGGCTTAGGTCGGGCTCTGGAAACACATGGGTAAATGTAAGGGTGTCCTTCTTGTTGCAGGGAATAGGGGTGGGCTGTGTGGTCAGCGGCTCATGACACGTGGCAGGACAGAACAATCTGCAAGGTGAACTGATGGAAGGATAAGGCAGAGATGAGACTAGGTGATTCGGCAGATAGCCAGGGAAGCCTTTCTAAGCAGCAGGAGCCGTGCTGGTTTTTGAAGGAAAGGTGGCGTGAGGCAGGCATGCAGGTTTGGACTTTTTCTCAGAGGCCTCAAGGGACTTCCGTGCGCTTCTATGACATGAGGAACGGAGCTCAGGATGGAGTGGTCTCTTCTCGCCCCAGGCTCCCCTGCTCACCCACCTGGCCTGTCTGACCCGCCTCAGTCCCCCCTCCCGCACAGGCAAGGCTAAGGAGACACAGACATCCTCACAGAAATGCTTGGTTAATGCCTCTAACCTCCAAAGACAAAGCTGGCTTCCCAGACAATTAGGTATTTATTTTATCATCTCATTTGCGGTTGCAAGCTGAGCTGTGGGTTTGGATCACTCTCTCCCGAATCTCAACTGGACGGAGTGACAAGTGCTTCTCTTTCGCTTCTGCTCTGTTTCGTTTTGAAGGCAGCGGCCCACTGGGCAATGCTTGCTTTGTGGCTGATGCCGCTCGGCAGAGCTCTGGGGCCAAGGCCAGGATGAAGTGGCAGGGGACGAGGAGGCAAGCGTGGTCTGTTCAGAATGCTTTCCTGTCTGTGGTTGCTACCTTAGAAGCTGTGTGGTTGCTTGATAGGAGAGGTGCCTCTTTAGCTACATGTAATCGGAAGAAATTCTGCTGAACTGGAGGAAAGGATGGGGCAGAAGAGCTCAGCTCAGGTCTCAGTTGATGCAGTTGGCTAGTGCCTCCCTGGTAGGGCAGCATAGCTTAGAGAGACGCTGAGTTTCTCTAGCTTAGAGAAAGTTTCTCCCTAGATGGTAAGCTGATGTGTAATCATGGAAAAAGTGGGGGATGGAGAAAACGGTATCACATACTGTACTGGTTGGGAGGGACCCCGGAGTTTCCACTATAAAATCGTTAAACTGAACATTCCCAAGACCAGTCTGCCTCGAGAGCCCCATGGACAGAGGAGCCTGGCAGGCCGCAGTCTGTGGGGTCACAGACTCGGACACGACTTAACGACTAAATCACTGCCACGACCAGTCTGGGCTTCCCCGGTGGCTCAGTGAGAGAGAACCTGCCCACCCATGCGGAAGACACGGCTTCAATCCCTGGGTTGGAAAGAGCCCTGGAGAAGGAAGTAGCAACCACTCCAGTGTTCTTCACTTTGTGCCTTAAGTGCCAACCACTTCAGTGCCTGGGAAATTCCCTGGACAGAGGAGCCTGGAAGGCCACAGTCCCTGGGGTCACAGAGAGCTGGACACGACTTAAATGACTCAGCCCCAACAAGAGCAGCCTGCCTCCTCTGACGCAGAGGCACAGAGGACTTCCCACTGAACGCCGTCCCCTTTAGACGTGTGCTGTGGGCTCAGGAGGCTGGAAGCTTGTTGTAGAACGTGCCAGGTGACAGATTGAGTCTGTGTTTTATCTGCTGACACCCTGCACTTTCGTCTTAATCATCTGTGATAACCACTGAGCGATTCCTAATCTGTATCCTAAATCCACGAGACTAGCAGGACAGTTCACTGCTTTATGCCGAGGACTGGAAAAGTGCCCCTCATCACTCTACTGGTCCTCAGTGGTAGCCTCATAGAAGACTGCAGAAGAGGCGCGGCGATTCCGGGACCAGCGGCCTCTTTCCCTGCCTCTGGGCGGTTTCCGGGTGTTGCTGAGGGAGTGCGTCGGAACTCTACATGCTGACTTCTCTCTCCGTGTCCACATTACTAACAGCTGGCAGTGGCATGGACTTCGTCTTTAGCCACGTAGGGAAACAGAGCTGTGCTCCTGGTTCCTGGGGAACACGGAACGGGCTAACCTGTCTCCCTCCACAGCTTCTTCTTGTCCTTCTGTCTGTCTTCTTTACGGTCTGTATGGCTGTGCCTGTGACTAAGGCAGCTCCGTCTCCCAGCACAGTCTCCAAGGAGGTGTCCTGATCCCCGCTGTGTGGGAAATGGAGGCTCAGGCAGAGGTGGTCAGACTTCACATCACGTTGCCTGAGTGCTTTCATGTCAAGCCCTGCTGCTGCGAAACTGCACCTTCACCCGTCCCCAGGGCAGCCCGATGGTCGCACACGTGTGAGGAGTCCTGATCTGGGACTAGCACTCGCGGAGCCAAGACCGCTCCTGGATGGCCCGCTCCATCCTTCTCTGCCCCAGGCGCGTGGCCTGAGAAGGGGCCACCGGGGCCCCGCCCCCAGAGATAACTGAGGAGGAAGGAAGGGGCGCGGGCAGCCCCCTGCAGAGTGGGAGGGCTGTGGTCAAGGTCTTGGCCCTGCCTCTGGCTCCTGGTGCCTGCCTTCCACCAAGCAGCACATGATCAAAGGTGAAAATTCGTAACTGAACAGGAAGTTGCACCTCAAAAGTCTGCAACCAAACCGATCAGTGTGATGTTTTATGAACTCTCTGAACTCTTGACAGGGGGACGGGTGTGGAGCTGGGGCAGCCCTGGGCTCCTGGGGGACCTGCTGCTGCTGCAGGGGTTTCACCTTGACTCAGAAGTGCGGCTCCAAGGATGTGACCTTGGACATGTTCACAGTGCCCGCCCCCTCAGTGCAGCTTGAACGCTCGCTGCTGTTCAGTCACTCAGTCGCGTCCAACTCTGGTGACCCCATGGACTGTAGCTCACCAGGCCCCTCCGTCCACGGGGTTTTGCAGGCAGGGATACTGAAGTGGGTTGTCATTTCCTTCTCCAGTTCCCGACCCAGGGATCAAACCCGTGTCTCCTGCATCGGCAGGCGGATTCTTTACTGCGGGCCACCAGGGAAGCTCACTTGAATTGGTGGATAAAGTGCAAACATCTTGGCCATGCTAGCACCTTGGAGCCTTTTTTTCCAGGAGCAACCACCAAGGCCATATGTTTTGTGCCTTAAGTGCCAAGAGGACCAGCTGGGTTGGGGGGAGGACCAGGAACCCCAAACAGAAGCACGGAGACGGGGGAGGGCCAGTGCTGGGGGCCAGACGAGAGGTGGGGGCGGCTTTTAGTTTCTGGGTGGGCTTGAGGGCAGATCCAGGAGCATCTGCGTCTGGAGAGGATGTGGGCTGTGACCAAGATTGGCCTGAACGACCGGAAGGAGGGCGGGTACGTTTCCTACGTTGGAAGGAGAGGAGCGGGGTGCTGGGGGCGATGGCGGTGATGATCAGGAGACGGGTTTTGACTGTGAAGTTTTGAATGCCTCGTGGGCAGTTTGATATCTAAGTCTGATGTTCAGGAGTGAGGTCTGGGCTGAAAACAGTCCTTTGGTCATTTTAAGGCCCTGAGTGGTGAATGGTCAGACAGCCCTCTGCCTTGGATTTGGGACCAGCCAGTGTGTACTAGCAGAGACAGGAGATACGGTGAGGGAGCCGCCTGTGGGCTTTTCCGCTTCAGGAGAGGACCTGAAATGCATGGTCCCAGCTGTGTTCACGGCCGCTACGGAGGAGGAGAGGGGGGATGAGCAGCAGCCTGTGCCTAACCCAGCCAGTCCCAATCAGACCAGCCCTGACTGGGGCCCAGCACACGGGACTGCCTGGAACTGCAGACGCCCTCTCCCTATTGCGTGTCCTCTGCCTTGCGGATGACCATGCAGGGCGCGCGTGCCTTTTTGAGAGACTATCCTGGTTTACCTAAGGATGCAAATAAGGTTGCATCTAGGGAAAGGCGAGGTCATTCCCTGCAAGAAACCAATCCCAGAAAATACTTCTGAGTCAAGCACTCACAACACACTCTGGTCTCCTAATTCGGCCACTTTAAAGAGGGATTGAGAAAACTGGTACTTTGAAAGCTGTAGCCATGCTGCAGCTACAGAGTGGGACTGTTTAAAATGGAGGTGAGAATGGGATACAGCTGAAAGCCTGTGAAATACAGAGCTCCCATCTCCTTGCTAAGCACCTTCAGTTAGTTGGGCAGAGGCTATAAAAATAGTAACTTGTCAACCAGAGAAAAACAGGAAGAGAGTGTACAGTGGTAAGAATTTGCATGCCCACTGAGGTTGTCTCTCTCTTGCGGAGGAAGCAGGGGTCAAATGTAGCGTAGACAGAAAAGCCTGAAGGAGGCTGGTTACATTTTGAGTAGCTGCATCATCAGATTCTGATTTTCTGATCTGCCAGTGTTATTTTATCTCTTTAGCTGGCCAGGATTTGAAATTGCATGGCATACCGGCAATACAGTCATTTTGTCTCACTTTAAAGAAAAAAAAAAAAAACTACCGTTATTTTTGCTGATGAACTTTGATTTCAGAGATTCCTGTTTCTCTGTAACAAGTCCCTCATCTCAGTGATATTACCCTGGCTGGGGGTGAATTCTGGCACGAATGTTAAGACCATACAGAATTGGGGCTTAAACTATGGCCAGAGGGTTGAGTTTTATTCTGGGTTCTGAGAGGCCCTGGGTCAACAGCTACTCATTAAATGGATAATATTAGCATGAGTTGGAAGTGTAATAGAGGTGATTTTTTTTTTTATTCTCAAAAATGGTTTTGCAAATCTTTTTCAGAGCTGATAGACACACACCTTAGCTGGATACAAAACATATTATGAAACAGAATGACTGTGATCTTTGATCCGAGAAATCAAAGTTAAAGGTAATTGATATCTTCTGCCTTTCCTTTTGTTTTCCAGCTGTGTGTTTCCTTACCTTGATTTTTTTTTTTTAATTAAAGGAAAACTCTACCACCTGAAGGCCCTCTCATTTTCCAACATTTCCTACTCTTGAGGGCTAGACCCCACCACCCCTAGGGGACATACCTGAGATTCTCGGAGGCTGGAGCCAGCGGCTGGGTGGGGCGTAGGGGATGGCTACGAGGCGTGGGGTGCCTGCATGCTCTCCCAGGGACCCAGCACCCTCTTCCAGGGAGGAGGCAGCAGAGCTGAGTCCCAGCCTCTGGAAGCTCTGCTCCCACCCTGAGTCAGCTCCCTGGCGGTTTTGTGTCCCGTGTGTGGTGTTTGCAGTGAGGGAACATGTTCTCCATCACGTGGGGCGTTCTGCACTGGGGAACGAGAGAGGGGGCAGGCAGATCAGAAACCTCTGGAGGTGCCCAGTACTTGGGTCCTTTCCAGTCCTGTCATCAACTCAAAGCTCCACCTCCCCCGAGGGGCCTTCTTACGTGCTTTGGAAGGGGTTAACCCACCACTCGACTTCTGAATGTGAAACCAGGCTCTGGAGTTAGGCTAGAGCTGTGTGTGGTTTTCCCACTGAGCTCAGGAGATCCCCCTGCCATCAACTCTGGAATCTGGGTCTGTGCAGAGAGCCCAGATGATGGCACCGGGAGCAGAGGCTCTGGGGGTAGAGCCCACCTGGGGCGAGGCCTTCACCTTGCCCTTTACCTTGCCCTTTACCTTCCTGCGCCTCAGCTGCCACTGCTGTTATTCACTCCCCTGCAGATGGTTAGAATCAGGGAGTGCGCCGTACCCAGCACATGGTGAGGGCTCGCCAGAGGCCAGCCAGTCCCAGTATTTCTGGCTTATGTGCCTCTTGATGTTCTACTGGGCTGTGACTTTTTAAATACATTATTGACTGGAGACGTATTATAGCCACAGGCATTAGTTTCTACAGAAATCCCCTGGTCAATGATGTGTTAATTGTCCGTTTGTCAGTGAAAGCGGGTTCACTCCATCACAGGCCAGACCCAGAGGCCTCAGTAGCATCACACGTCCCACGCTGAAAACCCAATAAAAATAACTATCCAATGTCACCTCCGTCAGCAGACATGGTGGAGCTGACATCCCAAACCCTGTTTCCCAGAGGAGGATGCCCGCTGAGACGTACCAAAACTTCCCAACAGCAGCATGAACCTTAGCAGGGGGGAGGGTTTCCCAGCTAACGATCAGTGCTCAGACTAAGCCGGCTGTCACAGAGCCTCCTGAACGCGCTTCTTCCCTCCCTGATCTTAGAACTTGGCAACGCTTGTGACCTCGCAGGGGCCTGGGAGTGCTGGCAGGCTGCCTCTGCTCTGCATGGCCTCAGAGGGGACTTACCATCACGTAACTCTTCAGACCTCACCCACCGCTTTGGGCTACAGGCCTAATCAAGGGGCTGTTTGTCCTTTCCACTGAGCCTCTGAAGCCTGGCCCTTCTAGAAAGCTCTTCCCCAGCTCTCAGTGCCTCCAGAGCCCGTGAGGAGGGCTGGGGGGGAGAAAAGGCTGTGGAGGCGCTTATCAAGTGAAAAGCTTTGTGAAACCCCAGTCACAGGGGAAGTGAGGGGTGCCACGTCCCCTGCTGGCAACGGCCCCCTTTCTGCTGGCTCGTAGGGCAGTCAGGCCTGGTGCTCAGGACACAGCAGGCCAGCTCTGGAGCTCACGCCTGGCCTTCAGAGTGGCTTTCCCTGAGCGCAGCTGGGGCAAGAGGGGGACACATCCAGAGTGCAGCACGGGCCTTCTGGTTCGGCCGCCATGGTGTCCAGCCACCTCGCTGGCACCGCTCGGGCCCCAGAGGGAGAAGAACAGTCAGTGCAGGAGCAGGCCCACAGGGGGCTGGCCACCCGTCAGCGCACCCTTTCCAGGAGCGAAACGCGCAGACTCGGCGTCCAGCCTCGAGCGCGCGGCCTCCCTGCTCCGGGAGCCACTCTCTGGCCGCCCCGGGCTCTCAAGGGCCCGCACACGGTCTGCCCAGACTTGGGAAAACATGCCTGAGGTTTGGGAGAGAAACAGGATGAGGCCCGTCCCCTCCTTCCCGGTGCTTCTTTCTCAGGGGATTAAGTTCCAAAGTCAGCAGTTAAAGGGAAGAAAGCCTAGAATAGTCAAAATTCCCTGGAAAGTCTTAAGTGGCACCTCTGGTCTATCTGTGTGGGTTTCTGTGTGCAACCCTGAGTGGCCATTCTCTGGCAAGCTGAAGCTGGAGAACCTCCGAGCTCGGTTAGGAGAAGGAAGTCGGCACGCAGGTGTCCAGGCCCACAAGTGAACCGGAAAATTCCTGGGGCAGAATCGGGTGCTAGCAGAAATGAGTTTCAAGAAATTGAACACTAATCAATCCAGAGCTGGTTGATGAAAAATCTTAGTAAAAGGCATTGATTCCCCTGACTGGTACCCCTGAAAAGTAGGGAAAGAAAACACACTCTGCTTTCCTTTTCTTCTTTACCTTTGGTGTGTTTACTAAAGCTGGGAAACTCTCTCTCAGGTGAAGTGCAGCCCCTGGCCTGTTTCGTTAAACAGATTTTATTGGCACATAAAATCCCATTTGCTCACATATTATGTGGCTGCTTTTATATATATATATTTTCAAGCAGAGCTGAAGTGTTGAGTAAGGGGCTATAATAAAGCTGAAAATATTTTTATCTGGCCCTTTATAGAAAAAGTTTGTTAACCCCTGCTATATTTTTATGTCTGTAGTTATAGGATTATTATTGATTTATAGTATCTCTTTATATATGAATGACCTTTGTCATGTAACCTGAAAACATTACATATTTCTTTTATGGAGTTTTAAAGAAAAATGTATAATTTTTATATACTTCCATCTGTCTGTCTTTTCTTTCTGGTTTCAGCCCTGGGTGTCCCGTTTAGAAGTCACCCTGAGGCTGTAGCCGCGTTCGCCATCCGTGTTTTCATCACGGCCCCTCTCTATAAGGGTAACAAAAGGTCAGGGGTGCTTGTGGCAGACTGAACGCTGCTGGCCTCAGTTCTGTTCCAAGAAAGTGATTCTCAGTGGCCACCCTAACCACTCAGCGCACACGCCTCTGCTCATTCGCCTAGCAGAGACTGCCCTGGTCTTTCCTGACTCATGCAAACAACGCTAAGGGTTCCAGGGCCCCAGAAGGTGATGGCCAGCAAGCTTCACAGCACAGTCTCTCTACCCGTAAGGTGAAGCCATAAAATGAGTGTACAGGTTAATAAAATGGGCTGTGGGTTCAAATCCTGATCCCTCCCCCTTCACCTGCTGTGCCAGGTGACAGCCTGTCTCTCTCCATCTATAAAATGAGGACGACTGTATTGCTAGGTGTGGTCTGAGAAGTAACTGAGGGCTTGGTACAGTGCCTGGCACACAGCTCTGAAAAAAGTGAACAGCTTATATTCTTTAACAGAGAAGAAGCTCCAGGCAGGCAACCTACCAACAACCCATCTGTCAGCTGGATAAGAGAAAAACCAGCGGCCCGGGCTGGTGGTGTAGGGCCCTCGTGGTGGGCTAAGATCCGTGCTGTAGTGCACAGTTCAGCGGGCAGACAGGTGACTCGGATAGGGTGGCCCAGGAAGGGCAGAGAGCCTGGAGGACTCAGGGTTTGCTTCTGGAGGGAGTCAGGACCCCAGGGAAGGAACATAAGGTGGCTTCCGGGCAAAGGTGATACTCAGGAAGAGGGGCAGGAGGGAAGCCAGGATATGGACAGGGAGAGGAGCCATTTGGAGAACTGCTCGTGGCTGGATTTGGGAAGAGGTAGCACGCGATGGGTGCTCAGGGCGCTCACTGGATGAAGGGCATGCTGATGGGAGTGACCTGGAAGACTGGGCTTCCACACTCAGACCTCAGAGTCCGACCTGGAGCCAAATCCCAGTGTGGACAGTGTGTCCTGAGGCTACTGAGCCTCTTGCTAAGCTCTGCTTTCTCATTAATATGTTATTGAGTGCTTCCCACACACCAAGGCATCTTCAGGAGCCCGGGGTGCTGTGAGGGAACAAGAGAACTGAAGAATTAGGACCGGGAACTGCCGGGAACTGGTATATGGAGGAGACTGAGCACCACGGGCGGGGGGTGGGGGGTGGGGTCTCTGCTGATTGTCCCCAGGGCTGGGGCCAAGCAGAGCCTCGAGTGAAGTGAGGGAGAAGAGCAGGAGAGGCGAGGAGACCTGCAACCGGGCAGAGGCGGGAGGCTCGTGCCGCGCCTGGGGAGCACGCAGAGCGCAAGCCCGTGGTTGGCTGCGGGGTGCGGGAGGGCGACAGGAGGCAGGTCACAGTGGGGACTAGACCAGGGGAAACGGGGGCCCAGGGCAGGGCTCTGGGGTAAGGGGGACCTTTAGCACGTGGTGGGGGCTTCCCTGGGGGCTCAGTGGTAAAGAATCCGCCTGTAATGCAGCAGACGCGGGTTCGATCCCTAGGTCTGGAAGATCCCCTGGAGAAGGGAATGGCAACCCACCCCAGTATTCTTGCCTGGGAAATCTCATGGATGGAGGAGCCTGGTGGGCTGCAGTCCATGGGGTCACAGAGTTGGGCATGACTTGGCGACTGAACCGCGACAGCAGAGCACGCAGTGGGCTGGAGTGCGGAAGGGAGGCTGAGATGGGACAGAGAAGAGGCGGCTCGGCCGCGGGGGCGGGGGGCGGGGGGGGGACGCATGACGTCAGCGCCCTGCTGACGTCACGAGATCCGTCCAGAGGCAGCGCAGCGCAGCGGGCCCTCCCCTCCCACCCCAGGGCTCGAGGTCGCAGGGCTGGGGGCCCTCCAGTCGGGGTGAGGTGGTCCTGTCGAGACCCCCCTCGAGGAACGTGGAGGCCACGCTTTATCCAGAGCCCCCGAGGCCACAGCCGCGGGCACCACCCCACTTCTGCGCGAGAAGTTCTCAGCCACGGCAGGGGGCAGGGGCGGAGCGCTGAGGTTTCCGAAAGGTTCCTCTCCCCGGAGGGCCGGCCGTGGGCGCGAGGGGCGGCCTGCACGCCCAGCGCAGGGGCCCAGCGCCCGCGGGCTGAGAGCCGGGGAGGGCCCTGTCCACCGGGCGCGGGGCCTGGCCGCCCCCCGGCCCCGAGGAGGGAAACGACCCTTCTGGTGAGCGCGGCGCTGCCAGCCGTTCTGCCCAGCCCAGCCGTTATTTTTAGAAAACAGGCCGTGGAGAGTTTCCATTGAGGATTGACTCCTCTCGGCTTCCTAGGTTGAAAAAACAGGAAGCCCTTCAGAATCCGGGCTTTGAAAAGCTTCGCGTGAAGCCGCACCGAGCCCCACCTCCGCCCCTGGCACCGCGCGTTCGCTCCTGCCCCGCGGCCCTGCACAGGACCCCCCCAGCCCCTCATGCTTCCCAGAGGCCGGGGAGGGGGTCGGGGGGTCTTCTTCAGCCCGCTCCTGGGAGTCAGCTGGCAGCTGGTACACAGTCAGTGCCCGGTTAGAGCTGGTTAGCTGAACGCATGGAGTCATCCTGAGTCCCTACCAGTGGGTCCATTCCTGCACTTGAGAACCCGTCTTCACTCTGATCCACTGTATCGCTTTCTCATAGGACATCTGCACACACTACCCTGCACACCAGCATCTGCTGTACGCTGGGGACTGAGATAATGTTATCTCATTTAAGCATCTCAACAACTGTAGGCAGAAGGGCATGTCTATACAATGCACAGAGGGGGAAACTCGGGCACAGACCAGCTCCATCACTATGGCCAGGCTCACCCAGTGGGGGGTGCCAGGGGTGGGTGTCTAGCCCCAGACACCTGGCTCCGGACTCTGAGCCCTCAACCTCTCCCTGAACCTGCTCTCAGCACACAGCTGAAGAACAGGGAGGGTGCCGATTCACTTCGGCTGCGAAGCAGGGCCACTGATGCAGAGCACTGGGCTTCCTGTCCAGCACGAAGCAGGGGGGCAGTCACTGCCCATCACAGCTACAGCTACATGGTGCTGGGCACCTGGCATCATGCCAGGCTCCTGCATGCACAGCAGAACCCAGCATCCTCACCATCTTGCAATGTACACACAGTAAGGAGTCTCACTCTGCAGACGAGGAAACTGAGGCACGGAGAAGTGAGGCCACACAGCCCATTTAGTGAGGGAGCTGAGAGTTACACCCCGCCCATCCAGCAACAGAACAGAGTGTATTTGCTCTCTCCTTATTCTGGGCATTGCACTCATCCCAGCAGGGGTTTTCCAGGGAAAAGCACCCTGAACCTAGGTGGTCCCGGCATGACCACAGAGGGACTCTGGACCCATCTAAACACTCAGCCCTCACTGCTCAGCTCCCGTCTCTACAGTTTCAGGATAGGACTGAGATAAGAAAACGAAGGAGGAGGAGCCTATGGGAAGAAATTTAGTGCTGGACTGGGAGGGGGGAGATCTATCTCCCTTTGATGGGATCCGGGGGGCTCTGCCCCTGGGGCCAGTCCACAGCATCAGCTGCAATAACCAAGGTGTGCACATACACGTTGAGGCGCTGCACAGCCCTGCCTGGTGTCCGCGCTGTCTGTGATGGCAGCTTTCCCCAAAAACGCTGAAGGAAGGCTTTTTGTAATCGCCACTATTCTAGGCCTTCCTGTCCTGGTTCTAGGAGCCGGTGCCTCAGAGAAGCAGTGAGAAGGGGAGAGCAGGGCTAGTTCCTTGCCGCTAGTGGGTGGCATCGGCTTCTCGGTTCCCTGCTGATTCCCCAGTCTCCTGGGGCAGGGGGTAATGGAACTTTCCAGGGTCCCTGGAGGATGCTGGTACTTAAGAAGGCTCATAGTGTGGCCCAGGAGGAGGGGTGAGGGGTGGAATTCCTGCTCGTGCTGGGAGAGATGGAGGCTCTGTTTGCACTGACGCCTAGTCTTTGTGGTGGCTCCACCCTCCCTCCTTTTAAAGGCCCCTCTTGAGAGCTGTAGGTTTTGTGGGTCAGGCTGTGTTTTGATCAGAGTGGGTGTTTTCTGGATGTCCTAGTAACAGAGTTTGGTATATGTAGAGCACCTCAGTGCATTCAGTAAAAAGGAGTGTGTGTTCCGTAAATCATGCCTGTGGCCCAGCTCCCATTTTTGCCACCACAATTTTTAAGTTACCATTTAGGCAATTTTCACTAACAAACCCATGCCACAAAAGAGCATCATTTTGGGGGGGGGTCACAGTGTGGGCCACAAAAGAGCATCATTTCAGGGGGTGGGGGGGTCACAATGTGGGAAGGCATTTATGTTAAAAGTTGTCGATTGTATTATCTCAAAGCACAAAGCTGTTTTAAAAAACAGCCCCCTTGAATTAGGTTCTAGAAAGCTGACCACATCTGTGTTTTTCTTGCCATCTCACTTGCCCCTTCTCTTTCTTTTGTAGTCAATGAAATTATCAGGAAAGAGTTTTCAGGACCTCCTGCCCGAAATCAAACGTAGAAGTCATTAGCACGACGCCGTCCACATCGCTGACCCCGGAGCCTCCCAGGCCCCCTCGCCCTTGCATCCACCCTGCCCCGGGGCTGCGGGCAGGGCCAAGTACCCGCTGAAAGCTAACCTTCATTCCCCAGCTTGCCGCCTCTCTCTCTGCATCCGGGTCTTGCTCTAACTCCCAAAGAGCATCTTCGTTGACTTTGACAGTGTCCCATCCAAGCCTTAAGTGCCTGCTGACCCCAGATACATTCTGATCAAGACCGCCCGCTGGAACAGAAGATGGGAGTGTGGCAACTGAACCCCAGCCCTTGCCTTCACTTTCTTGGGTCACCAATACAACTCTTGTACCTTTTGAAGGAAAGGAGGTTCTCCAACAGAGCAACCAAAGGAACGTGACCTAGCTGACAAGCTGGAGAGAAACAGAGAAGCCAGCCTGTACTCGCCTCCTGGTCACATGGGCCTCACCGTGGATGGGCCACAGCTCCAGCTTGGTTTTTAGATTTTCTGCTTCTGAAGCAAAAAGAAACAAACCCGATCTGGCTTATACAAGTTCACCTGTTAAAACTTCTTGGCCTTAAGTTATGACAGTTGTCTGCTCCCCACCCTCTCACCTTCTCTGCTTTCAAAAAGCTGGCTGGAGGGGGCCTTCTCGGCCAGCTACCTTTCCCCCCTGTGCGGGGACTGGTGGGCGTCGCCCCAGCTGCAGGCCGAGCACCGCCCACGGCACCGGGCAGGCTTCACACCTCTCTGCTCTTCCCACTTTCTCCAACAGCCCAAGTGCTTTTCCATAATGTAGTTAAGAAGAATCTTAAGCAAGTGCATTGAATTTTGGGAAGGAATGGCAGAAGGGCTGAAGCAGTCCCCCCCCACCGCCCCAAAAAGCAACCATGCAGTTATCTTCGTTAAGTGAAGTGCGGTCACTGGCAGGTCCAGGTGTTTCAGTGGGTGGGTTCCTCCAGGAAGAAGGCTGAGTCCGGCCTAGACTCAAAGTGGGACGCATAAGCTCAGGATTTGGCTCCAGAGTTCGCTGGTTACCTTTGCCTGGACCCATTGAAACCCGCCCCCTCCCCCACCCCCAAAGACCCATCT
>SJYG01000015.1:4587966-4695363 GCA_006410535.1 Litocranius walleri
AACAAAGACCCATCTACATTAGCTGCTTCATCCAACACAAAAGTGACCTAAATAGAAGTAAACCCACGCCCTGCATGGCCCTCAATTTGGATGCACTCGGCTCGACCACTCAGAAGGGGTGCGCAGTTTATCCCCTGCCCCATTTATCTCTGGGAGTACACCCGCCAGTGTCTGTCTCCCCAGGGCAATTTTTGCGAACAAATAAAACCCTCCAAGTTCTTAGCAGGTGAGTTTTTAATCACACAGATGTTTGTTTACACTAATTGCAGAGACCCCAGGACAAGCCAGGGATTCCTTTTCAGATGTTAATTGCTTCTCCCCAACAGCATGGAGTATAAATATTCCTAGCAGTCTTCGAAAGGCTTTGCTAAGGCCTTCTGCCTTAGAGCTGATAATCACTCTGAGACGAGTGGCAGTTAAGGGTTCCCCGTGGGTTTTCTAAATTCTAGCTTGGTTTTCAAGTCTCCCCAGAGAGAGAAAACCTTTTGACAGCTGGACCAGAACTCAGGACCTGGTGACCCGGCCTGCTGTGTGCGGCACTCCAGAGAAAGAACAGAGTGCCTTTGCAGCCTCCTGTCTGCACCCTTTCCGTCAGGACCTAGCATTTCTTTTCCCCCAAGGAGGGAGACTTCTCTACCCACCCTGAGCAGAGTTTAACAAAATTCTTTTCAACAAACAGAGTGTCAGTAAGAAGCTGACCGGCATTGCAGGATGTAAACTTTCTGGGATGCAGAATTCCTCCTCATTGATAAAAAGAGTTCCTTATCCAAGCAGCTCTACCCAAAGAGCTCTCCAGCAATGCTGACTTCATGGGGAAGGGGCTCGAGCGTTTGGTGAGCACTCTATTCTCACTTGACCTGGCTGGGAGCACCCCCCCCCTTTTTTTTTTTTTTGCACATGAGGGAATGTGGCCTTTCCTCGGTTATCTGAATGTTTTACCCAAGTGCCTTCCTGCTATTGTAGCAAAGTTGCTCAGCTGCATTGAGCATGGGGTGGAAAAGGACTAATGTGCTTTCCATCACTATTCTAACCACGTTAGTGCAAAGGGCCTCCTAGTAGCTCAGATTTCTGCACGTATAGATGTATGTGCTTGTGTCTGTAAGACACTCACAAACTCTTTTTTCCTAAGACATCCTAGCTGGGTATTATAGGAAGCACTTTCATAAACAGCTATACCAAATAACAAAGGAAAGAGAAACAAAAGCATTAGATTCGAGACATAAACAGGCAAGAGAACGTGTGATAGGACGTGACAGCAATCAAAGTTTAGTCAGTGACAGAGGCCGGGGGAAGTTTGGCCGAGTAAACTGTTCATGAGATATTTTCAGTATGGGAAGAGGCAATAGGGCCTCAAAGAGAGAGAAAAAGGATGTCTAAACTGTCAAGATGGGTGTGTTGCACGTGTGTTAGAAGGATCTGTTAGGTGGAGGTTTGCACTTGCTACATCCAAGGTCATGTAAATAGATAACCCTTCCAACAGCAATCTGCCCTGTTGCTGAATGTAGTATATTTCCAAAGTTTGCGAGTCTTCCTGTATTGTACAAAAAAACTGCTGCTTGATAATATATAATGGCAACCCCAAATTAATGAGTATGGTATTAAATTTTATTTTCTTATCTGTATTTTTATGCTTTGTATCTGTCCTCAAAATATCACATCCTTGTTGGAATTAGAAAATATTTATAAGTGGTTAAAAATCTTTTTCAAATGTCTCTTTTTACATATCTGTTGAGGACTTTTTTTTTCCTTGAGAGAGGATGTATTCTTGAAGATATGTTACTCATTCCAGGAGAACAAGACAAAAAAGCCCACCTCAGAGCCCATCTCCTGGAAGAAGCCACGTCCAAAGGCTGGGGAGGGATGGCTTCATGGGAGGAGGCAGCACCTGTGTGCTGCCTGTGGACGCTGCCAGCTTCGGCTCTGAGCCGCCTTCTTGTCGCTGAGAACTGGGAGGTGTCTCGGGCCCCAGTAAGTGACCCAGTAGGGGGTTCTGAGGTGACAGACCCGCCTGTGTTGTAATGGGGAGTCTAAAAAGGCTCACGTCCACAGAACAGAAGCTCAGGCTGTGGCTTACCGAGCCGACTGAATCCTGGCAGACAGACATGCCACCCAAGGGACGCCCAGAGTTCTCCAGCAGAGACACCACCCCGACCGGTCGAGGCGACTCCTTCTCAGAGTGGGGATGCACGGACATGGCCTTTCTTGTTTACATCCAATGGTCAAGCCATCCCTCCCAGGAAGCCAGCCTTGGCCAGCGTGGCAGCTGTCCTGTGCAGGCAGATTGGAAGCCCATTTGTTACTCTGGACTAAAGGGAGGCTTGAGTTTGTTTATTTTCATGTCAAATGTCAAACCCTTTCCAAGTGCTTTTTATTTTGTTCAGAATTGAAAGAATGTCAGGGTCTGGTTAACAACTGTTTGCTTTACGTTTACAAGAGGCATGGGGTTATGACATTTTTGACAAGCCGGGGTAAACCTTCCTGAACTCAGTCTTGGAGGGCCAGCCCCTTAGCGGGTACCCAACACATCTTAACCTTGGGTCTTGGGCGTTAAATCTCATGGAGCCAAACCAGCCAGTGCAAGTGGTTTTCCTGCATTCCAGCTGATTGCCTAAGAAAAAGAAGCGTCACATGAAACTGGTCCCAAACATCAGTTTCTCTCAGTTTTCATGAGTGTCTTGAGTTACAGCCAACACCACTGTCTTAACTGTTTGAATACAAACTCTACTGGTGGCTGGTGAGCCAGCTGTGCTCCCTAAGCCGGCTCCCCTCTCAAAAATACAAGCTGGGGTGTTGAGTGCTGGAAGAAAGGATTTAAACCCTGCCTGTAAGCGGCTGCTGCCCAGTTAGAATAAACTCCACCTACCTAGCTGGGCTTTAGATGCAAATGATGCAATCAGCAGGTGCTCTCAGCACACTGACTGACCTAAACTGATGGAGGCTGCGGCTGAGACAAGCTGAGCACCTTGACACACGTCTTGTCAAAGAGCCTTACTCTCCGCTGTTGCCTCTAGTGGCCCCAGAGGGGGGAAGATGTTGAGAACGTCCTTGTTAACTCTCCAGCAAATAAAGTCTCTCCTGGGGTGGTGCTGGAAGGTTTAAAGATTTTGAAAATCTTGACTGTTAAAAGGAGTTTGAATACATCACATTTCCATGCAAAACGTTTTTAATCTCCAGTTTAATGTAGTTTATTTTTGCTATATGTAAAGTATTTTTATACGGCTTGTATCATGATAGTTTAGCAATAAAACTGTTGAAAGCAATGGCTCCTCGAGTGTATCTCTTCTTCTCTAGAGGTGCTGCTCAAATACCCCTTTCCATTTTGAGTTCATACAACAGCAGGGACTATTTTTTGTGTGTGCATGAACCACGCGTGGCTCTCCTGCTCGTCTCAGCCCTGTGAGCTCGGCACTTACCCATTTTGCTTCTAACCTCTGATATTATCACTTAAAGAAATCCTTATTAGGCTGTGTCAGGTCCTAGTAGCCGCACGCAGGATGTTTGTGGCATCAGGCGAGATCTTCTGCTGCGGTTCGTGGGCTCAGCAGTTGCAGTGCATGGCACGGGGATCTTAGTTCCCTGACCAGGAATTGAACCCAAGTCCCCTGCATTGCAAAGCACTTTCTAGAGGTAGTTGGTTTAGTTGCTAAGTCGTGTCCAACTCTTGCGACCCCATGGACTGGACATTTACCAGCTTCCTCCATCCATGGGATTTTCCAGACAAGAATACTGGAGTGGGTAGCCTTTCCCTTCTCCAGGGGATCTTCCTGATCCAGGAATCGAACCAGGGTCTCCTACATTGCAGGCTGCTTCTTTACCAACTGAGCGATGAGGGAAGAGGGAAATCCTTATCACTTTATATTTACAGATGTGCTATAAAGGATACAACTCTGGAGCAGATGAAGAGATGCATAGGGCAAGACTGGGGAAGGGGCTCAAAGCATCTCTGCCCTCTCTGGGCTCACCATCCTCCCCGCCCAGCACTCCATTCACCCACTCAGAAGCTCTCCAAGCCCAGTCCTTTAGAGATTTTCACTGCTGTTTCATTATTTATGAGTGGCTGATTAAATCACAGGCCAATGGTGAATCTGGGGCTGGAAATTCCACCCCTCCAATCATTCCTCTTTCAGCAGCCGGCCCCCTTCTGGCAGCTCTCTAGGGGCCCACAACCACCAACCATCTCATTAGCATACAAAAGACAGTCCTAGCACTGGAGAGGGATTCCCAGGTGGCTCAATGGTAAAGAATCTGCTTGCACTGCCGGAGACCCAGGTTTGCTCCCTGGGTAGGGAAGATCCCCTGGAGAAGGAAATGACAACCCACTCCAGTATTCTTGTCTGGGAAATCCCATGGACAGAGGAGCCTGGTGGGCTACAGTCCACGGGGTCATAAGAATCAGACAGGACCTGGAGACGCCGATGGTTTTAGGAGGCTGTGTGGAAGGAAGCCTGACCTCTGACATCAGAAGCCCAAGGTGACAGAGCCGTGAGCTCACTCCGGGTCTGTCCTACCCCCCACCCCTGCTCCTCCACCGCAGCTCTGCTGTCTCTAGACCCCTCTGGAAGCAGCGTCCACCTTGCGCCAGCTCGCAGGGGCTCCCACAGCTCTTACAGTGAACTGGGCTGCGCTGGTCACCTGGAAGGCAAAAGTCTCCTGCTTGAACAAAATCCCCAAGTTCCCTCAAATTATCTTTTACCATTAAACCCACAAGCAGAATTATATATTATAAAAAATAGAATTTCCTGGCTGGCTTCCTCTTTATAACAGTTTTTTCTCCTTATAGCTAAAGCATCGATGAAGTTTGGGAAAAGGTTGCTATTGAAAGTCTTAAAGTAATAACGGTTCAAAGGTCATCCCACTCTTCAGTGCATCCCTAAAACCCCAGGGAAGCAGGGTCCCTGCCCCAGGCCTTGTGCTTCAGGGACCACTCCACCCACCATACCCTGCATTGGGGATACCTTCTTGGGGACTTCCCAAGCCCCTGCCAGTGCCTGGAACCAGCTGTTCCACATGGGTAGGGCATCCTAAGCATACACAGGGTCTTGCATGAGTGCTGGCTTGAAATGGCCCTGGTCCCCCCTCTGGTGGGGCCATCTCATCCATTTCCTTTGGGGCACAACGTTAGCCAGATGTCCCAAAGAGCTCCAGGACCCCTACCTATAGGGCCCAGCCAGTTTCCAGAAGAGCTTCCTAGGGAGCACCACAGGATTTTCGTTTTTATGGGATCGTATGGGATTGGGCCAACAGAACGGGGCTGAAATATGGATTTGTGTATGCACGTGCTCAGCTGCTTCAGCTGTGTTTGACTCTTTGCAACCCCATGGACCATAGCCTGCCAGGCTCCTCTGTCCATGGGATTTTCCCAGTGAGAATACTGGAATGAGCTGCCACGCCTTCCTCCAGGGGATCTTCCCGACCCAAGGAACAAACCCGAGTCTCCTGCATTGCAGGCAGGTTCTTGACTGCTGAGCCACTGGAGAGGCCCATGAAATGTTGACTTGAGTATGACTCAAGTCACTTATAAATACAAGAGTCCCACAAGAAATATCTTCCAGGAACAACCCCACCCCCACACTCACCCTAGCAGCAACTCTGCCCCCTCAAGACTTTTGCTGTGCCTGTATATACCTGGCTCTCTAAATTCACTCATTTTCTGAAGAGCTCACGCTCCTTTTCCTGAATAGGACCCAGAATCATCTGAAGCAGAAAACAAAATATAAACCTATATAGATAAAACTATGTGACTGTTTAAAAAATAAATCTGTTCTACATTTATGTGAGCTACGCTTGGTAAACAAATTCAATCCATGCCTCAGTTTCCCCAGATGTAAAATGAAGATAAGAATAGTCCCCATTTCGCAGACAAAGCTTAATACATGTTAACTATTAATACATCTACTAGTTAAAAGGTTGGGAAACTAATTGTCAAAGCTGGGCTTCAATTCCCCAATATCTGGCAGGAAGCATTCAGAGCTTTGACGATAGGTCTTAAGTGTTTCTAACTGGATAGCTAGTTAACCAACTAGTTAAAGCCGCAATCTTGAACTTATCCAATTTTCAAATCCTGAAACGAAAGGGAAACACGCTGGGGCATGTGGCCTCCCCTCCGTGGGGAGACTTTGCACTTCTGCTGAAGTTCCTCGCTCCCTGCAGCGGAGGGGTGCATACATTGGAGACGTGTAACACCAGCTTCTAACACGTGGGAGATTAAGAAGGAACAGGGCTTCCAGGAGAAAGCACAACGCTGACTCCTATACAACATTTTGAGGTTCACAGAAGGGAAGGAAACAGATTTCCTGGCAAGAGCAGGTTGACTATGAAATAACCCTGTGATGGAGGCACAGACCACAGGCATCATTAAAAAATGAAAGAGTAGTTTCTCTTGTTGGGGAGCCCTGGGGGCTGCGATGAACTGGACCAAGCTTCCTCCAAAGAGGGCTTCCCACTCCAAACTATCTCTCCTTCCACTCTCTCAGGAAAATTCAGACATCCAGCTTGGTAAATGGCTTCAGTTCAGTTCAGTGGCTCAGTCATGTCCAACTCTTTGCAAACCCATGAACTGCAGCACGCCAGGCCTCCCTGTCCATCACCAACTCCCAGAGTCCACCCAAACCCATGTCCATCAAGTCTGTGATGCCATCCAACCATCTCATCCTCTGTTGTCCCCTCTTCCTCCTGCCCTCAATCTTTCCCAGCATCAGGGTCTTTTCCAATGAGTCAGCTCTTCGCATGAGGTGGCCAAAGTACTGGAGTTTCAGCTTCAACATCAGTCCTTCCAATGAATCCTCAGGATTGATCTCTCCTTTAGGATGGACTGGCTGGATCTCCTTGCAGTCCAAGGGACTCTCAAGAGTCTTCTCCAACACCACAGTTCAAAAGCATCAATTCTTCGCCGCTCAGGCCTCTTCACAGTCCAACTCTCTCATATCCATACATGACCACTGGAAAAACCATAGCCTTGACTAGATGGACCTTTGTTGGCAAAGTAATGTCTCTGCTTTTTAATATGTTGTCTAGGCAAATGGCTTAGTACAGAGTTATCACCAAAGAGATAGAAACCCTTGCTTCATTGCAGGATTTTGGGGAATTCTTGGTTTACTAGAGATTTTAAACTCAGATTCTGCACTGGGACTCCCCTGGTGGTCCAGTGGCTAAGACTCTGCCTGCCAGGAGAGGGTGGGACGAATTGAGAGAGCAGTGTTGAAATACATGCGTTTACCAAACGTAAGACAGACGGCTGGTGGGAAGTTGTTCTGCAACACTGCTGCTCCGCCACAGCCCAGAGGAGCAGGATGGGCGGGAGGAGGCTCAAGAGGGAGGGAGCCCTCCCATAACTCTGACTAACTCACGCTAATATATGGCAGAGACCAGCGCAACATTGTAAAGTAATTATCCTCCAATTAAAAATAAATGGGCTTCCCTGGCAGCTCAGACAGTAAAGAATCTGCCTGCAGTGCAGGAGACTCAGGTTTGATCCCTCAGTTCAGTCGCTCAGTCGTGTCCGAATCTCTGCAACCCCATGAATCATAGCACACCAGGCCTCTCTGTCCATCACCATCTCCCGGAGTTCACTCAGACTCACGTCCATCGAGTCCGTGATGCCATCCAGCCATCTCATCCTCAGTCGTCCCCTTCTCCTCCTGCCCCCAATCCCTCCCATCATCAGAGTCTTTTCCAGTGAGTCAACTCTTCCCATGAGGTGGCCAAAGTACTGGAGTTTCAGCTTCAGCATCATTCCTTCCAAAGAAATCCCAGGGTTGATCTCCTTCAGAACATCTGGAAGTTCTCCAAGCCTGGCTTGGAGAATTTTAAGCATTACTTTACTAGCGTGTGAGATGAGTGCAATTGTGTGGTAGTTTGAGCATTCTTTGGCATTGCCTTTCTTTGGGATTGGAATGAAAAGACCTTTTCCAGTCCTGTGGCCACTGCTGAGTTTTCCCCATTTGCTGGCACACTGAGTGCAGCTTCTGTGTATTAACTTTGGAAGCTGCAGCTTTACCAAATTCATGATGTTCTGTTCTCCAGGTGACTTCCCCTTCCTTCCCGTTTATTGCTCACCTCTGTCTGTTTGCTCTTTAGTTCTTCTAGGTCCTTGGTAAACGTTTCTTACATCTTCTCAATCTTTGCCTTTGTTCTTTTTCTGAGATCCTGATTTATTTTCACTGCATTCTGAATTCTTTTTCTGAGAGGTTGCCTATCTCCACTTCATTTAGTTGTTTTTCTGGGCATTTATCTTGCTCCTTCATCTGGGACATAACTTCCTGAGGGTAGGGATTGGCTGTGGGGAAAGCCGGGTCTTGCTGTGGTGGGCAGGCCATGCTCAGTAAAACTTGAATTCAGTCCTGCTGATGGTGGAGGCTGTGCTCCCTCCCTGTTTGGCCTGAGGCAACCCAGTGGCTTCTATAGTAGGGCAATCGGTACCTCCAAGAGGGCATGTGCTGAGACACATCTCCCACAGCTGCCCCGCCAGCACCTCCCCACCGTGGCAGGCCACTGCCGGCCCGCCCTTCTGCAGGAGACCCTCAGACACTCCCAGGAAGGTCTGGCTCAGTCTCCTGCGGGGTCGCTGCTCCTCTCCCCTGGGTCCTCAGGTGCACAAGACTGTTTGTGCCCTCCAAGAGCCTTTGTTTCCTCTAATCCCACGGAAGCTCTGCAATCAAATCCCGCGGGCCCCCAGTCAGATTCCCTGGGGGTTCCCAGTCCCCTGGCTGGACCCCAGGCTGGGGAGCCTGATGTGGGGCTGGAATCCTCACGGCAGTCCCAGAACTTCTCTGGTATTACTGTTCTCCTGTTTGTGAGTTGTCCACCCAGCAGGTATAGGATTTGATTTTGTTATAATTGTTCCCCTCCTACCGTTTCGGTGTGGCTTCTGCTTTGTCCTTGGACACAAGGTATCTTTCTTTGGTGGGTTCCAGTGTCCCTGTCGATGGTTGTTCAACAGCTAGTGGCGATTTTGGTGCTCTGTCAGGAGAAGATTGCATGCACGTCCTTCTACTCTGCCATCTTAATCTCCTCCAGTTTCACTTTTTAACATATCAAGATACCATGTCGTATGTCTTAACTACGCACACGTTGTCGATCATGCCTCCATAAATTTGGGGAAAAAAACAAATGCAAAGGGAGGCCATTGTGCGGACAGGGAGGGCAGGCACGAGCCAGGGCAGCCAGGGGCTGAAGGCAGAGGGGCCCAGGGGCTGAGGCGGAGCTGGGACTCTAGAGAGGGGGCCACCAAAGCGTGCTGATGTGTGGAGGCCCAGGGAGTGAGAGATCCAGGGCCACTCCCAGCTGCTTAGATGGTGGTGTCATAAACCAGCATGTGCTAGAGGGTTGGGGCTAAGCAGTGGAGAGGAGATTGGAAACTAGGAAGTTTGGGGGTGTGTTGAGCTAGAGATGCCTCCTGATTATCAGACTGAAGAAGCCACACTGGCAGGTACATGACTCTGGAGCAGGTATGTGAGGCTGTGTGTGAAATCCGGTGCCAAGATGGTCCTCTGAATGCTTTTCCTCAAGAACCGTCCTGAAGGCATTAAGTGCAGAGAGCTTGCGATCATATCTCCATGGCAGCCCTGACTTTTTGAGAACCAGTGAAAACCAGCAGCCTTATCAGCAGCTCATAGAAAACCCTCAGCTGCTCCCTCTGACCCCCACTTAACGAGTGTCACCGTACTCTGTATCTGGAGTTCAATGCAGAGTCTTTTTTCTGGCTGTGCTGGCACTAGGCTGCTGCATGCGGGCTTCCTCGTGAGGTGGTGAGTGGGGGCTGCTGTCTGATTCCAGCCCATGGGCTTCTCACTGCAGTGTCTTCTCTTGCTATGGAGCACAGGCGCTAAGGCATGCGGGTTTCCGAAGCTGTGGCGCGCCAGTTTAGTGGTCCCGAGGCATGTGGAGTCTCCAGACCAGGGATTGAACCTGTGTCCTCTGCACTGGCAGGTGGATTCTGTTTTCAAAAATTTGTGAGTGTGGGTATGTGTGTGCTAGTTGCTTACTTGTGTCTGACTCTTTGTGACCCAATGGACTGTAGCCCGCCAGGCTCCTCTGTGCATGGAATTCTCCAGGCAAGAATACTGGAGTGGTTTTTTATTCCCTTCTTCAAGGATCTTCCTGACCTAGGGATCAGAAGCTGGAATCAAGATTGCCAGGAGAAATATCAATAACCTCAGATATGCAGATGACACCACCCTTATGGCAGAAAGTGAAGAGGAGCTAAAAAGCCTCTTGATGAAAGTGAAAGAGGAAAGCGGAAAAGTTGGCTTAAAGCTCAACATTCAGAAAACGAAGATCAGGGCATCCGGTCCCATCACTTCATGGGAAATAGATGGGAAATAGATCTGATCTCCTTCAGAACTTCCAGATGTTCAAGCTGGTTTTAGAAAAGGCAGAGGAACCAGAGGTCAAATTGCCAGCATCCACTGGATCATGGAAAAAGCAAGAGAGTTCCAGAAAAACATCTATTTCTGCTTTACTGACTGCCAAAGCCTTTGACTGTGTGGATCACAAGAAACTGTGGAAAATTCTGAGAGAGATGGGAATACCAGGCCACCTGACCTGCCTCTTGAGAAATCTGTATGCAGGTCAGGAAGCAACTGTTAGAACTGGACATGGAACAACAGACTGGTTCCAAATAGGAAAGGGAGTACGTCAAGGCTGTATATTGTCAACCTGCTTATTTAACTTCTATGCAGAGTACATCATGAGAAACGCTGGACTGGAAGAAGCACAAGCTGGAATCAAGATTGCCTGGAAAAATATCAATAAACTCAGATATGCAGATGACACCACCCTTATGGCAGAAAGTGAAAAAGAACTAAAGAGCCTCTTGATGAAAGTAAAAGAGGAGAGTGAAACAGTTGGCTTAAAGCTCAACATTCAGAAAACTAAGATCAGGGCATCCGGTCCCATCACTTCATGGGAAATAGATGGGGAAACAGTGGAAACAATGGCTGACTTTATTTTTCGGGGCTCCGAAATCACTGCAGATGGTGACTGCAGCCATGAAATTAAAAGACACTTACTCCTTGGAAGGAAAGTTACGACCAACCTAGACAGCATATTCAAAAGCAGAGACATTACTTTGCCAACGAAGGTCCGTCTAGTCAAGGCTATGGTTTTTCCTGTGGTCATGTATGGATGTGAGAGTTAGACTATAAAGAAAGCTGAGTGCCGAAGAATTGATGCTTTTGAACTGTGGTGTTAGAGAAGACTCTTCAGAGTCCCTTGGACTGCAAGGAGATCCAGCCAGTCCATCCTAAATGAGATCAGTCCTGGGTGTTCACTGGAAGGACTGATGTTGAAGCTGAAACTCCAATACTTCAGCCACCTCATGCAAAGAGCTGACTCATTGGAAAAGACCCTGATGCTGGGAAAGATTGAGGGCAGGAGGAGAAGGGGACGACAGAAGATGAGATGGCTGGATGGCATCACTGACTTGATGGATATGGGTTTGGGTGGACTCTCGGAGTTGGTGATGGACAGGGAGGCCTGGCGTGCTGCGGTTCATGGGGTCGCCAAGAGTCAGACATGACTGAGCAACTGAACTGAACACGGAAGTTTAATGCATTTCTATACACTAACAAAGAAAGATCAGAAAGAGAAATTCAAGATGCAATTCCATTTACCATTGCATCAAAAACAATAAAATACCTAGGAATAAACCTACCTAAGGAGACAAAAACCTGTACTCCAAACACTATAAGAAGCTGATGAAAGAAACTGAAGAAGACAAACAGATGGAAAGATATGCTGTGTTCATAGATTAAAAGAATCAATATTGTCAAAATGGCTATGCTCCCCAGGTAATCTAGAGATTCAGTGTGATCCCTATCAAATTACCAATAGAAGTTTTCACAGAATTAGAACAAAAAAGTCTCAAAATTTGTATGAAGACACAAAAGACCCCAAATAGCCAAAGGAATCTTGAAAAAGGAAAAAAAAAAAAAAAGAAGAAGCTGGAAGAATCAGGCCCCCAGACTATACTACAAATCTACAGTCATCAAAACAGTATGGTGTTGGCACAAAAATAGAAATATAGACCAATGGAATAGGATAGAAAGCCCAGAAATAAGCCCATGAACCTAGTGAATTAATAATCTATGACAAAGGAGACAAGACTACATAATGTTTAAAAGACAGACTCTTTAACAAATGCTGCTGGGAAAACTGGACAGCCACGTGTGAAAAAATGAAATTAGATCATTCCTTAACTCCATACAGGAAAGCAAGCTCAAACTGGGTTAATGACCT
Organism: Litocranius walleri; assembly: GCA_006410535.1. Lineage (NCBI taxonomy): Eukaryota > Metazoa > Chordata > Mammalia > Artiodactyla > Bovidae > Litocranius > Litocranius walleri. The sequence goes on from SJYG01000015.1 coordinate 4,600,204, forward strand.
AAATGTTAGACTGGACACTCTAAAACTCTTAGAGGAAAACATAGGCAGAGTTCTCTCTGACATAAATCACAGCAACATCATTTTTAATCCATCTCCCAGCATAATGGAAATAAAAGCAAAAACTAACAAATGGGACCTACTTACAAGCTTTTGCACAGCAAAGGAAACCATAAATAAAAACATAACCTACAGACTGGGAGAAAATATCTGCAAATGTGATGTGACTGATAAGGGAGTAGTCTCCAAAATTTACAAACAGCTTAATAGCATCAAAACAAACAACCCACTCAAAGAAATGGGCAGAAGAGCAAACAGACGTTTCTCTAAAGAGGACATACAGACAGTGAATGGGCACATAGGGAGACACTCAAAATCACTGATCACAGTAACGCAACTCACGACTGCAAGGAGATCACCACCTCACACCAGTCAGAGTGGCCATCATCAGAACATCCACAAACAGGACATCCTGGAGAGGGTGTGGAGACAAGGGAACCCTCCTGTATGTGGGTGGGTCTGTAAACTGGTGCAACCACTGTGCAGAACAGTATGGAGGCTCCGTTCAGTTCAGTTGCTCAGTCGTGTCCAACTCTTTGTGACCCCATGAATCGCAGCACGCCAGGCCTCCCTGTCCATCACCAACTCCCGGAGTTCACTCAGACTCATGTCCATCGAGTTGGTGATGCCATCCAGCCATCTCATCCTCTGTCATCCCCTTCTCCTCCTGCCCCCAATCCCTCCCAGCATCAGAGTCTTTTCCAATGAGTCAACTCTTCGCATGAGGTGGCCAAAGTACTGGAGTTTCAGCTTTAGCATCATTCCTTCCAAAGAAATCCCAGGGCTGATGGATTGGTTGGATCTCCTTGCAGTCCAAGGGACTCTCAAGAGTCTTCTCCAACACCACAGTTCAAAAGCATCAATTCTTCGGCGCTCAGCCTTCTTCACAGTCCAACTCTCACATCCATACATGACCACAGGAAAAACCATAGCCTTGACTAGATGTAATGTAGTCAAGTAAAGCAAAGTAATGTCTCTGCTTTTGAATGTGCTATCTAGGTTGGTCATAACTTTTCTTCCAAGGAGTGAGTGTCTTTTAATTTCATGGCGGCAGTCACCATCTGCAGTGATTTTGGAGCCCAGGAAAAACTAAAAACAGAGCTACCATGTGACCCTGCAGTCCCACTCCTGGGCATGTGTCCAGAGAAGAACATGGCCCGAAAAGATACACGCATTCCAATGTTCACTGCAGCACTGTTTACAGTAGTCAAGACATGGAAACAACCCAAACTTCCATCAGCAGAGGGGTAGATATGGGAGACCTGGTGCGTATGTATGTATCCACACATATGTACACAATGGAATGTCACTCAGCCATCACCAAGAATGAAACAAGGCCACCTGCAGCAACAAGGATGGACCCAGAGAGTGCCACACTGTGTGAAGCAGGTCAGAGAAGGAGAGATAGATGACGTCCTTGATATGTGGAATCTAGAAAGAAATGATACAAATGAGCTTGAAGGAAGGTGAAGGTGAAGTCGCTCAGTCGTGTCCGACTCTTTGCGACCCCGTGGACTGTAACCTACTAGGCTTCTCCGTCCATGGGATTCTCCAGGCAAGAATACTGGAGTGGATTGCTGTTTCCTTCTCCAAGGGATCTTCCCAACCCAGGGATCAAACCCGGGTCTCCTGCATTGGAGGCAGACGCTTTAACCTCTGAGCAGAAAGGGACTTAGAGACTTAGAACATGAACTCAGGGCTGCGGGGGTGGGGAGGTGGGGAAGAGGCAGTTAAGGACTTTGGGAAGACCATGTATGCACACAGTGCTATGTTTAAAATGGATAACAAAAACCTGTTGTAGAGCACATGGACTCTGCTTGACGTTATGGGCCAGCCTGAACTGGAGGGGGTTTGGAGAAAAATGGATGCATGTGTATGCGTGGCTGAGTCCCTTCCCTGTTCACCTGAAACCATCACAACATTGTGAATTGGCTATGCCTCAATACAAAATGCTTTTGATGTTAAAAAAATAATAAAAATAAAATTAAAAAAACTATGAAACTGGAGGACATTGTGCTATTGAAATAAGACAAACTCAGAGACACACACATTGCATGGTTTTACTTACATATGGAATCTAGGAAAGAAAGTCAAAATCTTAGAAACAGAAAAAGTGGTTTCCAGGGGTGAGGGAAATAGTGAGGGGCTGGTAAAAGGGTGCAAAACTTCAGCTGTAAGATAAATAAGTTCGGAGCATCTAATGTAAAACACAGTGAGTAGAGTTGATACTGAGTGCATGGACGCTCAGTCCTGTCTGACCCTGCAACCCCACGGACTGTAGCCTTCCAGGCTCCTCTGTCCATGGAATTTTTCAGGCAAGAATACAGGAGCAGGCTGCCATTTCCTACTACAGGGAGTCTTCCCAACCCAGGGATTGAACCCAAGTCTCCTTCGTCTCCTGCACTGGCAGGCATATTCTTTACCACTGAGTCACCTGGGAAGCCCCAAGAGCCTATAGCCATTGTATCCCTGAAATAAGCTAACAGTACAGCATCCAAAACAAGCAGTAGTCGGGATTGCCTGAGTGGCCCTGTGGTAAAGAATCTGCCTCTTAATGCAGGGGACATGGGTTTGATCCCTGGGCCGGGAAGATCCCACACACCTCAGAGAAACTAAGTCCGAGCACTGCAACTACAGAAGCCTGAGTGCCTAGAGCTGTGCTCTGTAACGATAGAAGGCAGACACTGCGACTGCAGAGTACTCCCTGCTCGTTGCAGCGAGAGAAAACCACGTGCAGCCAGGAAGACCCAGAGTGCAGCCACAAATAAAGAAAAGCAATGGATAAATAAACAGCAGTAATGGATGTGCTATTTAATGGGGGGTCTTTTCCCAGTTTTTATCATCTCATCATGACGTACACTTTAAATATTTTACAATTTCACTGGTCACACCTCAGTAAAGCTGAAGACGACATCGGTGTTCCGTGGGAGAATGACAGTAGAAGGCTCCTCCACTGCCATCTTGCTGGCATCACTTTTTAAATTTCAAAGTAACAGGTAGCTCAGTCACTGAGCTCTGAGAGGCTTAGCAGCCATCAGTCACAGGACTTCCCTTCCCGTTTAGAATGATCTGGAATTCTGTCAAGAGTTGCGACAACCTTCCCTGCTCACCACCTCACCAGACTCACCCTCTGGCCACACGGTCAGCCAGTCTTGAGTTCCTCACCCTGTCCCAAGCCATCTCACCTCTGTCTTGGCTTTGCCAAGAGCTGAAACACTCTGACCCCGAGGTTTATGGACTTGCTTGCCCACCTCTCTCGGGTCCTCAATCAAACATCTCACCCTCAAAAGGCTTCCCTGGCCTCACAGAATGTGGGGTCTAGCCCTCCCTGCCCGGCCCCCCATGCCCAGCACAACAGATGCAGACTCGGACTGGAGTTGGTACTGAGTGTGTGTTTGCTCGGTGTTGTCCGACTCTCTGCAGCCCCGTGGACTGTTCCAGTCATTGTCTTGTTTACCGGCTGCCTCCTACACCTGTAAATTCCATGAGCGCCAGGACAGTCTGTTCTGGCTCAACGCCATGTGCCCAGACCCTGCCCTCAGGAGGCCCTCCGGAAGTGTGTGCAGAATGAACAAACACATCTACGTTTCACACACAGACGTGACACTAGGAACAATGGATTCATCCGGAATGCATGGAAAATTCATCATTTCCTAATATTTAACACACTTGAAAAAGCCAAACATCTGACTCAAGAGAGACCTTTCTCCTGTCCCGCATGTCTCACTTTATCCTCTTCTAATTACACATCCGTGGATGATTCCAGGCTGGCTCCTAGAGCGAGCCAGCTCCCTTTGCTGCAGACGGCAGTAAAGACCATCTTCCTTGGAACCCACGCCCGCCAGGCTCTTATCTGCCTTCTGGCACCCTGCCGTCACCCGTGGCCCTGCCGCCGGTGAGAAAGCTGGCTGCCCCGCTGCCCCGGCTCCAGGCTCCCTGGGGACGGGGAAGAGCGGGCGGCGGCCAGCTGCCGTTTACAAGCCAAACGCGACGCGCGGCCGCCCCGGGGAGCCTGTCTGACAAGGTGACGCTGGCGGGCAAGGCGCTCCTGCCCCGCCGCTCAGCCTGTGGCCGCGCCCGGCCGCCGCTCGCCGCCGCGGTCCTGCGCCGACCCAGCCCTCCAGCCGTTCCCCAGACGCCGCGGGGCGGCCGCGCACGGCGTGCGCCGCAGCTCCCGCCCCGGAGGGCCCTTCCGAGCTCTGCACCGCGCGCCTCGCCGCCGCCACGGGCCGGGCGCGCCTGCGCCCCTCTGAGCGCCGCGCCGCACGCTCCGCCTCTCCCTCCTGCAGCCCTCCTGGCGGCAGGCCCTCGAGCCGCCCCGCGCCGCCCGCCCGCGCCCACCCGGCTCCCGAGGCACGGCCGCGGCTTCCCTGCCCACCGGCCTGGGGTTTCTGCCCCGAAACCCACCCGCCGCCCGAAGCCCCGCTTCCCTCACAGACGTCCACGGTCCGTGATCCCAAACGCAGTGGCTGAAGGTGATGCAGATCTGCTACCTTACGGCTCTGGAGGTCAGCGGTCCAAAACGGTGTCCCTGAGCTCAACTCGAGGTGCCCGCGGGGCCGTGTCCCTGCTGCGGTCTCGTGGGGAGGGCCGGCCTCCCGGCCTGCGGGCCTGCCGCTGTCTTAGAGCCAGCAGCCGCCCCCTCCCTGGGGCTGTGTCCCGGCCTCCCTTCTATCAGGATGCTTGTGGCTACACTGGGCCCACCTGGACAACCCACGTTAGTCATTCCACCTGAGATTAGCGATCACACCTGCAAGTCCCCCACTGCCGTGTAGGGTAACGTGCACAAGCGCCATGCCGTCAGTGGACCTCTGCGGGGAGCCGTGGTCCTGCCCTCGATGCCCCTCAGGGGCTGCCTGTCTCCCAGCACCCTCATATCACTGGGCTCCAGGGTAGGAGGCTTCTTTACTCTTCTTTTTTTTTGCCACTTCAAGACTGTTCACCCAGCCACTGTCCTCATTTGTCAGCAACTGTAGGTCCTGAGTCTGGGCACTTTATTCTGATGTACCCTGTCTTAATTTTCAGCAATTTCCTCTCCCTCCAACGGTGCTCTCGCCTTCCCGATCTCTCAGTTTCTCCAGTTCTTCTGGCCCTGGGACACTGCCCTCCTCCATCAGCCATTCTACCCTAGAGCCGTGGTTCTCAAACCTGCATGCTCATCAGAAAGCTGGGGGTCGGGGCTGAGGAGAACATAGATTGCTGGCTCCACCCCCAGAGATTCTGACCCAGCAGGTCTCAGGTGGGGCCAGAGACCCCGCATGTCACCAGGCCCAGATGATGCCCAGTCCTGGAACCGTGGCCCTTAGCCCTCAGAATGCTCATAACTGTAGCCCAGCCTCCCACCAACACTGTCTCAGGCACCCCCTTTTCACACTGTCCTCTCTAGCTCCGAGTCCAGTAACCCCACATCCCACCTGCCACCCACGATCCTTTGCCTTTCCCTTGACGTGCTCCCTCCTCCCCCTCCCCAGCTTAAATCTCACAGACCAGCATTGCCCACCTGCCCAAGCTGGTTAAATCCAACGCTCCGTTTCCGCCATGCCCACAAACGTGGCCACAGAAAAAGGCGCTGCAGACCTGACCGTCACTGCCTGGACACCAGAGTCCATTTCTCCTGCCCTCCACTCTAGACTCTTCCACATGCCCTCTCTCTCCTTGAACTCCCAGCGCCTCCTCTGGCCACCCTCCTTCTCTTCTCAGCCTTTCTTCCTATTTGGGGAGGAACACAGAAGCAGCTAGGAGGAGCTGCCGTGAACTCTGACCACCACACCTGCCCCACCAGCATCAGGGCGCCTGTGCTCGCGTGGCTTTGCCTCGTGATACTTCAAAAACCACCTCGTTCCTTACTTAGATGCCCCCCACCTCCATTCCTTCTCACCTTCTCAAGACATCACCCAGCCTCCTTCTCTACTAGACAATTCTGATCAAAATACAAACATTTTGTATTTTGATCAGAGATCAAGATAGGAGAAGCATTTGCTTCTCCTATCTCAAACATAATTGTGAATCCTACAATTCCCTCTTCAGCAATTGCCTTATTTCTGTTTTCCTTTGCAGTGAAACTCTTTGAAATACTGTACCTGTCCACCTTCTCCCATGCCTCTCCCCTCCCATTCTCTCTTGAACTAACTCCCATCAGCTTCCATGCCTAGTGATGCTACCCTGTCAAAGTCATCAGCGACCCCAGGTCCTTATTAAATCAAGCGGTCAATAGTCCACGGTCATTTTGCTGGAACGGTCAGCAGCAATAGCGGGTTAAGCCTTCCTGTTTCCTGACACGCTTCCTTCACTGGTCCCAGGCGCCCGAGCCACTTCTTTTCCACTGGCCTCTCCTCACCATCTATCGCTTCTTCCCAGCACTGGGGTACCCTCAGGCTCAGCTCTTGGACCTCTCTTCCATCTGCCCTGCTTCCTTGCTGACCACATCCAGTCCCTTAAATACTATCTACGTGCCCAGGACGACCATGTTTATATCACCTGCCTAGATCCTACCCCTGAATTCCAGACTCAATTTTCCACCAGCCTACTTGACAAACTCCATTTAGAACTCAAGATGGCATCTGGTCTCAGACAGTGAGGAACTGAGGCCCTCAGTCCACAGCCCAGGGAGACCCGAGTCCTGCCAACAGCCTCTGATTTTGCCCGGAAGGGGATCCCACCCTGTCAGGCCTTCAGCAGCCTTTCTACTGCCTCCTTGATCACAGCCCCATGAGTAACCCTGAGCAGAGACCCCAGTTAAGCTGCTCCTGGCTTCCCACCTCAGAGAGACTGTGAGATAAAAACGCGTTTTCAGCTCCTAAGTTTCGAGGTAATCTGTTACACAGCTACAAGCAATTAACTATCAAAGAGAGGTCAAGTAACCAGCCCGAGGTCATACACCTTGTTGGGAGGGAGTCAAGATCCAAGCCCAGTCTATCCCCTGCATCAGTGGTCCCCAACCTTTTCGGTCAACTCATTAGAAAAGACTCTGAGGCTGGGATAGATTGAGGGCAGGAGAAGGGGATGACAGAGGATGAGATGGTTGGATGGTATCACCGACTCAATGGATATGAGTTTGAGCAAACTCCAGGAGTCAGTGAAGGACAGAGAAGCCTGGCGTGCTGCAGCCTATGGGGTTGCAAGAGTTGGATGTTACTTAGCGACTGAATAACAACCTTTTCGGCACCAGAGACCAATCTCATGGAAGAACATTTTTCCACAGAAATATGGGATTTGGAGGGATGGTTTCAGGATGGTTCAAGCGCGTTATATTTATTGTTCACCCTATTTGTAACCTAATGCCGCTGCTGATCTGACAGGAGGAACGGTCCTCGGCCCGGAGGCTGGGGACACCCGCCCTAGATCTTGTGTTTTTAAATTTCAAAACAGGGACTTCCCTGGTGGTCCAGTGGTTGGGAATTTGCCTTCCAATGCAGAGGGTGTGGGTTCAATCCCTTGTCAGGGAGCTCAGATCCCACATGCCTTGTGGCCCCTGAAAACCAAAACATAAAACAGAAATAGTATTGTAATAAATTCAGTAAAGACTTTAAAAAGGGCCCATATCCAAAAAAAAAGCTTTACAAAAATAAACTTCAAAGCATACCACATCTCAGAACATTCCCCATCTTGAGTTACAATGGACGTTTCCGCCAGCACCTCCGCCAAGCGGAAGGCCACCTGTGAGCGCCGTCCCAACAGGTGGACGGACGGGTCTGAACATCAGCCTCCTTACTGGTATCCATGCTTCTCCTTCCCACTCACTCAGCTGCCAGATGTTGGTTCTGAGGCACCAAATGAACCACATCACTCATAGATTTAAAGCCCCATGATGACCCATCCAGGGGGTCCTCAGGCTGCCGTCCATCCTGCCCAGAGCTGGTGCCCACGTGTTCGCTGCGCACCCCTCCTGCTTGCGACCTCCCTGTGCTGGGTCCTTCCTCCCAGGCAGCCCCTCCCATCCACCCCCACTTGGGTATTCTGGGGGAGCCTCCTCCTCCCCACTCAGCACCTGGTCAGCCACTCCCCTTTATCCTCACGGCCCCCTCTCCTGGGTCTCAAGCATCAGCATTTAAACTAGCTGGGTGTCCCCTGTCTACATAAACCAGAAATAAAGACGGACAGAGTCGTCACCTCCCACAACCGCCTCCAGCCCCTGGCCTGGCTCTCTCCGCACACCCCAGCAGAGGAAAGAGCTGTTCCTGCGTCTTGTGCCCGTGCCCTCTCCTCCTGCTCACCCTCCGTTGCTGCCCTTGACAGCCTCTGCCCCCAGCATGCTGCCGATGCCAAGGCCCCTGGGGCCCTCCTCCAGCTGACCCAACGGGTCCTTCTCCAGCCTTCCCTTCCTGGCTGCTCTGCAGCGTCCACACTCCAGCTGACCCAACGGGTCCTTCTCCAGCCTTCCCTTCCTGGCTGCTCTGCAGCGTCCACACTCTTGACTGCTGTCCACCATGTGAATCTGCTCCTTTGCTCTTGATTTTCTGGATATCCGTGCACCTGTCTCCATGCTTCCAACTGTTGGCTCCTTGTCCTCCGCAGCCCAGATGGAGGCCCCCCAGGCATCAGCCCCCAGGCCCTCTCGTTGTCTCCTGCACAGGGACCCCATTGCTTTGACTTTCATCCTGGGATGAACAAAGGCTGTGTCCATTAGCTCCCGTTCACATTCTTCTTCACCCACTGACACCCGAGTAGACAGATCTGGGGCCCATCACCTCTCCACAGCCCTGAAAACGCCGTCCTCCTCCTGTGAACCCCTCTCTGAAGACAACATCACCATCAGCTCCACTGTCAGACCCAGAACCCCAGCCTTCAGCCTGCATGCCTCCCCCTCCCCAGTCCCATATGTTGAACGGAGGGCCCACTGGCACCTCCATTTCCGCACCCCACTGCCTTGGTTTTGGTCTGCTGCTGCTGCTGCTGCTAAGTCGCTTCAGTCATGTCCGACTCTGTGCGACCCCATAGACGGCAGCCCACCAGGCTCCCCGGTCCCTGGGATTCTCCAGGCAAGAACACTGGAGTGGGTTGCCATGTCCTTCTCCAATGCATGAAAGTGAAAAGTAAGTGAAGTCACTCAGTCATGTCCGACTCTTCGCGACCCCATGGACTATAGTCTACCAGGCTCCTCCCTCCATGGGATTTTCCAGCCAAGAATACTGGAGTGGGGTGCCATTGCCTTCTCCTGTAACTGCATAGTGATACACCAATTCAACTTACTGCTATGGGGGAAAAACACCATTTAATGAGACATGAAGACAAAGCACAAACCCGACTAAGGGGACACACGCTGTGGACCACAGCACGGCTATGACCAGAGCAAGGGAGGGGGACGAGGGAAGGGAGATGGATGGGTAAACTACAGCCTCAGGGGCAGGGTGGGCAGGGTCTGGATTGACAACAACTAAGCAGACAACAGGATGAGACAGGAAATCAAAACCAATGATGAAAGCAGTCACACCAGCAGAGAACTCCAACAGCAAGGAAAACATACAAAACTGTTCTTTTACAAATATTCGGAAAGAAATCAAGCATGAAACCACAGAGAAATCATCAAAGAATTTTAAATATCAACTAATTAGCCAATGAGGCAAATTATAAAAACAGTGTGGCAAAAGACCATAAAATGGACTAGTTATGACCCCTCCCTGACTGTCCTTTCTCCCCCACAAGGTCAGCTTCCTGAGGGCAGGGCCCCATCCGTCCAGCCCACACCTGTGCCTGCAGCTCTGAGAAGGGCCAGGCGCGTGGCAGGCAGTCCTGTGTATGAGGGATAAACAGACAGTGTGCAGTCAGTTTTCCCACCTTCAGAGATGCTCTTCCACTGCAAGCAGCACGGCCTGAGAGGGCCAGGGGGTGTTCGGAGGGACACAGACTTCCTCCTGCACTTGACTCAACCAGAACCCCAGGTCAGAACTAAGTTGCTCCTCTGGAGTCCAGCCTGTAGCAAAGAAGAGAAGTGTGCAGGAGGTGTGCCGCACACGGCGGCAGGAGGTGTGCAGGGCCAGGAAAGCAGGCATCCGGAGTGAGGTCAGCTGAACAGTGGTCCCCAGAGAGGCCCACATCCTGACTCCTGGGACCTGGGACTATGTCACCTTACAAGGCAAAGGGGACTTTGTGACTGGGATGATGTTAAGAATCTGGGGGTCGGGAGATTACTCTGGATGATCTAGGTGGACCCGCTGCCGTCACAGAGGCCTTTCTAGGAGGGAGGCGGGAAGGTCAGAGGAGGAGCTGCAATGGCAGAAGCAGAAGTCAGAGTAATGTGAGCCAAGGGACACAGGAAGCTTCTAGAGACTGGAGAAGGCAGACAGATTTTCCCAGACTCTGCTCTTGAGCCTCCAAAGGAACAGCCCGGCTGACATCTTTCCTTTAGGACTCCTGACCTCCAGAAATGTAAGATAATTAATTTGTGCTGTAAGCCATTAAGTTTGTGGTGACTTGTTGTGGCAACAATGGGAAACTTGTAAGAAATAGTAGCTCTTCTTCCCTAACAAGCTGCCAGGTGCGTGCCAGCCACGCCAGTGGGCCATGAACACAGACTGAAAGCTCAGGCTAAAACCCTGGCCCTCAGCGTGATGGTGTTAGGAGGTGCCTTTGGGAGTAATTAGGTCTTGAGGGTGGAGCCCTCATGAAGGGGATTAGTGCCCGTACAAAAGAGGCCCCAGAGAGCTCTCCTTCCACTCCATGAGGACATGGGAAGACGTGGGCAGTCTGCAGGCCACAAGAGGGCCCTCACCAGGACCTGCCCATGTTGGCATCCTGCTCTCAGACTCCCAGCCTCTGGAACTGTGAGAAATTCCTATTGTTCACAAGCACCCCCCACCTCCATGCCCTGGCCCCCGCCACTGTGGCACTTGGTTATAATAGCCCAAACAGATGGAGACAGTCATTCCCAGTATTCTGCCAAGAAGGCTCTCTTACCTACATTTTACTCATCAGGAATCAGAGGCCCGAGAGGTGGTGTGACTTCCCAGGGCCACTGGCTGCAGCAGAGCCCAGCTGCACAGCCCTGGCTCTTTGACTCCGAAGCCCGCGTTCTCCCCTCTGAGCCGCACTGCTTCTCCAGCGCCCCGTCACCTCTTCGGGCTTCGATGTTCCCATTTGTCTCATGAATCGATTTAATTAGATCAGCCCGTCCAACCAAACACAAACTTTGTGAGCTGTTAGCAGATGCTCCATGGGGAAGAGACTGGGGGAAGCAGGCTTATGGTCTGATATCTTTGGAAGTGCTGAATTGGAGTTAGAAAGCTTTTCTTGCTTTTTGCTGCAGGCCTTCTCAGAACCTCTCAGAGATGAAGAGTACTGCGGCTGTTTAAAAGGTGGGCAATGCCCACAGCATTTCCTACCTGACCCGTGGGGCCATGTGGAGCAGAACGTTGCTCAGGACTAACTTGAGGACACCTCACTCTGGAATGCTGATGGTCTGGACAGTCTTTTCCTTTACAAAGGGCCTGGGTTCTATGAACTTTCAACCTCCCCCGCCCCCACCAGCCCCATTAGCGGTCTTCAACTGATGCTGATACTGCTAAGTTCTGCTCTGAGGAGGGAGACCCAGGTCGAGTCTGCCACGGAGCCCCCAGGGAAGCCTGGCTGTAGCCTGCCTCCTGGGATGGGTCTTTCCCCTTCTCTGAGTTTCCTGTCACTGCACTGACAAATTGCCACAAACGTATGCCTTAAAACAGCGGAACGTTATTGCCTTACGGTTTGGGATGTCAGAAGCCTCTGGGCTACAGTCAAGGCTCTGGCAGGGCTGCGTTCCTTCTGGAAGCTCAAGGATTTCCCCGCCTTTTCCAGCTTCTGGGGGCCACCCATACTCCTTGGCTCACGCCCCTTCCTCCGGCTTCAGCACCGGCAGTGGCAGGCCAGCCTTCCTCGCCGCCACCCTTTTCCACGTTTACGGGCTCTTGTGGTTCCACTGGGGCCCCCCGGGCCCCCCAGGCCAGTCTCCTGACCATGAGGTCAGCCGACTAGCAAGCCTAATTCCAGCTGCAGCCTTAATGCCCCTCTGGAGGGGGCATCCATTCGGGCTCCGGGCTCCGGGCGGGTGTCTTCAGGGGCCGCTACCGTGCTTCCCTTGCCTCCTCTGCTCAGCTCTGAACTTGGTGCAGTGGCAGCTCAGAGCTGTGCCTGAGACGCTCTCACCAGGCCCTCGGAGCAGTGGGCACCCGTCACCCCTCCTGACAGGAAAGCGAGGCTCAGGGGTGTGAAGTCGCCTGCTGAGGCCGCCCAGCGGGAAAGCAGCCCAGCTGGGGCTCATGGCCACGTCCACGCGTGCATCTCAGGAGCCCAGGCTCTTGGCCACCACCGGCTTCTCTCAGGAGAGTGGACACAGCCCTAAGCTCCATGCGTCACTCCACAGGCCCGTGAGCCCACTTCCCTGGCCCTCAGGGTTCTCCTCCCTGGACCTCCCCCAGCTGGTGTGCAGAGACATTTAAAGTGCAAAGACCCCACGCGGGCCTCACTGGGTGAGTCTGTATAAATGGTGGCGCCCTTGGCGGGCCAGGGTGATTCTCCTGACTGTAATATGAAGCCACAGACAGGGCTTCCTCTTTGGCAGCTCAGCGGCAAAGAATCCGCCTGCCAATGCAGGAGAGAGGGGTTCAGTCCCTGATCGGGGAAGATCCCACGTGCAGGGGAGCAACCAAGCCGTGTGCCACAGCTACCGAGCCCATGAGCCCCAGGGCCCGCGCTCTGTGAACAAGAGCAGCCCCCGCGATGCGAAGCCTGAGCGCTGCACTCAAGTAGCCCCCGCCCGCCACAGCAAGAGGAAAGCCCACGTGCAGCGAAGACTCAGCACAGCCAAAAACAAATAAATAAACAAGATAAAATATTAAATGACTGGCTTGGAAAAAATGAACCATGGGTAAGAATTTTTCTCAAACGCTGCACGCAGCATTGGAAATCCAACAACCAGGGATGTGAATGTGCCTGGTTCTGCTGACCAGAATCTGGTGAGTGCCTGGGCCAGGTGATTCCACTCGGGTCTGCTCACAGGACCCATCCAGAAGCGCCTGGAGACTGCTCAGTAGCTCCATCCTCACCGCACATCCAGGGAAGCCTAGGCCGGATAGCTGGGTGAGAGCTCCTACTCACTCACACATGTACTCAACAGTATTTACTAATGCTGAGGGTGTGTTCTGGACATAGCAGGGGAGAGCTCACGTTCCAGCGGGAGACGGACTGTAAACCGTAGACACAGAGGGATAGAGGTAAGTGCCAAGAGCCACGGAAGAGGGAAGCGGTTGGTCAGGCCAGGAGGCTGGATAGGCAGGTCGGTGGGAGCCGGTAGGTTGGCTGGCGGCGTGACGGTGAGAGTCAGGGCGTGCCTGGCACCCTGCGAAGCTCGGATCACAGTCACCCCGTGGGCCAGGTGCGAGGCCCCGGGACGGCCCCCGCTGATGACCACACCCGTGAAGTAGCAGAGTTAGGACCTGAGCCGGCTCTGTGTGCCCCACGCACGTACCTGTAACCCCTGCCCCCAGAGGGGACCATGAGGCCCCACCACGAGGGGGTGCTGCCTATGAACCTCAGATCAACACTGTCATGGGGTCACATCAAAACACAGCTGGCGGCTGTCCTGACTCCCCCAGCAGCAGAGGAAGAGGACGAGGCGCCCCCAAGATGGGTGGGGAAGATCCACTCAAAGTTTGTTTGGAGGGTCTAAAAACCCGAACCTGGCCACGAACGCTAGTGCGGAAACGCACGCCTTCTCCCTGTGAATATTAAGAGTCTTAGAAATCCAGCTTCCTTCCCAGGCCAGGCTGCAGGGGGCTGAACTCCTGCCAGCTGGAACCCTAACGTGCTCCCTAAGTGGGTACAGCTGTCGGCTTCTGTGTTTCGGAACCATTCATGTGTTACCGTGACATTAAATACTTTTCTTCCTAATGAGCATTTCCCCCTCAAACGTCCGAAGGTGAAAGAGACATCCTCTGGGCCCAGCCAAGGCCAAGTCTGTGCAGAAATTTCCCTGATGCGGATACTGGGGCACATTCTGTTAATAAGAGGAGGAGTGTTTCCCGAGGCAGAGACGCTCGGTGGAGCCCTACTGCCCCCTAGAGGGACAGGTCCCGGAGGCCCAGGCGGGAGGCGATGCTGGCCCTGGGGCCCGGGGCTCCCCCTGGGCCTCCTGTGAAGGGCCCCCTCTCCCCCGCCCCTCGGCCCCTCCTTTGCATCTCACTCCAGGACCACCTTTCACCTGACCTCCGTCCATCTGCTGCATCAACACGATGTAGGAGGAGCCCCCGGCTCCGCTAGCTGGACTCAGCTCGCTCTGCCCAAAACACTGGTCAACATCCCCCAGGACATTTGCCAGGCCTCTCTGAAGATTTTAAAGCCCCCAACCCTAAAGAAAATTGGGTTTCTATCCCAGCCTCCAGCCTGATTCAAACAAGCCCATTCTTAAGAGGTGAGATAAGGAAAGAGTAGGGAGCGCTAAGGGGCTTCCCAGGTGGCGCTAGTGGTAAAGAATCCGCGGGCCAACACAGGAGACATAAGAGATTCGAGTGCGATCCCTGAGCTGGGAAGATCCCCTGGAGAAGGAAACGGCAGCACACTCCAGTATCCTTGCCTGGAGAATCCCACAGACGGAGGAGCCTGACGGGCTACAGTCCACGGGGTGGCAGAGTCGGACAGGACTAAAGCAACTGAGCGCGGGTACACGGAGCTCTAAGATGTTTCAGGGTGTTGCATGATGATTGCTTTTAGGGTCTTTTTTAAAAATAAATATTCCTCAAATTATTAACAAAAATTGTTGATGCATGGCTCTGCTTGTGTGTAAGAACGCTCACATTTAAGTATTCCTCAGGATTAGCTGTGGCTTATGAAGCAAGTTCTCGGAGAAGGCAATGGCACTTCTCCAGTGTTCTTGCCTGGAGAATCCCGGGGACGGAGGAGCCTGGTGGGCTGCTGTCTATGGGGTCGCACAGAGTCGGACACGACTGAAGCAACTCAGCAGCAGCAGCAGCAGCATGAAGCAAGTTCTAGGAATCCCGTGGTTGTAAAGGAGCCTCATGGTTCACTCCCCGAACCCTCAGGGTGGTTCCAGGAGACCGTCTCGTTGCTGCTAGCACTTTACCTACGAGGAAACGGAGGCACAGGGGGTGCAGCAACTGGCCAGGATCACACTCGGCCAGGAAGTGAAGGGGAGCTTCCAGCCTGGTCCAGCTCAGCATCTGGGCTCCAGCCCAAGCGCCACCTCTTCCGGGAAGCCTTCCCTGCCCTCCCTGGCTGAAGCTGGTCCGCCCATCCCGCCCTAGCCAGCCCCCAACCCTGCTGATTGTGCCCCTCCCTGCTTCCCTCTGCAGCTCTACTGCAACCTGCAGGAATGTCTGTTTCTCCTGGGTCTGCCTCCCCCACTGCAAAGTCAGCTCTGTGAAGGCAGCTAATGGACATGTTTGCATTGCTTCCGTCTCCCCAGGGCCCAGCACTGTGCCTGGACCATGGCAGGCGTTCCCTCGATATTTCTGGAAGGAAGGGAGGGAGGGAGGAAAGGAGGCACAGTTTCTGTTCTCAGGAAGCTCCCACTTAAGGGGGGGAATAGGTCTTACTGACCATTGCGGATTAAATGGGGCCTCGTGGTGGTGCTGGAGGTAAAGAATCCGCCTGCCAATGCAGGAGATGTAAGAGACGCGGGTTCGGTCCCTGGGTCGGGAGGATCTCCAGGAGGAGGAGATGGCAACCCACTCCAGTGTTCTTGCCTCGAGAATCCCATGGAGAGAGGAGCCTGGCGGGCTACAGTCCATGGGGTCACAAAGAGTCAGACATGACCAAAGTGACTTTAACACGCATGCACGCCTCAGACCCCACGAGTGTCCACCAGGAGCCTGTGAAACTTACCTTATTTGGTAAAAGCATCCTTGGTATTATACTATGACCTCAAGATCACCCTGGATTATCTGGGGGTGGGGGTGGGGCCTAAACCCAGTGCTGAGTGTCCTTCTAAGAGGAGGAAAAGGCAGAGAGACCCAGAGATGGCCTTGTGAAGACAGGGGCAGAGACTAGGGCTGGGCTGCCATGAGCCAAGGAGCCCCTGGAGCCATCAGAGGGACGGTGGCCTGGTGGACACTTTGATTTTGGACTTCCAGCCTCCAGGTCTAAAAGAAAACAAATTTGGGTTCTTTTAGGCTAGTCAGTTTGTGGCAATTTTTTATAGCACTCTGGGAAAGAAACCCATAGGCCATCCACAAGAAACATTGTTGTTGTTCAGTTGCTAAGTCGTGCCTGAAGCTTTGCCCACAGACTGAAGCCCGCCAGGCTCCACCATCCATGGGACGGTCCAGGCAAGAAGACTGGGGTGGCTTGCCATCTTCTCCTCCAGGAGATCTTCCCCATCCAGGGATCGAACCCGCGTCTTTCATGTCTCCTGCACTGGTAGGCGGATTCTTGAAAACTCAGCAGCAGCAGCAGCAGCATGAAGCAAGTTCTAGGAATCCCGTGGTTGTAAAGGAGCCTCATGGTTCACTCCCCGAACCCTCAGGGTGGTTCCAGGAGACCGTCTCGTTGCTGCTAGCACTTTACCTACGAGGAAACGGAGGCACAGGGGGTGCAGCAACTGGCCAGGATCACACTCGGCCAGGAAGTGAAGGGGAGCTTCCAGCCTGGTCCAGCTCAGCATCTGGGCTCCAGCCCAAGCGCCACCTCTTCCGGGAAGCCTTCCCTGCCCTCCCTGGCTGAAGCTGGTCCGCCCATCCCGCCCTAGCCAGCCCCCAACCCTGCTGATTGTGCCCCTCCCTGCTTCCCTCTGCAGCTCTACTGCAACCTGCAGGAATGTCTGTTTCTCCTGGGTCTGCCTCCCCCACTGCAAAGTCAGCTCTGTGAAGGCAGCTAATGGACATGTTTGCATTGCTTCCGTCTCCCCAGGGCCCAGCACTGTGCCTGGACCATGGCAGGCGTTCCCTCGATATTTCTGGAAGGAAGGGAGGGAGGGAGGAAAGGAGGCACAGTTTCTGTTCTCAGGAAGCTCCCACTTAAGGGGGGGAATAGGTCTTACTGACCATTGCGGATTAAATGGGGCCTCGTGGTGGTGCTGGAGGTAAAGAATCCGCCTGCCAATGCAGGAGATGTAAGAGACGCGGGTTCGGTCCCTGGGTCGGGAGGATCTCCAGGAGGAGGAGATGGCAACCCACTCCAGTGTTCTTGCCTCGAGAATCCCATGGAGAGAGGAGCCTGGCGGGCTACAGTCCATGGGGTCACAAAGAGTCAGACATGACCAAAGTGACTTTAACACGCATGCACGCCTCAGACCCCACGAGTGTCCACCAGGAGCCTGTGAAACTTACCTTATTTGGTAAAAGCATCCTTGGTATTATACTATGACCTCAAGATCACCCTGGATTATCTGGGGGTGGGGGTGGGGCCTAAACCCAGTGCTGAGTGTCCTTCTAAGAGGAGGAAAAGGCAGAGAGACCCAGAGATGGCCTTGTGAAGACAGGGGCAGAGACTAGGGCTGGGCTGCCATGAGCCAAGGAGCCCCTGGAGCCATCAGAGGGACGGTGGCCTGGTGGACACTTTGATTTTGGACTTCCAGCCTCCAGGTCTAAAAGAAAACAAATTTGGGTTCTTTTAGGCTAGTCAGTTTGTGGCAATTTTTTATAGCACTCTGGGAAAGAAACCCATAGGCCATCCACAAGAAACATTGTTGTTGTTCAGTTGCTAAGTCGTGCCTGAAGCTTTGCCCACAGACTGAAGCCCGCCAGGCTCCACCATCCATGGGACGGTCCAGGCAAGAAGACTGGGGTGGCTTGCCATCTTCTCCTCCAGGAGATCTTCCCCATCCAGGGATCGAACCCGCGTCTTTCATGTCTCCTGCACTGGTAGGCGGATTCTTGACCACTAGCCACCGGTTCATCGATACTCAAACACCTCACAGGAGGCCTCACAAGATGCAGACACCAGGGTCCCATCCGAGGAGCTGCTCCCACAGGTGGGCGGGAAGCTCAGCCCTCCAGGCCTTTGGCACTTGCCTCTCCCTGGGGCAGGGGTGCCAGATGCCAGGGCTCCCCGGCTGTGTCAGTCACCATTGCTACCATGAGCAGACCTTCACAGTATTTTCTATCCCGCCTGAGCCCCTGGAAGCCCCCCTTTCCCTCAGCCCACACTCGTGCCAAATGCAGCCACCGTCTTCCCCACAGGTGTGTCTCTCAGCTAAACACACAGGTGCTCGCTTCCCTCCTGTGCAGGCCCCCACCCCCTCCCTGCCCAAGGCCAGGGCCCCCCTCACCGGGAGCTTGCCAGAGTCCCCTGGTTGGAGGCCACTGCTCCCAGTCTGGTCCCTTCTAACAGCCTGCAGGCCCTGAGGGAATGAAGGTTTCATGCCCACCTATCTTCACAGATCACGTGGCACAGAGTGGACAGCAGATAACCAGAACCAAGACTGTGGTCGGGCTTCCCAGGGGGATCAGGGGTAAAGCATCTGCCTTCCAATGCAGGAGACACAGGTTCGATCCTTGGGTCAGGAAGACCCCCTGGAGAAGGAAATGGCAACCCACTCCAGTATTTTTACCACGGGAAAATGCCATGGACAGAGGAGCCTGGCGGGCTACGGTCCATGAATTCTCAAAGAGTCAGACATGACTGAGCATGCGTGCACGCAACTGACCTTGGTCAGCCTCAGCTTTTTGCTGCTCCCCAGCCCGTGCAGCCAACCTCCTCCCCTCTCCTGTCACCTGACCTTGAACCCCACTCACGTCCTGCTCACCACCTCTGACACCCCTTTGCCACCTCACCGGCTCAGAGCTTCTCCCACGGGGCTGAGCGGGCTTTGCCTAGGGCTGTGTTCCCAAAGGGACTCCGATTCTGCCACCAGATAGCCCCGCCCAAGGGGGTCAGGGGCTTTGACCTTCCGCTCTGACCTCCCAGCCCCTGAGAAGTACCGACAGTGCCGCTCAGACCACAGACTCCAGGGGTGCCTGCCTGACAGGACGCCGCTGGGACAGACAGCTCCGTGAGAACGGCGTGGTCTGTATTGACTCAGTAATACCGGCGGGCATCACACCACGAGGACACGCGTGCCTGTCGCCCGGCTGGCCCCAGGTCAGCGCCCGCCCCCCGCGGCCCGGCCTCCGTCCCGCGACCCTTCTCATCCTGCGGTGCTGGCGGATGTTTTGAAAATGATGCGCGCATACTTCTGAGGTCAACTTCTAATCAAAAACGACTTCTAGACGGTGCCCTGGTTTAAAAAGAAAGAAGAAATTGAGTGAGTCATCATCCAAACCATTTGAATGAAACAAAGACACAACAAACTCTCTGCTTTCCTCTTGCGCCAGAACAGATTACCTCAGCCCTGCAGGGCCCAGCTGGAGGGAATTAGAGGCGGTCTCCGGCTCCCCAGATCGGAGGGCGGCGCGGGCCCGCCATGACTCACGGCGAGAACCGCAGGGATGCAGTCGCTTCGGGCAGTCTGGAGCCCTTGCCGGGCCTGTGGCTGGGTTGGCGGCTCAGGAGGGGGCTCTGGGGGCCAGGCGCTGATGATTCGGGGACACAGGAGGTCAAGAGGCTGTAGACCCTCTAGGGGGGGTGAAGAGACCCCGACATTGCAGGGACCGCCACCCCCAGTACCTTCCAGGGAGCTGGAGGGCGCTGCCAGACCTAGGCGGGGTCACAGATGTCCCCAGCACCCCCGCTGATGGCTCGAGTCGCAGTGCCAGCAAGTCCTCCTTAGGTTCTCCCAGGGCCCGCTTCCAACACCCTTGCCCTGCGGCAGAGGGACAAACAGAGCCATTTCCCGGGAGTCGTGGGCTTCCTTCTGGAAAACTGCGTCTGCCAAGGTTCTGAACTTGGAAGACTTTGCCAGACAGACTTTTCCTGGGAGTGGGAGGGAGGCTTGACACAACAGAGGGGACAGGCTGAGCTGGCTGCCAGAGGGGGGCTCTGGACTACCCCGGCCCCCGCCCCACCAGCGTCACTCCAAAAGGTGCAGCTTCCGTTCAGGGTCGTCAAGATGATGCAGCACACTGAGAGAATTAATTTGGGGGGAAATTGAACTTGTTTCTGAAATGATAGCAGTGATACATGATAAAACATTTTGTTTCAACAATAAAAAAGCAGTATTAGCTGCCAACATGAAGACAAATGTAATATCTCAGGATATAAATATCCGACGGGGGTTGCAAAAAGTAAAGTGTAACACAAGAAGTCTTTTTCCACCAGAGACCTCTCCCACCCCCCTCCCCAGGGGCGTTAATTCTTGGCTCAGGTTTTCTAGTTTTTCTGATGGTGAAATTTTCAAATTGAAGTCGCTCAGTCGTGTCCGACTGTTTGTGACCCCATGGACTGTAGCCCAGCAGGCTCCTCCATCCATGGAATTTTCCAGGAAAGAGTACCGGAGTGGATTGCCATTTCCTTCTCCAGAGGATCTTCCCTACCCAGGGATCAAACCCAGGTCTCTCGCATTGCAAGCGGATGTTTTTACCATCTGAGCCACCAGGGTTTTCCTTTAACAATACGTCTACTTCTACTTCTGGATTATTCAGCCTTGCTGTGCTTAGTCAGAGAAGGCAATGGCACCCCACTCCAGTACTCCACGACTTTCACTTTTCACTTTCATGCATTGGAGAAGGACATGGCAACCCGCTCAAGTGTTCTTGCCTGGAGAATCCCAGGGACAGGGGAGCCTAGTGGGCTGCCGTCTATTGGGTCGCACAGAGTCAGACACGACTGAAGCAACTTAGCAGCAGCAGCAGTGCTTAATCACTCAGTCATGTCTGATTTTTCAAGACCTTATAGATTGCAGCCCGCCAGGCTCCTCTGTCCATGGGGATTCTCCAGGCAACAAGGCTGGAGTGGGTTGCCATTCCCTTCTCCAGGGGATCTTCCTAACCCAGGGATTGAAGCCAGGTCTCCTGCATTGCAGACGGATTCTTTTAGATGGTATTGAACAATTCCTTCCATTGAAAGATAAAGAAATTAGTGCAGTTATTCTGACTTCACTCTGTTGTGACCTCTTGCCTCCTAAGCACATTAGTTATGTTAGTTTTACTTCATAAACCCTGAGATCAGTATGTCTGAATTCAAATCCCACCTCTGCCACTTTTTGCTGGATGACTTTGGACAACTTACTTAACCTCTCTGTGTTCCAGGTTCCTCACTGGTAAAAATGAGGATACTGATAATCTCTGCTTCACAAAGTTTTCATGCAGATAAAAAGTGTTAATTTATGCTAAGTGCTTGGAATAGTGCCTGCTATATACTGTCTCACTGTGTTACTATTATTTCCCATTATTCTGTTCTAGAATTTAGAACTAAATCTTCTTTGAACTATCAATTGTTGTTCAGTCGCTAAGCAGTGTTTGACTCTTTGCAGCCCCACGGACTACGGCACACCAGGCTTCCCTGTCCTTCACTATCTCCTGGAGTTTCCAGGAGTCTATGATGCTATCTAACCATCTCATCCTCTGCTGCCCCCTTCTCCTCCTGCCCTCAGTCTTTCCCAGCATCAGGGTCTTTTCCAGTGAATCAGCTCTTCACATCAGGTGGCCAAAGTATTGGAGCTTCAGCTTCAGCATCAGTCCTTCCTGTGAATATTCAGGGTTGATTTCCTTTAGAATGGACTGGTTGGATCTCCTTGCTGTTCAAGGGACTCTCAAGAGTCTTCTCCAGCACCACAATTCAAAAGCATCAATTCTTTGGTGCTCAGCATTCTTTATGGTCCAACACTCACATCCGTACACGACTACTGGAAAGACTAAAGCTGGGGAAAATGTAGAGCTGCTGATAGGCTGACTCTGCAAACTGTGAACTAATAAGCAGCACTGAGACGTCACCAAGTGAACAGCAGTAAGTGTGAAGGGATCCGCGAAGAGCCAAGTGCAGTTCCGAGTCACTGAAAGTTTACCGCTCAAAAGAGACTTCCAGGCGTCAGGTCTAACCCCCAGTCTTCTAGTTTCTAGCATTCTTTTTGACTCTTCTGTATAACTGTCAACTGACATTTTAAAATAATATATATGCCCTCCTCTTTTTTAGATATTTTTTTCAGGAGGTTGATATAAATCCTTGGATACCTTTTTCAAATAGAGTACATGGATGGTGAATTTTTAAATTCTTGAATGCCTAAGAATATCTTTATTTGGTTTGGCTACATAAAGAACCCTAAATTGAGATTTTTTTCATGTAATATTCTTTTTTAAAAAATTTGTTTTAATCGGATGCTAATTAGTTTACACTATTGTGATGTTTTTTGCCATACATTGACATGAATCAGCCTCAGGTGCACACGTGTCTCCCTGTCTTGAAGCCCCCCTCCTACCCCCTCCTAATCCCATACCTCTGGGATGTCCCAGTGTACTGGCCTTGAATGCCTTGTTTCATGTGTCGAACTTGGACTGGTTCTATTTCACAAATGGTAATATACGTGTTTTGAGAATCTTTTACCCTCAGAACATGTTATTCATATCCCCATCATCTTCTGGCATCCAGCTAGATAACAAATCCGGTGTTAATCTGGTTCTCAATCTTTGGTAACTTATCACTTTAAAAATTATGATTTCTAAAAGCCCGCAGAGTAGCCTTTTTATTCTTAATGCTTTAAAATTTCCCTGGAAATTTTGTCTGTAGGTATGCATCGTAAATGGAACCAGGTGAAACATGTAACCTAAGGACTCAAGTCTTTCCTGGAGCGCCCAGAAATGTTCTTTTCATTTCTTTTATTATTTCCTCCCCTCCACTCTCTCTGTTATTTTGAAAATCCCATTTTATAGCAGCTGAAACTCCTGGATTTATGCTCCTTGTCTCAAATTTTCTCTTACATTTTCCAGCTTTGTCTCTTTACATTCAGGGAGATTTTGTCAATTACGTACTCCAGATCACTAACTTCATCATTGGCTTTGTCTTATTTCTCAGTCCACTCATGGAAATCTTTAAATGTAATCCTATTTCTTATTTTCAAACATGATTCCTACTTCTCTGATTACTCCATTTTCATAACAACCTGCTCTCATGGATGCAACAGTCTCTTGAATCCTCCTAAGATTCAGCATAGAATGAAAATACTTTTTCTTCACCTCTTTGAATACTCTCTGCTTATTTCAAAGTAACCAGTTTATCCATTTTGAACCTTCCCTTTTGTGATGTTTGTTTTCTCCAAATGTCGTGAGATCCCCCGAAAATTGTTTTGCATTTACAAATGAAGGATCAAGATAAAGACTGTCAAACACTGGTTTCTCTTCCTTCCCTAGAGGGGCCTTTCCTTGGGATGGTGGGGTCAGCCATGAACTGTGTACATGTGGGCAGAGGACGCCTACCAGTGAGCCTCCCTATAATATGCAAGGGCAGAGAGCAAACAGGCAGGCCAGGGAGACCCCAAACTGCCAGAGCAAAAAGGTCTAAACAAACAAAGGGTTTGCTTTTCTCTGGTGGAAGGAGGTCTGCCATAGGCGGTTCACAGATGGCAGGGGCTCAGGGTCATGACTAAGACCCAGGCTCCCCGGATACCCGCTCGTCCTAATTGACAGATGCCGCTGCACTTGCAGAAACTCTTGAGTAGGAAGAAGACCAAAGAAACAAGAGGGGAGAGCACTGCTATCAGAAAGCTGAAAGCTCTTCTAGAAATCCCCAGCAGGTTTCTGCTCAAATTCATGGTCCCAAGGGGAGACTGGGAGATTGAAGTTTTTAGCCAAGTACTTTGTGATCTTGACCAAAGGAGGGTTCCTCTTAGGAAGGAGGAAGGAGATGAGATACTGAGGAAGCTATTAACCATGTGTGTGATGGATGTTTTCATATCTTCCCCCAGAAGGGGCTGTTTGTTTCTACCTCCAGCCCCATGTCTGTGACAGAGGTCTCCATTTTCTCTTCTCTCTTAGCCTTGTGGCAGAATTGGTATTTATCTTCTGATACTAACATTTGCCTTCCTTTTTGGAAGGACTGATGCTAAAGTTGAAACTCCAATACTTTGGCCACCCATGCGAAGAGCTGACTCATTGGAAAAGACTCTGATGCTGGGAGGGATTGGGGGCAGGAGGAGAAGGGGACGACAGAGGATGAGATGGCTGGATGGCATCACCAACTCAATGGACATGAGTTTGGGTGAACTCCAGGAGTTGGTGATGGACAGGGAGGCCTGGCGTGCTGCAAAGAGGTCATGGGGTCGCAAAGAGTCGGACACAACTGAGTGACTGAACTGAACTTGAACTTGACTTGGTGCTAGGACTCCCACTTTTACTGGGCACATGGCCACATGACCCAACCCTCCTTACAGCTAGGAGCGCCCATGTGGCCAAGTTCCAGCCAATGGGCTAGTGGTGGAAGTGAAGGCTCCCACCTCTGGGTGTAGCCATGGAAGAAGGAGGGTGTGTGGTTTCCTCTCCCCTCCGCCCTGTTGACCAGGTTCCTCACCCTATCGCAGCGCGCCCGGGGACCCTTTGGGCATCTCCCCTGTCACGGCTGCTTACAGAGGAGCTAGAGGGAGTTCTGACATCCAGCCCATGAGTGAGGGGATCCTGGCTCCCCTGCATGTTTATCCTTTCTGTTTCTTTACCTGCAGTGACACCTCTTGAAGCCTGATGTTGCCACCACCTGGGAGTCTGCTCAGGGGCAGACCCCCTTCCCTCACTGTATCCCAGCCTCTGTGTCATCTATGACATAGGAGGCAGGTGGTTAGAACGCACTGTGTCAGAGGTCACCATGCTCCCTGTTGGCCCAGGTACCCAGATGTTCTCACTGACCCCAGGTGAAGCATGGCTTGCTTCACACTCAGTGTCATAAACCCTCATCTTTAAAAGGGCCCACCTTGTCCAGAAATATATCCATGCATGTGTAGTCAGTTTAACCATGACAAAGAAGGCGAGAATATACACTGGAGAAAAGACAGTCTCCTCAATAAGTGGTGCTGAGAAACTGGACAACTTACACGTAAGAGAATGAAATTAGAATAGTCCCTAACACCCGCACAACTGAGCGACTGAACTGAGTGGAACTAACACCTATACAAAAGCAAACGCAAAGTGGGCCAAAGACCTAGGTATAAGACTGTCGACTATAGAAGTCCTAGAGGAAAACATGGAAAGAGGTCATGGGGTCGCAAAGAGTCGGACACAACTGAGTGACTGAACTGAACTTGAACTTGACTTGGTGCTAGGACTCCCACTTTTACTGGGCACATGGCCACATGACCCAACCCTCCTTACAGCTAGGAGCGCCCATGTGGCCAAGTTCCAGCCAATGGGCTAGTGGTGGAAGTGAAGGCTCCCACCTCTGGGTGTAGCCATGGAAGAAGGAGGGTGTGTGGTTTCCTCTCCCCTCCGCCCTGTTGACCAGGTTCCTCACCCTATCGCAGCGCGCCCGGGGACCCTTTGGGCATCTCCCCTGTCACGGCTGCTTACAGAGGAGCTAGAGGGAGTTCTGACATCCAGCCCATGAGTGAGGGGATCCTGGCTCCCCTGCATGTTTATCCTTTCTGTTTCTTTACCTGCAGTGACACCTCTTGAAGCCTGATGTTGCCACCACCTGGGAGTCTGCTCAGGGGCAGACCCCCTTCCCTCACTGTATCCCAGCCTCTGTGTCATCTATGACATAGGAGGCAGGTGGTTAGAACGCACTGTGTCAGAGGTCACCATGCTCCCTGTTGGCCCAGGTACCCAGATGTTCTCACTGACCCCAGGTGAAGCATGGCTTGCTTCACACTCAGTGTCATAAACCCTCATCTTTAAAAGGGCCCACCTTGTCCAGAAATATATCCATGCATGTGTAGTCAGTTTAACCATGACAAAGAAGGCGAGAATATACACTGGAGAAAAGACAGTCTCCTCAATAAGTGGTGCTGAGAAACTGGACAACTTACACGTAAGAGAATGAAATTAGAATAGTCCCTAACACCCGCACAACTGAGCGACTGAACTGAGTGGAACTAACACCTATACAAAAGCAAACGCAAAGTGGGCCAAAGACCTAGGTATAAGACTGTCGACTATAGAAGTCCTAGAGGAAAACATGGGCAGGACACTCTGACATAAGGTGCAGCAATATCCTTTCAGGTCCGTCTCCTAGAGTAATGGATATAAAAATGAAACTAAACAAATGGGACCTAATTAAACTTAAAAATCATAAACAAAATGATAAGAGAATCTACAGAATGGAAGAAAATATTTGCAAACAAAGCAACCAATAAGGCATTAATTTTCAAAATGTACAAACACCTTGTATAACTGAGTATCAAAAAACAAACTACTCACTCAAAAAATGGGCAGAAGACCTAAACAGATATTTCTGCAAAGAAGACATACAGATGGCCTACAGGCACATGAAAAAAATGCTTAACATCATAATTATTAAAGAAATGCAAATCAAAACGACAAGGATGTATCACCTCACTCCAGTCAGAATGGCCATCATTAAAAAGTCTCAGGTAACAAATACTAGAGAGGGTGTGGAGAAAAAGAAACTCTCCCATATCAAAGGTGGGAATGTAATTTGCTGCAGCCGCTATGGAGAACAGTGTGGAGAGTCGTTAAAAAAATAAAAATAGAGTTACCACATGATCCTGCCATCCCTCTCCTGGGCATATTCTGGAAAAGACAAAAACTATAATTTGAAAAGATACACGCATCCCAGTGTTCACTGCAGCACTACTTATAGTAGCCAAGACATGGAAGCAACCTGGGTGTCCATCAGCAGATGAATGGGCGAAGAAGATGCACACACAGTGGAGTAGACACACACAGTAGAGTACACACAGTGGAGTATACACACATGGTGGAGTATACACACACAGAGTATACACACGCAGTCCAGTATACACACAGCGGAGTATACACACACAGCGGAGTAGACACACACAGTAGAGTACACACAGTGGAGTATACACAAACAGTGGGGTATACACAGAGTGGAGTACACACACAGTGCAGTATGCACACACATTGGAATATACACACACAGCAGAGTAGACACACACAGTGGGGTATACTCACACAGTGGAACATTACTCAGCTACAAAAGAGTGATGAAATAGTGCCATTCACAGCAACATGGATGAAGCAGCAGGGACCATACTGGGTGAGGCAAGCCAGAAGGAGAAAGACACATAATATGATGTCGCTTATATGTGGAATCTAAAAGGATGACACATATGAGCCTATTTTTACAAAACAGAAAACCTCACAGACAGAAAACAAACTTACAATGCAAGGCAAGGACCTAGCCCAGTCTTGGAATAGATAGCTCCCACTAGACTATTGAGCTTTTAATTGTTATACTTATGAATTCATCCTCTCTAACCAAACTGATATTTTTCTTGTCCTCTTGATCCAAGTTAGGTTTCCAAGTCGAAGGCACAGGTTGTATAGTGGTCCCGCCAGTAGTATCCAGCACGTGGCTGTGTTCTATGTCATCCCACCACAATTATTTTAAAACTTGAGATAGTTGCCGAAGGAATTGCTTAGGATACAGGTCCAGATGCCGGACTGGAGACTGAAAATAATAGCATCTTAAAGAAGAGGTCATTTCTTCTGTCTCTATGAAAATAGTCCAAGGATGAGCAGATGGATATGGGGGCTGCATGGAGCCAGGGGACCCAGCTCCCTCCTGCTTGCTGCTCTGTCTCCATTCAAGAGTGTCACCCTCCAGAAGATCTGCCATGGCCCACTGTCACGTCACCCGGGCCTGCATTCAGACTGCAGCAAGTGGGCAGGCGAGGGCTTGTTCTGTTTCTGAGGGCAAGGCTTGGCAGCTTCCCACATCACTTCAGCTCAGAGCCAGCCCACTGGCCTAAGCTTGGTCATTTGGCCAAGCTGCTGAAGGTATAGTTTATTCAGGACAGTCACGAGCCCAGCTAAAATCTAGAAATGCCATTATCGAAGAAGGAGAAAATCAATCTGAGAGGCAAACAACTGTCTCTGACACACTGACATTTAAAAATGAGGACATTTCAGATTGGGGCACCTTGTATAACTAACGTGCATGAGGCACCTCTATGTGGCCTGCCGACACTGTGGGCTGGCATTCAAACTCACTGCTAGGGATGGCAAAGCTACGTTCCCTCCTCTCCCTTGCCTGGGTGGCCATGCTGGAGAAAGCTTCAGAATGGGGAGGAGTAAATGCCACAGCCCTGCCCCCTAGAGGGTGGCAGCATCCCGCGTCTGCAGTGGGCAGTGTTCTTGCTCTCAGTTCCTTTCCTCCTGACCCCTGAGGGCTCTCCAGGCGCAAGGCTTCCTTCCAGAGTGTGCTCGCTCCCGTCTGGTCCTGGCAGAGGGAGCTCCACAGAAGGGCCTTGAGGGTGCTGTTGGCGCCAGCCCTGGCCCGGACACCTGCCGCCCGAGCTCCCCAGCCCTGCCAGGCCCAGAAGCCGAGGAGCCTCCTGGGGAAGCTGAGCTGGCGCTGGCGAGGCTGACCCTCCAGAGGGTGCCGAGCCACCCCCGGGCCACAGCTCCCGGCTGCTGTGACGCTGCAGCGTCTGCCTTCCGCCGCCCCGAGGGTCGTAAATATTGCTCCCGGAGGTTAGCTGAGCCCCGTGCTCCTGACAGCAGCTTCTCCAAGGGGTGCGGGGAAGGACTGAGTCATGGTCCCCAGCTCTTTCTAAACTGGACTTAAAATGAAAAAATAAATAAAAGAGGGAAAGGGCCTGATTGTTTTTAAGAGCAGAAGAATGAGCTTTCTTTGTGCTCACACATCTCCAGAAGCACCCCAGGGAGTGAGCTCAGAGCAGCCGCCACCCGCCCCCCCTCTCAACTTCACCTTCAAGGTGAAGGCAGGAGCCAAAGAAAATATTGTGATAAAGTCTAAGTTACTGCTGATGCCTGCCGGGCCGCTTGATTAAGTGAGTTGAGTGCAAACAAATCTCCCAGCTCCTTCCTCTCTGCTAACGTGGGTGGGGGAGGCCAGGCCTGGGCTCGGAGCCAATCCTTTGCTGGCCAGGCACTGCTCGCTGCCCCTGGCCACTTCTTCTCTTGTTTCTTTCTCCACAATACACAGGGCTTGCACCCAACCTGCGGGGCCCAGTGCAAGGCGAGAATGCAGGGCCCATGCTCAGAGAGCAGGAAAAGAAATGCGGCTACAGGTATGGAAGGTACTAAAATATAATGTTTTTTCCTTTCTTCTGTGGTCTCTCTCTTGACTTGTTAGAGTGTTTTATATTTGCTATTTAATGTACTAAGTATCAGTTCAGTTCAGTCGCTCAGTCGTATCCGACTCTTTGCGACCCCATGAATTGCAGCACGCCAGGCCTCCCTGTTCATCACCATCTCTCGGAGTTCACTCAGACTCATGTCCATAGAGTCCGTGATGCCATCCAGCCATCTCATCCTCTGTCGTCCCCTTCTCCTCCTGCCCCCAATCCCTCCCAGCATCAGAGTCTTTTCTAATGAGTCAGCTCTTCGCATGAGGTGGCCAAAGTACTGGAGTTTCAGCTTTAGCATCATTCCTTCCAAAGAAATCCCAGGGTTGATCTCCTTCAGAACGGACTGGTTGGATCTCCTTGCAGTATGCTTTCCTATACTTATAAGAAAGCCTTCTTCAGCAACCAATGCAAAGAAATAGAGGCAAAGAACAGAATGGGAAAGACTAGAGATCTCTTCAAGAAAATTAGAGATATCAAGGGAACATTTCATGCAAAGATGGGCTCGATAAAGGACAGAAATGGTCTGGACCTAACAGAAGCTGAAGATATTAAGAAGAGGTGGCAAGAATACACGGAAGAACTGTACAAAAAAGATCTTCAAGACCCAGAAAATCATGATGATGTGATCACTCATCTAGAGCCAGACATCTTGGAATGTGAAGTCATGTGGGCCTTAGAAAGCATCACTATGAACCAAGCTAGTGGAGGTGATGGAATTCCAGTGGAGCTGTTTCAAATCCTTAAAGATGATGCTGTGAAAGTGCTTTCACAGTATAAGGAAGCATTTTAATTTGAATGATTGTATTAAATTATATTAAATTCTCACGGTATTAAATTCACAGATGGCTTGTATTTTTGCCACCCATTTGAACATAGCACAATCCCAATTCTAAATACAAACAGAAGAGCATTTACCCCGTAAGCAGAATCACCAAAGCTACACAACTTCTATCTCTGGCCTGTATAATAAGCACATGTATTCCACCCAGACCAGAAGGGTGAAAATCATACAAAACAAACTCAGCTCTTTTAGAGTTGACCCTTGAGCAACAGGGTTTGAACTGCTCAAGTCCACTCATTGTTGTTTGGTTGCTAAGTTGTGTCTGACTGTGACTCCATGGACTGCAGCACACCAGGTTCCCCTGTCCTTCACTGTCTCCTGGACTTTGCTCACACTCATGTCCATAGAGTCAGTGATGCCATCCAACCATCTCATCCTCTGTCATCCCCTTCTCCTCCTGCCTTCAATCTTTCCCAGCATTGGGGTCTTTTCCAGTGAGCCAGCCCTTTGAATGAGGTGGCCAAAATATTGGAGCTTTGGTTTCAGCATCAATCCTTCCAATGGATATCCAGAGTTGATTTCCTTTAGGATGGACTGGTTGGATCTCCTTGCAGTCCAAGGGACTTTCAAGAGTCTTCTCCAACATCACAGTTTGAAAGCATCAATTCTTTGGTGCTCAGCTTTCTTTATGGTCCAACTGTCATATCCATACATGACCACTGCAAAAACCACAGCTTTTTGACTAGATGGACCTTTTTTCAATTAGAAAAAAACAAACAAAAAGAATACTATCCCCAGTTGGTTGAATCTGGTGAAGCAGAAGCAAGGCTAGAACAGCTGACTTCAGGGCTTGACCTGGGTTTCGGAACCCACAGCGGGTCCTAGAACCAGTGGGCTCCGGATCCTGGGCGCGTGTCTCTCAGTGCCTGCTTGGCGCCTCTGCTCACACTCCCTGCCTTCTGCTCATTGGCGCTGGTGAGTGAGGAAGTACTTCCCTCAGTCCCTGCTTGGCGCCTCTGCTCACACTCCTGCCTTCCCCTAGCTGGTGAGTGAGGAAGCACTTCCCTCAGTCTCTGCTTGGCACGTCTGCACACACTCTCTGCCTCCTGCTCGCTGGTGAGTGAGGAAGCACTGGCAGGAGAAGGAGCGGTAAGCTTCGCCCCACCTTCCCCTTCCCTTCCAAGTCACCATTTTCAGGGCAAACGGCTGACTAATCCGGGGAAGTAACTCACACAAGAAGGGGTTCCGTGGCCGTTCGGGCTGCTTTCTGTCTGTGTCTTCTTACCACATTCAGAGCAAGCTCTGGTCCTGGCAGAAAGCCCGTCTCTGGGGCTGACAGTGTTCCCAGTGCGGTTCAGTTATGAAGGTAACATGTGCACCTTGAACTCGCTTTGAATCTTACTGAGCTGCCCCCCGGGGTGCGTACCCAGGGATTCTGATGTCACCAGGAACAGTGAACACGTGTGGACAGAGAGCCTATAAACCGTGGGGTCACAAAGAGCTGGCCCCGACTTGGCGGCTGAACAACAACGAACAAGGATTCTGTTGACTGACACGCTGCATCTGGCTGCTCCATACCCTTGTTGATGGACATTCCGGTGTTCCTAGTTAGGGACTTCTGTGACCCCGTGGACCCTGCCGGGCTCCTCTGTCCACGGAATTTTCCAGGCAAGAATAGTGGAGTGGGTTGCCATTTCCTCCTCCAGAGGATCTTCCCAACCCAGGGATCAAATCCTTGCCTCTTGTGTCTCCCACATTGGCAGGTGGATTCTTCACTGCGGGCGCCACCTGGGAAGCCCGCATCAGAAAGGAGACAACACCTGAGGCGGTGGAGCTGCCAAGAAGGAAGGGGAAGCGGGGGTGAAAGCTGAGTGATCAACCCACAGTTCCCGTAAAGGCGGGCATCCACAGAAAGCGCGTTCCCCTTTGCGGTGGCGCTGTGATCTGCTCAGTGAATCTTACGAGAAGCGACGTCTGGACGGCGTCTGCATTTTCATCCTCGCGAATACCGCTGCTGTGGGATCCTGTCCGCACGCGTCCCCTGAGCCCCGCCTGCTGCTTCTCACTCGGGTGGGTGGTCGCAGGAGTGGGCCTGAACCTCTCTGCACCAGCCTCTGTCATCTTCCAGGGTGGGTGGGAGGCAGAAGGCTGGCCCCTTGCTGCGGGGCTGCGGGAAGGACTGTGTGGACTGGCTGACGCCGCTGGAGGGGCCTCGTGGGAGTCCGCGCAGCCTCACGGCGCGCCTGGAAGGCTGGCTCTCTTGCTGCCGTTCACCCCACGGAAATGGAAGTGCAGAGGCGCACACTCACTCACTCAAGGCCGCACAGCGTGTCAGTGCCCCAGCAGGGAAGCCGATTCAAGGTGTCCTGCACCATGACGTGCTCATACGGACGGACTGGCTAAGGGCACCGCAGTGTAAGGCTCTGCGATGGCTTGAAAGGGTTAAAAGCATCCCCAGCGTACACCCCCTCTTACACCTGCTGGATCTCTGTGAGTCTTCTGCCCAAAGCCAGGCGTTTTTGCCCCGCCCTCGGAGAGAAAACCGCAAGTGTGTCTGTGCGGGAGGAGCAGCACAGCGGCCCGAGCTGCTAAGGTCCTCAAGGGGGTGGCAGTGTGCACTCGGGGAGGCGGGGGCGCAGTCGGGAGTCTGTCCAAAGGCCCTGGGATGGCAGAGGGACACCTAGGCCTGAAGAGGGACAGTGCCCATTACCGGGACGGTTCAGGACTGTGATAACCTTTTTTCTAACACCTCCTGGTGGGGAGACCTTTCAACGACGGGCCCCGGCAAAACCACTTCAACCAGTGCTCAGCTGCCCCTTTTATAAACCCACCTAACAGTTCTGTGCTGGGGACGCGGCACCACCACACTGGCGCTTCCTAAGTCCAAGTCATCCTAGCCTGCCCATGGGGTCTGGGCCACATCGGCGTGCCAGCTCCATGCTTATTTTATATACATGGATAAATATATATTATATGTTATTTGAGTATACATGTGTGCGCTTGGTTGCTCAGTCGTGTCCGACGCTTTGCGACCCTACGGACTGTAGCCCACCAGCTCCTCTGTCCACAGGATTCTCCAGGCAAGACTACTGGAGTGGGTTGCCAAGCCCTCCTACAGGGGATCTTCCCGACCCAGGGGTCAAACCCATGTCTGTTGTGTCTCCTGCATTGACTGGCTGACTTTTTACCACTGAGCCCCTGGGAAGCCCAATGATCCATCATAGCTATGTGATAAAGCTCCATAAACCTTCCCAGAGTACGGGATTCAGAGAGCTTCGGAGAGGATGAACACATCCGCGGACCGGGATTGGGGTCAGGGGGTGGCCCCAAGTCCACGTTGCAGGCTCCCAGCACTTGGTGCCCTTCTAGACACCGACCTGGCTGTTCATTTGGATCCTTTAAAATACCCTTCATGACAGCGTCTGCAACCTTTTTGGCACCAGGGACCAGTTTTCAGGAAAGACAGTTTCTCCACAGACCGGGGTGGCCAGGGGATGGTCTGGAGATGATTCAGATACGTTACATTTATTGTACAGTTTCTCTCCATTCTTACTACATCAGCTCCACCTCAGATCTGCAGGAATTAGGTCCCCGAGGCTGGGGACTCCTGCTTTATAATGAACTGATGATAGAAAGCAAACTGCTTTCCAGGGTTCTGAAGAGGGAGTTGTGGGAACCCCCCATTTATTGCCAGTCAATCAGAAGCACAGGCTAGCAACCTGGATTTGGATTCGTGTTGAAATGGAGGAAGGGACAGTCTGGTGGGACTAAGCCCTTAACCTGCAGGGTCTGTGCTGAGAATGGAATTGAACTGTAGGACACACAGCTGGTGTTGCAGAGGGCCTTGATGTGTGGAAACACAGGCAGCTGGCATCAGCAACATTAGGTAGTACGTGAGAGAGACCAGGGACTGGGCTTTTTCCTGCTCAGGCTGGCGGCGTTCAGGGCCCTCCCATCAATCTTAGCTGCCTTGTTTTTCCAGGTCAAGTTAAGATAGAAAGAAGACACCACATCCACTCCCTGGCCCTCTGGTTTCTACTTCTCCTTGGCCTTATCTCCACAAACCAACCCAATTTATTCTCATGTATAGGCCGGTGCACTAAGCGCCACTGAGAGGAGCTACCCCATGTCCGAGGTCAGGGTCAGAAGCCGGAAGGACCCCATGCCCGAAGGGCAGCAGCCAAGAAGAGTTACCCCACATCCGAGGTCAAGGGCAGCAGCCTAGAGTGCCAGGCTGAGGCGGCGCAGGAACAGCCGAGAGGAGCTACCCCGCATCCGAGGCCAGGGACAACGGCTGAGAGGAGCTACCCTGTGTCCAAGGCCAGGGGTGGCGGCCGGGAGGAGCAACCCCACGTTTAAGGATTGGTGGCTGCATTGGCACAGGAGGGCCTAGAGGAGCCATCCCACGTTGAAGGTCAGGAAGCACAGCGGTGAGGAGATACCCCTCGTCCAAGGTAAGGAGCAGCGGCTGTGCTTTGCTGGAGCAGCCGTGAAGAGATACCCCACACCCAAGGTAAGAGAAACACAAGTAAGATGGTAGATGTTGCAAGAGGGCATCAGAGGGCAGACACATTGAAACCATACTCACAGAAATCTAGTCAATCTAATCACACTAGGACCACAGCCTTGTCTAACTCAGTGAAACTAAGCCATGCCCACGGGCAACCCAGGGTGGGCGGGTCATGGTGGAGAGGTCTGACAGAATGTGGTCTACTGGAGAACGGAATGGCAAACCACTTCAGTATTCTTGCCTTGAGAACCCCATGAACAGTATGAAAAGGCAAAATGATAGGATACTGAAAGAGGAACTCCCCAGGTCAGTAGATGCCCAATATGCTACTGGAGATCAATGGAGAAATAACTCCAAAAAGAATGAAGGGATGGAGCCAAAGCAAAAACAATGCCCAGCTGTGGATGTGACTGGTGATAGAAGCAAGGTCTGATGCTGTAAAGAGCAATATTGCATAGGAACCTGGAATGTCAGGTCCATGAATCAAGGCAAATTGGAAGTGGTCAAACAAGAGATGGCAAGAGTGAATGTCGACATTCTAGGAATCAGCGAACTAAAATGGACTGGAATGGGTGAATTTAACTCAGATGACCATTATATCTACTACTTTGGGCAGGAATTCCTCAGAAGAAATGGAGTAGCCATCATGGTCAACAAAAGAGTCCAAAATACAGTACTTGGATGCAATCTCAAAAACGACAGAATAATCTCTGTTCGTCTCCAAGGAAAACCATTCAATATCACAGTAATCCAAGTCTATGCCCCAACCAGTAATACTGAAGAAGCTGAAGTTGAACGGTTCTATGAAGACCTACAAGACCTTTTAGAACTAACACTTTAGAAAGATGTCCTTTTCATTATAGGGGACTGGAATGCAAAGGTAGGAAGTCAAGAAACACCTGGAGTAACAGGCAAATTTGGCCTTGTAATGCGGAATGAAGCAGGACAAAGGCTAATAGAATTTTTCCAAGAAAATGCACTGGTCATAGCAAACACCCTCTTCCAACAACACAAGAGAAGACTCTACACATGGACATCACCAGATGGTCAACACCGAAATCAGATTGATTATATTATTTGCAGCCAAAGATGGAGAAGCTCTATACAGTCAACAAAAACAAGACCAGGAGCTGACTGTGGCTCAGATTTTTATGCCCAAGTTGCGAAATCTCCCAGTGACCACCAGGGAGCCGATATCCAATGCAAAAGCAAGAGAGTTCTTATTACCAAGCTCGAGCTGGGGCTCTCACCAATACTGACGCAGCGGCTATAAGGAGGAGCCCCGGGTTTTGGGTTACATTGCTTATATAGGGAGTGTTCATGAAAAAAAAGGATTTCTAGGTAGGGGGACGTCTGATTGGTCACTTTCTTTCAAAGGGTTGTGTGTTGGTTTTGGGTTGGTCCCTATTTCCTAGGTAGACCACAAGTTCCTGAACGTTAAGTCAGGAGATTCTGGTCTGGGGTCCGATTGGCTTGTGGGTGGTGGGGTGAGATCAGGGGATTTCCAAAGGCTCTTTTCCCGGAACCTTACAAAATGGAGTTTTTCTGTTAACAGAATGGAGTAGCTTAGGTCCTTCATTCCCCCCTTCTCTAGGATCCAGGACAGACCCAGTCACGGGTCTGGGGTCAGCTCTACATTGTCTCCTGCTAAGGGGACCGTTGGCAGGGCCGCGCATTGGGATCTGAGTACCATGAGCTGCACCGTGTTGATGCGGCTTTTAATGAAGGCCACCAATTTGCTTAGTAAGCACGGCCTGAAGGTGAGTAGCAGTAACAAGATAATCAGGGGCCCCACCAAGGAAGATATGAGAGTTGCGAACTAGGAGGATGAGTTGAACCAAGATTCAAACCAATTTTGAGACATTTCTCTTTCTCTTTTTCTCTGATTCAGCCCTTCTCTTATCTTGGCCAGGGACTCCCTGACTACCCCCAAGTGATTCACATAAAAACAGCATTCTTCCCCTAACGCAGCACACAGGCCCCCCTGTTGGAGAAAAACCAAATCCAATCCCCTTTTATTCTGCAGTACCACTTCTGCCAGAGAACTCAGTGGCTCTTGGAGGTGGCTGATTGAGCTTTCTAGTCTTTCAATATCAAGATCAATGGCTGCTCTTAGGCTAGAATAGTGTTGATCCTGCACTATCAAGGAGGATATCCCAGTTCCTGCCCCGGCCGCCCCCAACCCCAACAAAACTGTAAGGGTTAAGGCTGAGACCGGCTCTCTCTTGGACAGGGGCAAGGCTTTTTCTAGTTTTAGGAGGAGTTCATCGTTGGGAGTGATAGAACAGTCGGGGGACCAATAGCACCAATACACAGAAATCTTTGGAGTCATTTTGTACCTGCCTGTGAATCCACGGTGCTAAGCCTGTGGAGCATGCCTCCCAATTTTCTTGGGGAGGCACCAGGTACTCAGTTGTTTTATAGAGTCCGTGGAATTGCAGAGGTGCTGATAGGTTTGGGGAACATTCCCTGTGCAAAGGCCCTGTCCGGTTACTCGTTGGAGGGTTAATCTGGCGTCTCCTTTTCGCTGCCATCGACAGGCTCTGTGGTCTCGTGTTTGAATGTAATTTCCCAGGACAGCTATGCCCCTGTAATAGGGGGGTTTGATGTCATAACATAACCAGCAACTGCGAGTCAGGTCCAGGCGAGTGGAATTTAGGACCCAATAGGTGTGGATTATCATATCAAATAACGGGCCCTGATCATCTTTAATGTTAGGTTCCATAAGGCTAACCCGAGGGGAGCTGTTTGTGCTAGTAACGTAGGGCCCGGGAGGCGTTCGGGTAGGCTTTTGAGCGGGGGTGTGGGCAGGCTCCCATGGCACTAAGACTGATTGGGCCCTATGCCCTGATTTGGGCCCAATTCTGTATGGGATCTCTATGGGTCCTACTTTCAACCTGATGGTAAACAGCAACCCATTATCATATCCTGACTGATATAGCTGGAGGCCCCAGGATTGTCTGGCTTCCCAACTGGGGAACTTTTATCCTTCAGTTGAGAATTTAAGCCTCACTGGATTGCAAAGAAAGTTCATACAAGGCCCAGTTATGAGGGACTCCCTTCCATGTCCCCCAGTTGACCTGGTGGGCCCCAGAATGCAACCCAAGGTAATCAAGTCACCACGAATAGGGGGCTCCCAATCAACCATCCCCGTTGACTCGCATCCCCAAGTGGCGCAGTAAAACTTGTCAGAGGCCCCGCAGTTATTGATGGTCACCCGGTTCCGTCTCCCTTCGGGGCACACATAGAATGATGTTTCCTGTAAGCTTGCCCGTTGGATGTAGTGGCTGCATCCAGGTCCTGAGTTAGTGGGGGGCCGAGTATTGCACCTATTAGTGCCAGCCCCACATTCAGGCTTGCCGGGTGTCTTTACCTCCCATTCACCAATGTCCCAAGATCCCACGGCCAGAAGACAGAGGTCGAATTCCAAGTCCGGCCACCAGGTGTTTTGGGGATGAATGGCCGAGGTGGAGTTAATTACTTCTCCCATAGTTGCGCTTAGAATCATCCAAGTCAGGCTCATCAGTTGATGAGGGTGAGCAGCAGCACTAAGCCGTAGGGACAGCAGCATAAACAGTACTTTATCGCCTTTGTAGCTTGAGTTTGAGTGGATTTGTTTTGTCCAGCTTGGTCTTCCACTGGGGAAGGAATTCTTCCCTTAGGGCGAACAGGTCCGCAGGCTGTACGTGGGTGTAGTGAACCCAAGTGGATATGCCGTCAACCTTGAGAGCAGTGGGTGTTGTCAAGACAACTAGGAAGGGCCCTTTCCACCTGGGCTCTAGGGTCTCTTGACGATGGCGGTGCACATACACCCAGTCTCCTGGCCGGTAGTGGTGGGGTTCAGGTGGAGGGCCTGATTCATATAATGCCTTGAGCCTCTTCCACGTGTCCCTGTGGGAGTATTGTAAGGACCGGAGACAAAAGAGTAACCTTTGATCATCTATTTCTTTTAGCACCTCTGTTTTTAGGTTAGGAATTATTAGGGGAAGTATCCCATACATAATTTCGAAGGGGGTAAGTCCCAGTTGGTAGGAGGAGTTTCGCACCTGGTATAGGGCAAAGGGGAGGAGAGCCACCCAGTCCCCACCAGTCTCAGCAACTAGTTTTGTTAATGTTTCTTTGAGTGTCCTATTCATCCTTTCTACTTGTCCTGAGCTCTGGGGCCTATAAGCGCAATGTAACTTCCACCTAGCCCTCAAAGCCCGGGCTACCCCCTGGCTTACCTGAGATATGAAGGCTGGCCCACTGTCTGACCCCACCTGTGCAGGAAACCTGAATCGCGGCAAGATGTCTTCAATCAGCTTTTTGGCCACCACTGTGCTGTTTCTCTCTTGGTGGGGAAGGCTTCTACCCACCCTGAGAAGGTATCTATGGATATTGTATCCATATTTACCCGGTTTCACCTCAGTGAAGTCCACCTCCCAGTATGCTCCTGGCTGACTCCCGCATTCTCTAGACCCGTGGTTGGCTGGGTGACGGGCAGCGTTGGTGAGCTGGCAGGCCTTGCAGGTTGATACAATATTTTCTATTGTCGATCTGACATCTCTCATGGTGATCTTGGCAGGTCTAGTCAGGTCCTGCATCTTGCGAGTTCCCAGGTGAGTGGCGTGATGCATCCTCAGTAACACCTTCTTTCCTAGTTCCTCCGGGAGGATCAGGGAGCTGTCCGCTGCCTTCTACCACCACCCGGCCAGTTGTTGGGTCATAGGCACACTTTTTATCCAGTCTAAGTCTCTTGGTGAGTAGTTGGGTAGAGCTGGCAGGACAGGGCTCCCGGGGTCGGGCAATTGAAGGGTGGCTTCTATCATGGTGCCCTGGGCTGCATCTCAGGCTGCTCTGTCTGCCAAATTGTTTCCCTTTGAGGTCAGGGTGTCTGACTTTTGGTGTCCCGGGCAGTGTATTATGGCTAGTTTTTTAGGAAGCCATAATGCTGAGAGGAGGGCTTTTATTTCTTCTTTATTTTTGATCATTTTACCTTCGGCCGTGAGGAGTCCTCTCTCTGTGTAGATGGCCCCGTGTATATGGGCAGTAGCAAAGGCGTATCAGCTATCGGCAGTGATGTTAAGTTTTTTGTCCTTCCCCAACTTTTGTTAGGGTGATTAGTTCAGCCCTTTGAGCCGAAGTGCCCGAAGTGCCCGGAGGTAGTGCTTCCACCCACACGATTTGGGTTTCCATGGTTATGGCTGCCCCTGCATACCTGAGCCCATCTCAGAGGAAACTGCTTCCATCCATATACTAGAGGGCGATCTTGCAAATCCTCTTGCGTCCCATGCACCTGGGCTAGTATGTCGCTGCAGTCATGGACTGGGGCTTCCAAATCTGGGTTAGGAAGCAGCGTAGCCGGGTTGAGAGCAGTCGGCTGCAGAAAGATGATTCTGGAGGGGTTTAGCAGTAGTCCCTGGTAGTGGGTCTGACGAGCGTTGCTGACTCACCTATCTGGGGGTTGTTTCAGTACGCCCTCAATGGCATGGGGGCCGGTGATATGCAGCTCTTGCCCCAGGGTCAGTTTATCTGCATCCTTGACCGTTAGGGCCACTGCTGCAATCATGCGGAGGCATGGGGGCCAGCCTGACGCCACGGGGCCTAGGCGTTTAGACAACTGAGCCACCGGCCGCTTCCAAGGTCCCAGATGCCGCATCAGTACCCCTTTTGCCACTCCTTGTTTTTCATCTACATACAGGAGAAAGGGTTTTGTAACGTCAGGCAACCCTAGGGTGGGGGCTGACAGCAGGGCCGTTTTAATAGTCTTGAAAGTGGTCTCCATCTGCTCCGTCCAACTGAAAGGGGTGGCACTGTTTGTGGCTTCATATAACGGTTTAGCCAGTTCCACATAATTTGGGATCCAAAGATGGCAGAAACCAGCAGACCCCAGAAATTCTCTCACCCTTCGAGGTGAATCTGGGGCAGGGCTTTTGAGTACCGTCTCCTTTCGTGCCTCTGACAGCCACCTGTATGGTCTCCATCTGCTCCGTCCAACTGAAAGGGGTGGCACTGTTTGTGGCTTCATATAACGGTTTAGCCAGTTCCACATAATTTGGGATCCAAAGATGGCAGAAACCAGCAGACCCCAGAAATTCTCTCACCCTTCGAGGTGAATCTGGGGCAGGGCTTTTGAGTACCGTCTCCTTTCGTGCCTCTGACAGCCACCTGTGTCCTTCCTTTAAAACATGCCCTAAGTAGGTGACCTCTGGTCGGCATATCTGAGCCTTTTTGGCTGAGGCTCGGTACCCTAATTTTCCAAGGGTCCACAATAGTTATCGGGTGCCCATAAGGCAAGTCTGTTTGTCCTTTGCTGCAATTAAGAGGTCATCTACATATTGTAACAAGGTTAGTTGGGGGTGTTGTTGTCTGATCTCACCGAGGTCCTCATGGAGGGCCTCATTGAAGATGGTGGGAGAATTCTTAAATCCCTGTGGCAGCTGGGTCCAGGTCAGCTGGCCGTTGATTCCTTCTTCTGGGTCGGACCATTCAAAGGCAAAAAGCTCCTGGCTCCTGGGCACCAGGGGAAAGCTAAAGAAAGCATCTTTTTAAAATCTAGGACCGTATACCAGTGATGGTCTGGTGGGAGAGAGCTCAGGAGGTTGTATGGGTTCAGTACCGTAGGATGAATATCTAAAACTTGGCGGTTGACTTCTCGTAAATCCTGTACTGGCCGATAGTCGTGAGAATTTGGTTTTTTGACAGGGAGCAGGGGGGTGTTCCAGGCCGACTGGCAGGGTCTCAAGATTTTCTGGGCTAGGAGCCTGCGGATATGGGGAGTGATCCCCTGTCAGGCCTCCAGGGTCATGGGGAATTGTCGGACCCGGAGAGGGTCAGCACCTGGCTTGAGATCTATATATATAGGAGGGCGGTGTCCAGCTCCCCCTGTCTCGGTCCATGCATCAGGGAATTCGTCTAGCCATTTTTGAATGTCTGCTTGGGGGAGCGTCGGTTTTTGGTGCAACTGATATTCATCTTCTAATTGAATTGTCAGTACTTGAATCGGTCTGCCCAACTGGTCAAGTATTTTAGTTTCCCCCGGGAGGAAGTCAATCTGGGCCCCCATTTTGGTCAACAGGTCTCTTCCCAATAGCAGGAAGGGGCATTCCGGAACGACCATGAAAGAGTGGGATACCCGGCCCACACCCAAGTCCACTGATCTTCAGGTAGTCCATTGGTATTGTTTCATTCCAGTAGCCCCCTGCACCCAAGAGGTCTTTCCGGCCAGTTTTCCCTGGGGTTCTAGCAAAACCGAATGTTGAGCCCCCATATCTACAAGGAAGTCAGTTGGGGTCCCCTCCACTCTTAGGGTAACCCTGGGTTCGGGGAGGGGCACCGAACCCTGTCTTCCCTAATCGCTCAGTTCTTCGGCGGCCAGGATGGGGGTCTTTCGTGGTCCCCTCTTTTTCTTAGGGCATTCCTTGGCCTGATGTCCTTCCTCTTTACGATAGGCACATTGGCTCTTTCCTAGTGCTGGTTGCGTACGGGGATGGCTCTTACCTTCAGCAGCCGGTGGCGTAACTGGCGTGCCCTCTCTCCTGAGGCGGGACCTGCTGCAGCCGGCAGGATGCGTGCCATGTCACGGGTTTGGCAGTCTGCCGCTTTGGCTTATTTTTCCTCGGGGGCTTCTCGGGTGTCGTAGACTCTTTCTGCTACTGTTATTAATCCTGGATACTCTTTTCACCCAGGCATTCTAGTTTCTGTAACTTCTTCCTAATGTTGTGGGCCGCCTGATTGACAAAATGCATTATCAAAGCAGCCTGAGTGCCTTCTGCTTCTGAGCCCATGGGGGTGTATTGTCTAAAGGCCTCCATCAGCCTTTCCAGGAAGGCAGCTGGACTCTCGGTGGGGCCCTGCTGAACATCTCCCACTCTAGCTAGGTTAGTGGGTTTCCATGCAGCGGCCTTAAGCACCCCCCCCCGCCCCGCAAGAGAGTCTGGCGGTAGACCCGGACTACCTTGTGCCATGTTATAATCCCAGTCAGGTTGCAATAAAGGAAAAGAGGTGTTAATTTCATCTATATTAGTGGTGGGTTCTCCATTTGCCCCTGGGACCCTTTTACAGGCCTCATTCTGTATTCTCTCTCTCTCTTCCATGGTGAAGAGAATCTGGAGCAGCTGTTGACAGTCATCCCAGGTGGGCTGATGAGTAAAAAGCACAGTCTCTAGAAGGTTAGTTAGATCTCTAGGGTTGTCTGAGAACTTAGCATTCTGGGATCTTCAATTATATAGGTCACTAGTAGAGAAGGGCCAGTATTGATGAGGTTGGTTTCCTTCCTCATGGCGAGGGTGGGGGGTGGGGGGGGTGGCCACTCGTAAGGGGAGGGCAACAGTTGAGTCTGCCAGCCCCTCTGGGGACATGGCTCGCCAATGGCGAGTATTTTGTGCAGGCCCCCCTTCCTGTGTTTCAGCCCTGGGTGGAGGGATGGCAGGGGCCCGTGGTGGTTCGGAGGGTTGCTAAGGGGGAGGGAAGAGGAGTTCTTCTTCTGTTCCCCCCTGCAAGATGGGGTATAGCGGTGCCATTGGTTCAGGCTCCTTGGGATTCTTCAGGTTCTTTCCTACACGTGTCATCAACACCTGGGCAGTATAAAATCCCTGTTGAGGCAAAAAAGGTTTTACCCAAGGAGGGGGGTGCAATATGCTATTTTCCCATACCATGATATAGGGAACTTGGTCAGGGTGTCCGATCCACGGTCGGAAGATGATATTCCGGACTCGGTGTACAGTTCCCAAGTCAAAGGTGCCTTCTGAGGGCCAGCCTACATGGAAGGTCGGCCATTCTGCGCTGCAAAAAGTGATTAATTTATTCCTTTTAATTTCTACACTGAGGTCATGAGCGCGCATCTTGACCTCCTTAAAATGGTCAGTGATCAGAGATAGAGGAGTAGGGCTAGATTGATGTTGCCCCATTGTTCCTAGATCAGTCAGATGTTGGTAAATTAACACAGACAATACAGACAGCCACACAGACAGAGAGACAGGAAAAATAGACCTCCAGGAGTCCGGAGGCAAAACTAAAATTAAGACGATGGCCTCTGGCCATTCAGCGGGAGCGACCCGCTATCGTCTACAGAGAACAGGGGCACTCCATCCCCTCCTAGGGGGTCGGGGACATCTCCCAACGACCGACACCAGTGACCTGTCAGCGCTTCCACCTGAGTCATATACTGGTCTCAGAAAATAGGCCCTGTCAGAAATGAAAAGAAAGAAAGAAAAAAGCTTACCGGCTGTAGATGACTCTCTGGATCGGTCTTCCCATGGAGCCAGTGGGAGATCCCGGACGAGCCCCCACATGTTATGCCCAAGTCTCGAAATCTCCCAATGACCACCAGAGAGCCGATATCCGATGCAAAAGCAAGAGTTTTTATTACCAAGCTCGAGCCGGGGCAGAGGCTATAGGGAGGAGCCCCGGGTTTTGGGTTACATTGCTTATATAGGAAGTGTTCATGAAAAAAAGAATTCCTAGGTAGGGGGACGTCTGATTGGTCACTTTCTTTTGAAGGGTTGTGTGTTGGTTCTTGATTAGTCCCTGTTTCCTAGGTAGACCACAAGTTCCTTAATGTTAAGTCAGGAGATTCTGGTCTGGGGTCCGATTGGCTCGTGGGTGGTGGGGTGAGGTCAGGGGATTTCCAAAGGCTCTTTCCCCAGAACCTTACAAAATGGATTTTTTCTGTTAACAAAATGGAGTAGCTTAGATTCTTCAAGATCATGAACTCCTTATTACCAAATTCAGACTTAAATTGAAGAAAGTGGGGAAAACCACTAGACCATTCAGTTCAGTTCAGTTCAATCGCTCAGTCATGTCCGACTCTTTGCAACCACATGAATCGCAGCATGCCAGGCCTCCCTGTTCATCACCATCTCCCGGAGTTCTCTCAGACTCACGTCCATTGAGTCCGTGATGCCATCCAGCCATCTCATCCTCTGTAGTCCCCTTCTCCTCCTGCCCCCAATCCCTCCTAGCATCAGAGTCTTTTCCAGTGAGTCAACTCTTCGCATGAGGTGGCCAAAGTACTGGAGTTTCAGCTTTAGCATCATTCCTTCCAAAGAAATCTCAGGGTTGATCTCCTTCAGAATGGACTGGTTGGATCTCCTTGCAGTCCAAGGGACTCTCAAGAGTCTTCTCCAACACCAAGTTCAAAAGCATCAATTCTTCAGCGCTC
Organism: Litocranius walleri; assembly: GCA_006410535.1. Lineage (NCBI taxonomy): Eukaryota > Metazoa > Chordata > Mammalia > Artiodactyla > Bovidae > Litocranius > Litocranius walleri. The sequence goes on from SJYG01000015.1 coordinate 4,644,707, forward strand.
AGCCTTCTTCACAGTCCAACTCTCACATCCATACATGACCACAGGAAAAACCATAGCCTTGACTAGATGGACCTTAGTCAGCAAAGTAATGTCTCTGCTTTTAAATATACTATCTAGGTTGGTCATAACTTTTCTTCCAAAGAGTAAGCGTCTTCTAATTTCATGGCTGTAGTCACCATCTGCAGTGGTTTTGGAGCCCCCCAAAATAAAGTCAGGTATGACCTAAATCAAATCCCTTATGATTATACAGTGGAAGTGAGAAATAGATTTAAGGGCCTAGATCTGATAGATAGAGTGCCTGATGAACTATGGAATGAGGTTCGTGACATTGTACAGGAGACAGGGATCAAGACCACCCCCATGGAAAAGAAATGCATAAAAGCAAAATGGCTGTCTGGGGAGGCCTTACAAATAGCTGTGAAAAGAAAAGAAGTGAAAAGCAAATGAGAAAAGGAAAGATATAAGCATCTGAATGCAGAGTTCCAAAGAATAGCAAGAAGAGATAAGAAAGCCTTCTTCAGCGATCAATGCAAAGAAATAGAGGAAAACAACAGAATGGGAAAGACTAGAGATCTCTTCAAGAAAATTAGAGATACCAAGGGAACATTTCATGCAAAGATGGGCTCGATAAAGGACAGAAATGGTATGGACCTAACAGAAGCAGAAGATATTAAGAAGAGGTGGCAAGAATACACGGAAGAACTGTACAAAAAAGATCTTCACGACCCAGATAATCATGATGATGTGATCACTCATCTAGAGCCAGACATCTTGGAATGTGAAGTCAAGTGGGCCTTAGAAAGCATCACTACGAACAAAGCTAGTGGAGGTGATGGAATTCCAGTGGAGCTGTTTCAAATCCTGAAAGATGATGCTGTGAAAGTGCTGCACTCAATATGCCAGCAAATTTGGAAAACTCAGCAGTGGCCACAGGACTGGAAAAGGTCAGTTTTCATTCCAATCCCAAAGAAAGGCAATGCCAAAGAATGCTCAAACTACCGCACAATTGCACTCATCTCACATGCTAGTAAAGTAATGCTCAAAATTCTCCAAGCCAGGCTTCAGCAATACGTGAACCGTGAACTTCCTGATGTTCAAGCTGGTTTTAGAAAAGGCAGAGGAACCAGAGATCAAATTGCCAACATCCGCTGGATCATGGAAAAAGCAAGAGAGTTCCAGAAAAACATCTATTTCTGCTTTATTGACTATGCCAAAGCCTTTGACTGTGTGGATCACAATAAACTGTGGAAAATTCTGAAAGAGATGGGAATACCAGACCACCTGACCTGCCTCTTGAGAAATCTGTATGCAGGTCAGGAAGCAACAGTTAGAACTGGACATGGAACAACAGACTGGTTCCAAATAGGAAAAGGAGTACGTCAAGGCTGTATATTGTCACCCTGCTTATTTAACTTCTATGCAGAGTACATCATGAGAAACACTGAACTGGAAGAAACACAAGCTGGCATCAAGATTGCTGGGAGAAATATCAATAACCTCAGATATGCAGATGACAGCACCCTTATGGCAGAAAGTGAAGAGGAACTCAAAAGCCTCTTGATGAAAGTGAAAGAGGAGAGTGAAACAGTTGGCTTAAAGCTCAACATTCAGAAAACTAAGATCATGGCATCCAGTCCCACTTCATGGGAAATAGATGGGGAAACAGTGGAAACAGTGTCAGACTTGATTTTTTTTGTGCTTCAAAATCACTGCAGATGGTGACTGCAGCCATGAAATTAGAAGACGCTTACTCCTTGGAAGAAAAGTTATGACCAACTTAGACAGCATATTCAAAAGCAGAGACATTACTTTGCCGACTAAGGTCCATCTAGTCAAGGCTATGGTTTTTCCTGTGGTCATGTATGGATGTGAGAGTTGGACTGTGAAGAAGGCTGAGCGCTGAAGAATTGATGCTTTTGAACTTGGTGTTGGAGAAGACTGTTGAGAGTCCCTTGGACTGCAAGGAGATCCAACCAGTCCATTCTGAAGGAGATCAGCCCTGGGGTTTCTTTGGAAGGAATGATGCTAAAGCTGAAACTCCAGTACTTTGGCCACCTCATGGGGAGAGTTGACTCACTGGAAAAGACTCTGATGCTGGGAGGGATTGGGGGCAGGAGGAGAAGGGGACTACAGAGGATGAGATGGCTGGATGGCATCACAGACTCGATGGACGTGAGTCTGAGAGAACTCCGGGAGATGGTGATGAACAGGGAGGCCTGGCGTGCTGCGATTCATGGGGTTGCAAAGAGTCGGACATGACTGAGTGACTGAAGTGAACTGATAGATCCATGTGGGGCTTCCCTGGTACCTCAGCAGTAAAGAATCCACCTGCCAATGCAGGTTGACTCGGGTTCAATCTCTGGATCGGGAAGATCCCCTGGAGGAGGAAATGGCAACCCCCTCCAGTTTCTTGCCTGGGAAATCCTATGGACAGAGGTCAGCTATAGTCCATGCTGTTGCAAAAGAATCAGACAGGACTGAGCGACTGTTGTTCAGTTGCTGAGGCATGTCTAATTCTTTCCGGCCCCATGGACTGCAGCTCGCCATGCTCCCCTGTCCTTCACTATCTCCCAGAGTTTGCTCAAACTCATGTCCATTGAGTTGATGATGTCATCCAATCATCTCATCCTCTACTGCCCTCTTCTTCATTTGCCCACAGTCTTTTCCAGCATCAGGGTCTTTTCAAACGAGTCAGCTATTTGTATCAGGTGGCTAAAGTATTGGAGCTTCAGCTTCAGCATCAGTCCTTCCAAAGAACATTCAGGACTGATTTCCTTTAGGATTGACAGGTTTGATCTCCTTGCAGTCCAAGTGACTGTCAAGAGTCTTCTCCAGCATCACAGTTTGAAAGCATCAGTTCTTTGGTGCTCAGCCTTCTTTCTGGTCCAACTCTCACATCCATACATGACTACTGGAAAAACCATAGCTTTCACTAGATGGACTTCTGTCGGCAAAGTGATGTCTCTGCTTTTTAATACCCTAACTTTGTTACCACTTCCCTTCCAAGGAGCCAGCATCTTTTAATTTCATGGCAGCAGTCACCATCCGCAGTTATTTTAGAGCCCAAGAAAATAAAATCTGTCACTGCTTCCAATTTTTCCCCTTCTACTTGCCATGAAGTGATGAGACCGGATGCCATGATCTTAGTTTTTTGAATGGTGAGTTTTAAGCCAGCTTTTTCACCACCACCACCCCCCCTTCATCCTCATCAAAAAGGGCTCTTTAGTTCCTCTCCACTTTCTGCCATTAGACTTAGCGACTAGACAAAAAACCCAGATCCGTGTACAGTCACCCCACCCCTAGGGCCAGAAGAGACCCTTGAAACTCCCAGTGTTTATCAGCCCAGTGTCCTCCCAGGAAGCTGAGCTCTCCCCAGCAAGACTGGCTCACTGCATTTTGGCAGAAGCGGCTGACATCAGCCAAGCAGACAGGCTTCCCAGGACACAAATGCCCTGGGGCTCCCAGAGGCTGGAAGCTCTGCCCTCAGCAACTCATCGTGTGACTCATCGCCTTCCAAGGTCGAGCATCATTCTGAAGGTTGACTGCTGCCCGAGGCTCTGGAAACCACACCCTTAAATAGTCAAGCTTGCAGGTGGCCTTCTTGCCCACCGCTCCTCGCCTCCATTCCACAAGCCTTTATCTCGTTTCCCCAGATACCGGACACTTGCATAAATCGTCCGGGGATGTTGAACCCCAGAGATGCCAAGCCTCCTCCCTTTCCCAGCCAGGGATGCCCTTGGGGCCAAGGGTTAGTCACAGGCATCTGCAGTGGCACCATCCAGCGCTGGCACTGGGTGTCCTGTCGGGAGGCTCCCTCCTGGCTCTACCTCGTGTGGTGTGAGTCAGATAGACATGTGTGCAGAAACACCCTGAGTGCATCGGAAGCTCCGTCCCCACCAGCAGGGCTCTGGATAAGGCCCTAAACCTGAGTGTAAGCCCAAGCTCGGGACCCTGAGTTTGGAGAGGTGATAGGCCAGTTATAACACTGCCGGGTCCCCAGCAGGCAGGAGCCTCCCAGGAGGGCAGCGTCTCAGCGGCAGTCGTGTGCTGGCCCCATTCCCAGGGCAGCCTGGATGGGGGTGCTGGACAAAGCGTGAGCCCCTTCGGGCCAGTTGCGTTGGCATCATGCTGGGATCGTGTTAAAAATGTGGGTTTCTAAGTCCTAACGCGGACCCAGTAGATGAGAATTTCAGCGTCACACATTCTTAATAAGCCGCCCCCGGGAGGCTTCAGCACAGCACTACGGCCCCGCCATCAGTCTAAGATGCGGCCTTCCCAGGGGGCGCTAGTGGTAAAGAGTCCACCTGCCAACAAGTTCAGTTCAGTCCCTGGGTCAGGAAGATCCCCTGGAGAGGAAATGGCAACCCACTCCAGTATTCTTGCCTCGGGAATCTCATGGACAGAAGCCTGGTGGGCTACAGTCCATGGGGCTGCAAACAGGACTCAGCGTGTGAGCACAGAGTCGAAGATGCAGAAGGGAGTGGAGTCAGCAGACACTGGCCAAGTGCCTTGGGCGACTGCTTCCCAGGGGCCAGCTGCGGGCCAGGCACTGCCCTGACCCCTGGGGATTCATAAAAGGAAACGACGCCTAAGGAGCAAAACAAAGAGGCAAAAGAGGAAATGAACAAAAAACAGAGAAAACCCATCCCTGGGCAAGTTTCAGTTTAAGGCATGTGTGCGTCTTGGTATTGGGTAAATAGATCACAAGAAGCAGAGAGTAAGGTTATTCCAGAGAGTATTAAGTGCTAGGAGGGAAATGAGGCCTTATGGTGGGTGCAGTGAGAGGCAGGGGTCTTTTCAGACAGGGAGGAGGGAGGCCTTTCTCGGGTGCAGTGGAGGGAGACTGGGCTCAAGAAGGGTCCGGGGAGAAGGTTCCAAGTGTGACAGCAAGGCTCAGGCGTGCTGGACACATGACCTACCTCGCCCCACTGGACGTGCACAGCTTCCCTGAAAAAAGTGTTGGTTGCTCAGTTGTGTCCAACTCTTTGTGACCCCATGGACTGTAGCCTGCCAGGCTCCCCTGTCCCTGGAATTCTCCAGGCAATACTGTGATAGGTAGCCATTCTCATCTCCAGGGGATCTTCCCAGCCCAGGAATCAAACCCAGGTCTCCCAGGCTGTGGGCGACTCTTTACCAGCTGAGCCTCCGGGTTCCCTACACAGGGTTTACTAGGCCCCCACCCTCCACCCTTTTTCGGAAGCTGCCTTCTAGCACCTGCATCTCAATCAGTGGCAAATCCCTTTTCCCAGTTTCTAGGAGCCTCCCGTGGCTGCTAAAACCAGGTGCCACAGCTGAGGTGTCTAGCACAACCGAGACTGATTCTCTCCCAGTTCCGGAGGCTGGAAGTCTGACATCACGGCGTCTGCAGGGTTGATTGCTTCTGGGGGCCCTGAGGCTAATCCAGGGTGTCCTGTCCCCCTAACTCCCGGGGCTGCCTGGCCATCTCTGGTGCTCCCTGGATCACTAGACACATCACGTTAGTCTCTGCCCCCATCCACCTTCCCGTGCCTGTCTTCTCTGTGGGTCTTCCCACCCTCTCCTTTCCTCACAGAGACTCTGAGATTGGGTTTAGGGTTCACCCTATTTCAGGATCATCTCATCACAAGATCCATAATTACATCTGCAAAGACTCCTTTTATTTTTCCAAATCAGGTCACTTTCACTGGTTCCAGGGGGTTAGGATGCAAGCATGTTTCTTGGGAGGCCCCTGTTGAACCCACTACACAAGCTTCTGAGGTCAGAGCATGGTAACCTCTCCATGGGGACTCTTCCTTATAACCCACCTCCAACCCATCAGCCAATCCTGCTGGTCCCAGCTTCAAAATGTACCCCAAATATCTCCTTCACTCCCTGCTCCCTCCCACCCCTCCCACCTGGGCCCTCATGGCCGCCTTCTCAGGGCTCCTGGGCCCCCCAGTCTGCACTCAGTGTGACAGCAGGAGGGCTCTGTGAAACCCCCGGCAATCAAGGCCCTTTTTGGCTCAAAACTTTGCAGTAGCTTCTCATCTAAGTAGGAGCAGGGGCAAGGGCCCCGATGACATTCCAGGAGGCCCAGGTCTTCCCCCATCACTCTCCCCTCCGCCCCCTCCTCCAGCCTTCAGCTCCCCAGCACAGGCTCTGCTTCCACTCAGGGCTTCTTTCTGCTGTTCCCTCTGCCTGGATCGCTCTTTCTGGAAACAGTTCTCAGACATTTCTGTCTCTGCCTCAAGTCTTTGTTTTATTGCTGTGGTTCAGTCACTAAGTCATGTCTGACGCCTTCTGACCCCATGAACTGCAGCACGCCAGGCTCCCATGTCCTTCACCATCTCCTGGAGTTTATTTAAACTCATGTCCATTGAATCTGTGATGCCATCTCATCCTCTGTCATCTCCTTCTCCTATCTCCAATCTTTTCCAGCATCAGTATCTTTTCCAATGAGTTGATTCTTCGCATCAGGCAGCCAAAAGATTGGAGTTTCAGCTTTAGCATCAGTCCTTCCAATGAATTTCCAGGGTTGATTTCGCTTTGATCTCCTTGCTGTCCAAGGGACTCTCAAGAGTCTTCTCCAACACCACAGTTTGAAAGCATCAGTTCTTTGGCGCTCAGCCTTCTTTATGGTCCAACTCTCATATCTGTACATGACCACTGGAAAAACTATAGCTTTGATTCTACAGACCTTTGTCGGCAGAGTAACGGCTCTACTTTTTAATATGCTGCCTAGGTTTGTCATAGCTTTCCTTTCAAGGAACAAGCACCTTTTAAATAGTCCCAGCTTAGTGAGACCAAATCCAGCCAGAAGTCTGAAGAGTGGAAGGCCGGGTTAAACCTCCTACAGTGCTAAGTAGAGCGCCGCTGTGAACATTCGTGAACACAGAAGAGGGTCCAGGTGGCCAGTGTTCCCACTGTCCTCCTGCACGCGGTTCACAGAATGGCATCTTCTTCTTGCCTCGGTGTAGTCTGAAATGGCATCTGCATAACCCCATTCGATTTCTGTTTCTTGTTTTTCAACTTCCTATTTAACGTGGTTGCGCTCGGTCTCCGTGGCAGCAGGCAGGCTCTTTGCTGTGTCCTTTGGGACCGTTCCTTGTGGCGCACGGGCTTAGCTGCTCCACAGCACGTGGGATGGAACCTGTGGCCCTTGCATTGCAAAGGCGGATTCCTAACCAGTGGACCACTGGGGAAGTCCCCCTTGTTTTTCAACTTTAAAATCAACCGTTTGCTTTCTTCTGAATTGCAGGACAGGACGTAAATGTTATAAACCTGAGCCTGGAGATCCCAATGTATATGTAAGTATTCTTCTGACTTGATCCCACTCTGCAAACTTATTTGAGGTCTAGGCACCAGGCACCAGACAGCACACTTTATGAGGATTCTCTCCTTCAGCTCTCAGGATGCCCCAGAGGTCATTCAAATACTGCACGTGTGCAGACAAGCCAAAGAGGTCGAGGCCTGTTTAAGGTCACAAAGTTGCCACTAGGGGAGAGCTGGGATTTGAGCCCAAGCTTTTGACATTACAGCACATGCTCTTAACTACTGAGCTCCATCTTCCATTTCCTTTAAGACAGACTATCTCGGCCTCAATGCAATCGATACTCTGGGCCAGACAGCGCTTTGTCCTGGGGGCCTGCGCTCTACGCTGTAGGGTGTTCGGAAGCTCCCTGGCCTCTACCCTTTAGATAGTAGGGACACCCCCATGACAACTGAAAGCGTCTTCAGATATCACCTAACTTCCCCTAGCAGCAAAACTGCCCTGGTTGAGACCCTCTGCCTTAGCCCAAGTTCTTCTCTCTGGTCTTTGAGTCCCAGTGATTCCTGATCAACTCCATTGCCTACCCCACTCCCCACCATGCCCATCCCACTGGGCTCCCACTAAAGAAGACCCCAGCCCCTCCTCTAAGCTTCCCCATAACCCAAGAGCCAACCTCTAGGATTTCTAGAAAGAGCTGGTGAGGGATTAAGAATAAGAAGGTAAAACAGATGGCAGAAAAGCTGATTCTCAGTAATGCCACCTTGAGGGAGACGAAGAAACCCAAAGCAGAGCCTTGAAATGCTTTTCTATCGAGGAAGGGTGGGGCAGAGGCAAGTAGATGGTAAAAGAGGGGAGTGGATTCTCAGCTACAGAGATCACGGCTGCTTCCGGGGTGGAACACAAGGAGATTGCTCCTTTGGTTTTGCTGAGCCGAATGTACTAGAAACAATAAACCACTTCCATCTCCAAATCTGGAGGGAGGCAGTTTGTCCCAGGTAACGAAATATCTTTTCCAATGAGTTGATTCTTCGCATCAGGCAGCCAAAAGATTGGAGTTTCAGCTTTAGCATCAGTCCTTCCAATGAATTTCCAGGGTTGATTTCGCTTTGATCTCCTTGCTGTCCAAGGGACTCTCAAGAGTCTTCTCCAACACCACAGTTTGAAAGCATCAGTTCTTTGGCGCTCAGCCTTCTTTATGGTCCAACTCTCATATCTGTACATGACCACTGGAAAAACTATAGCTTTGATTCTACAGACCTTTGTCGGCAGAGTAACGGCTCTACTTTTTAATATGCTGCCTAGGTTTGTCATAGCTTTCCTTTCAAGGAACAAGCACCTTTTAAATAGTCCCAGCTTAGTGAGACCAAATCCAGCCAGAAGTCTGAAGAGTGGAAGGCCGGGTTAAACCTCCTACAGTGCTAAGTAGAGCGCCGCTGTGAACATTCGTGAACACAGAAGAGGGTCCAGGTGGCCAGTGTTCCCACTGTCCTCCTGCACGCGGTTCACAGAATGGCATCTTCTTCTTGCCTCGGTGTAGTCTGAAATGGCATCTGCATAACCCCATTCGATTTCTGTTTCTTGTTTTTCAACTTCCTATTTAACGTGGTTGCGCTCGGTCTCCGTGGCAGCAGGCAGGCTCTTTGCTGTGTCCTTTGGGACCGTTCCTTGTGGCGCACGGGCTTAGCTGCTCCACAGCACGTGGGATGGAACCTGTGGCCCTTGCATTGCAAAGGCGGATTCCTAACCAGTGGACCACTGGGGAAGTCCCCCTTGTTTTTCAACTTTAAAATCAACCGTTTGCTTTCTTCTGAATTGCAGGACAGGACGTAAATGTTATAAACCTGAGCCTGGAGATCCCAATGTATATGTAAGTATTCTTCTGACTTGATCCCACTCTGCAAACTTATTTGAGGTCTAGGCACCAGGCACCAGACAGCACACTTTATGAGGATTCTCTCCTTCAGCTCTCAGGATGCCCCAGAGGTCATTCAAATACTGCACGTGTGCAGACAAGCCAAAGAGGTCGAGGCCTGTTTAAGGTCACAAAGTTGCCACTAGGGGAGAGCTGGGATTTGAGCCCAAGCTTTTGACATTACAGCACATGCTCTTAACTACTGAGCTCCATCTTCCATTTCCTTTAAGACAGACTATCTCGGCCTCAATGCAATCGATACTCTGGGCCAGACAGCGCTTTGTCCTGGGGGCCTGCGCTCTACGCTGTAGGGTGTTCGGAAGCTCCCTGGCCTCTACCCTTTAGATAGTAGGGACACCCCCATGACAACTGAAAGCGTCTTCAGATATCACCTAACTTCCCCTAGCAGCAAAACTGCCCTGGTTGAGACCCTCTGCCTTAGCCCAAGTTCTTCTCTCTGGTCTTTGAGTCCCAGTGATTCCTGATCAACTCCATTGCCTACCCCACTCCCCACCATGCCCATCCCACTGGGCTCCCACTAAAGAAGACCCCAGCCCCTCCTCTAAGCTTCCCCATAACCCAAGAGCCAACCTCTAGGATTTCTAGAAAGAGCTGGTGAGGGATTAAGAATAAGAAGGTAAAACAGATGGCAGAAAAGCTGATTCTCAGTAATGCCACCTTGAGGGAGACGAAGAAACCCAAAGCAGAGCCTTGAAATGCTTTTCTATCGAGGAAGGGTGGGGCAGAGGCAAGTAGATGGTAAAAGAGGGGAGTGGATTCTCAGCTACAGAGATCACGGCTGCTTCCGGGGTGGAACACAAGGAGATTGCTCCTTTGGTTTTGCTGAGCCGAATGTACTAGAAACAATAAACCACTTCCATCTCCAAATCTGGAGGGAGGCAGTTTGTCCCAGGTAACGAAGACTCAGGTCGGTGAGTGATGGGAGAAACACCAGGCGACCCCTTGGTCCAAGCACTGTTTTGGTGGGGGGATCAGAACTCCAGTTCTTTTGGGATGACCTAGTCACAATGCATCTCTGAAGGTACAGAGGCTGTTGAATGTCAGTCAGTGTCCAAAGACTACATTTCTTAGCATCTCTTGCAGGTGGATATGGCCATATGACCATGACTTGACCAAGGAAACATAAAAAGAGCTTGGGTGGGGTTCTTGCCGTGAAGCTTCTATAAAAGGGAAGGTGTGGGGGCCCTTTGGTTCCACAGTTTCTTCTGGCTGTTCTCCTAGAAGGTGGATGTGGAGGCTGGAGCTGAAGCAGCCACTCTGAATCATAAGATGACCTTGAGGATGGAGGCCACATGCTGAAGATGGCAGAACAGAAAGATAGTCATTTGATCTCTGATATTTTTATGAAAGAATAATAAACTATGATCTTATTTAAGGCATAACGTATTGAGGTTTGGGGTGGGGTGGGGTGTTTCTATTTAGTGAAACCTAAGATTGCCAGGAGAAATATCAATAACCTCAGATATGCAGATGACACCACCCTTGTGGCAGAAAGTGAAGAAGAACTAAAAAGCTTCTTGATGAAAGTGAAAGAGGAGAGTGAAAAAGTTGGCTTAAAGCTCAACATTCAGAAAACTAAGATCATGGCATCCAGTCCCATCACTTCATGGGAAATAGATGGGGGAACAGTGGAAACAGTGTCAAAATCACTGCAGATGGTGACTGCAGCCATGAAATTAAAAGACGCTTACTCCTTGGAAGAAAAGTTATGACCAACCTAGAAAGTATATTCAAAAGCAGAGACATTACTTTGCCGACTAAGGTCCATCTAGTCAAGGCTATGGTTTTTCCAGTAGTCATGTATGGATGTGAGAGTTGGACTGTGAAGAAGGCTGAGCACCGAAGAATTAATGCTTTTGAACTTGGTGTTGGAGAAGACTCTTGAGAGTCCCTTGGACTGCAAGGAGATCCAACCAATCCATTCTGAAGATCAGCCCTGGGATTTCTTTGGAAAGAATGATGCTAATGCTGAAACTCCAGTACTTTGGCCACCTCATGCATAGAGCTGACTCATTGGAAAAGACTCTGATGCTGGGAGGGATTGAGGGCAAGAGGAGAAGGGGACAACAGAGGATGAGATGGCTGGATGGCATCACAGACTCGATGGACATGAGTCTGAGTGAACTCTGGGAGTTGGTGATGGACAGGGAGGGCTGGCGTGCTGCAATTCATGGGGTCACAAAGAGTTGGACACGACTGAGCAACTGAACTGAACTGAACTGAACTGAATCCTAACATATAATTGGCTATAGATGGAAATCTGAAGTTGGATTCATCCTCTGAACTTTTTTAACAAATGCAATCCTATACATTTGGGATTGTTTAGATTTTACAAAACTTAATGTTGTTTTAATGGCACATATTGGGACAAGAAGCAAGAAAGGGAACCTGCCTGGTATTGCTATGTAGACAGTACTGATTACAGTGACTGTAAGTAACAAATCAAAGTGGTTTCTTGGCTGAGGGTGGGGATGGGGTCGAGATTGGAGGAGGGCAGAAGGTGGGTATGAGCTGGAAATGTACTCCGTGGGTGGGGATAGAATTCGTGTTTAGGTGATTAGCAGAGTTAGATGCAGATGAGCAGGCATAGCTGGAGTCTGTAAATAGCCTTTTGAGTCTTCACACATTTTTTCTGGTTCGATCAAAATGAAACATCATTAAGAACAGTTCATTGCCAATTGTCATCTCTGCCAGGGCCTTGGGAGGCAACCTCTGGTCACGTCAGGCTGGATGTAATTTTCTTTGAAGTTTGTATATGCAAAATGCTTTGAGAGTTGCAGGCTAACAGAACTCTGGCAGGGGAAGAGATTTTGAGAGTCCATTTACCAATATGGGTTTAGCCTTAACTACAAAAACATCGAGCAGTCATAAAATGCAGCCTTTGCTGAATGAACCTGAAAACAGGTTCAAGTGGGGTGAGCTCTCAGCCGTCTAGAGAGAATGAAGTCATCTTAAGATGAAATGGCTGGGAACCAGATTGTTCCAGGCCTGTGGGTAATGGAATTAGAACAGCCAGTTTTAAATCCCTGTTCTATCATCTGTCAACCATTGTCACCCTGGCCAAGTCACTTCACCTCTCTGTGCCTCAGTGTCCTCATCTATAAAATGGGAACAAGATTAGAAGCTAACACATACTGATAGAGCACTTAGAACAACCTCGTTCATAGGAGATGTGCGATAGAGATGAACTAATACTACTTCTACTACTATTATTTAGCCACAATTTTTTTTTCTTTTTTTAAAAAAAGATTTTTTTTTGATATGGATCATTTTTAAAGTCTTTATTGAATTTGTTACAAAACTGCTTCTATTTTATGTTTTGGGTTTTTTGACCCTGATGCAGACAGGTTCCTTAGCTCCTCGACCAGGGGTTGAACCTGCAACCCTCTGTATTGGAAGAAGTCAAAACCCCTGGATCACCAGGGAAGTCCCTATTCCACAGTTCCTATTCCAAGTCAGTCCTCCCAAAAAGAGGTTTTTTTAAATTGTATGATGTTTAGTATGCACACTTTTATTATGTTTTTTCCATTAACAACTGAACAGGGAGAAAGTTCAGAGAGTCATTTCTACCTCCTGCTCTTATTTTAAAGCAGATAACACTGGAAGAAGTTTAAAAACATCAAATACAAATGGATTTAAAAACTTAAAAGAACTCAGTAAAATAGTTGCCAGCATGTCCAAATCTCTCATTAAAAGGAAAAAAAAAGAAGTTAGGTTTCACCCTGAGTATGCTTTATGATTAACTTGGTTTCATGAGTTTGTTTGCAAATAAAGGTGAGTTCTACATGCAGAAAGGGAATCCATGGAACTTTTGCTCTACAGATAGGCCAGGAGGTCATTCCAGGGAAAATAGGTCAATGGGTGGGTGTGATGTCCAGTCGAAATCAGGGAGCAGGCGGCACTGGATTGCTGGGCCCACCTGGACACAGCCTTCCTGAAGCCTTCTGTTTTTCATGGGAATGGCCCACATGCTGACACCTGCTCACCAAAAAAGAAAGCTGGCTGACAGCACTAAGCCAATGTTTGGTTAAGTCAGGAGGGACTGGGGACTTCGGCCTTTGGGTTTTAAGCTCAATCAGATGGTACAGATGGCATCTGTTGTTTGGGTATTACCCTTTGTAACAGCACCCTGATTTGCTTTTGTGGGGACACTTCCCCTCTGTTATCAACCAGGTTGTATGGGTGGAGTCACTCCTATTCCAGACCAGGGGGCAGGCATGTGACCTAGGTCTGGCCAATTAAAACATCACCTCTCCATGGCTACATTGGTTCAGAAACAGGCCCATGACCCCGGATGGGCCAGTCACCCTTGACTTCAGGATTTTTGCTGGAAGGATTTGGAAAGATACGCTTTCTTTCAGCTGAGGTTTCTAAACTTGTTTACTGTGACTCCAGAGTCACTGGTGGGGATGGGGGTTGGTGGGGGGGGTCTGGGCTAGTGTTTGGGAAGTACTTGCCTGCGAATATAGCCAAGGCAGAAGAACTGAGATCAAGGGGGAGGGATTTCTAGAAACACCGCATCCTGAATCCTGCCACGCCCTGACTTTTCTGTTACATGAGCAGCTGTGTTTTCTTTTTGTGGCTTAAGTCCATTTCCACCGATTTCCCCTGACTTTGACCAAAAGGCTCTTGACTCACCTAGGTAGAGCACTGAGGCCCTAGGGCACAGTTTCCCCTGGGGACCTGGCCACAGATGGCAGTGGGAGAGGGGCAAACCTTGCCAGGAGGCCGGAAGCCAGGTGGGGGCCCGTGTGAGCCACTAAGGCGCCAGAACATGAGAAAACAGTCGCCATTCGTCACCGTGGCCCACAAGGGCCATCAGTAGACACAGAGCTCTGCTTGTGCCCGCCCCAGTGGTGACGCAGGCCACTCTGTCAAGCCTACTTAGTCACCATCCTTCTCGTACCAGCTGGAGGGTCTATTGTATTGGCACTTGTAACCAACGACAGTTGCCAAAGATGAAGGGCAGGCTTCAGACTAAGGAGTGAGAGCAAACAGTATTTCTGTTGGCCCACGGCAGGGGGGAAGAATGAAGGAAGGAAGGAAGGAAGGAATGTTATATATGCTTATTGAGCATTTACTGTGGGCCAGGCATGTTCCAGGCCTTTTATATATACCCTCTCATTTGATCCCCACAATTCTACAAAGCGGGTCCCACGACGATCCCTGTCTTACAGATGAAGAAACTGAGGCACAGAGAAATGACCTTGCCCCAGGGCGCACAGGTAACCACCAGCCGAGTCGTAATCACTGCGGAATCAGGGAGAACTCACTGGGCCCTACTCCGTACCAAGCACCGTGCCGGGCACAAGGGCAACGACTGTGCGTGGAAACACACATGGGCCCTGTTCTCAGCTGTCACCATCTGAAGTTGCCATAGGAAAGGCGCTAATTTGTGTTCTGGTGTTGTTTAGTCACTCAGTCATGTCCGACTCTTAGCAACCCCAGGGACTGCAGCCCCCCAGGCTCCTCTGTCCATGGGCTTCTCCAGGCAAGAATGCTGGAGTGGGTTACCATTTCCTCCTCCAGGGGATCTTCCTGACCCCAGGATGGAACCCATGTGTCTTGCGTGTCCTGCATTGGCAGGCGGATTCTTTACCGCTGAGCCAGCCTGGAAGCCCTACTAACTTGTACACCGGTATCTTATCTGCCTTCTCCACCACAATGTTGACTCCATGTGGGTAAGAAGTTCACGGATCTCATTCACAGTCTTGTCTCCAGAGCTGAACAGGACCTGGCATATAGCAGGCACTCAATGTTTGTTCAGCAAACAAGGAGCTCTAGAGCAGAGGTTCTCAACTTCATTACTGCTGACATTTGGGGCTGGATCACTCCCTGAGGAGAGGGCTGTTCTGTCCATCGTAGAGTGTTTAGCAGCATCTCTGGCCTCCATCTATTAGGTAACAGGAACATCCCCTCTGAACTCCAACCTCTATGGTCTGACAACCAGAAATGTCTCTGTGCTTAGTCACTCAGTCGTGTCTGAGTCTTTGTAACCCCATGGACAGTAGCCCACCAGGGCCCTCTGTCTGTGGGATTCTCTAGGCAAGAATACTGGAGTGGGTTGCCATGCCCTCCTCCAGGGGATCTTCTCAACCCAGGGATCGAACCCAGGTCTCCTGCAATGCAGGCGAATTCTTTACCATCTGAGCCACCAGGGAAGCCCCCAAAATGTCTCGATACTGCCAGATGTTCTTGGGGAGGAAAAACCCTTATCTGGAGAGTCAGAACGACTGCACGGATGACAGGCATAATCACCTGAGGTTCAGGAACCAAGAGCCTCGGAGGGGCTGACATAACACATATCTGACACACAGGGTGGCTGGTACCTACGTCAAGCTCCTGAACCATCTGTTATGTGAGCGACCACGAGAGGGCCTGAAAGCTGAGAAATGACTTGAGCCCACAAGTATGTTGCAATTCCCCGTTAGCCCTCGAAACCCTGAAATCTATACATCTGTAGTGGCGAGACGGAACGTTCAGACCCTGAGTGATGTCAAGAGGCAAGCGGGCCCAAACTTAACCATTCCAAGAGGCGTCCTATTTCAGAGGCTCTGCTGGTTTGAGGAGTGGCTGTTTCTCAGGAGGGTGCCCTTTGCAGATGACAGCAAAAACGTAATGTCATTTGCCTTGGCCACAACTGGCAAAAGTGAGTTTTCATCAAGAAGGTTCTTATTTCCTTTGAGAGGCATGTTTCTTCCAGCAATAGAATTGGAGGGGAAAAAAAACATCCCAAAGTGAATTTCTGGTGCCCTCTACGTCACTTCAAACTGCTCCTTCTCCAAGGTTTTAATAGAATATAAAACAAGTAAGATACAAAGATGTCATGTAAAGCACAAGGAACAAAGACAATATCCTATAAGAACTTAAAATGGCATATAATCTATAAAAATATCAGATCCCTCTGTTGTACACTTGAAACTAATGTAACACTATAAATCCACTATGCTTCAGAAAAGCACATGCACAGTGTATAAATCCCGTTGCACTTGCATTTAGTCGCTAAGTCGTGTCCAACTCTCTGACCCCATATACTGCAGCCCGCCAGGCTCCTCTGTCCATGGGATTTCCCAGGCAAGAATACTGGAGTGAGTTGCCATTTCCTTCTCCAGGGGACCTTCCCAATCCAAGAGATCAAATGCAGGCGAATTCTTTACCATCTGAGCCACCAGGGAAGCCCCCAAAATGTCTCGATACTGCCAGATGTTCTTGGGGAGGAAAAACCCTTATCTGGAGAGTCAGAACGACTGCACGGATGACAGGCATAATCACCTGAGGTTCAGGAACCAAGAGCCTCGGAGGGGCTGACATAACACATATCTGACACACAGGGTGGCTGGTACCTACGTCAAGCTCCTGAACCATCTGTTATGTGAGCGACCACGAGAGGGCCTGAAAGCTGAGAAATGACTTGAGCCCACAAGTATGTTGCAATTCCCCGTTAGCCCTCGAAACCCTGAAATCTATACATCTGTAGTGGCGAGACGGAACGTTCAGACCCTGAGTGATGTCAAGAGGCAAGCGGGCCCAAACTTAACCATTCCAAGAGGCGTCCTATTTCAGAGGCTCTGCTGGTTTGAGGAGTGGCTGTTTCTCAGGAGGGTGCCCTTTGCAGATGACAGCAAAAACGTAATGTCATTTGCCTTGGCCACAACTGGCAAAAGTGAGTTTTCATCAAGAAGGTTCTTATTTCCTTTGAGAGGCATGTTTCTTCCAGCAATAGAATTGGAGGGGAAAAAAAACATCCCAAAGTGAATTTCTGGTGCCCTCTACGTCACTTCAAACTGCTCCTTCTCCAAGGTTTTAATAGAATATAAAACAAGTAAGATACAAAGATGTCATGTAAAGCACAAGGAACAAAGACAATATCCTATAAGAACTTAAAATGGCATATAATCTATAAAAATATCAGATCCCTCTGTTGTACACTTGAAACTAATGTAACACTATAAATCCACTATGCTTCAGAAAAGCACATGCACAGTGTATAAATCCCGTTGCACTTGCATTTAGTCGCTAAGTCGTGTCCAACTCTCTGACCCCATATACTGCAGCCCGCCAGGCTCCTCTGTCCATGGGATTTCCCAGGCAAGAATACTGGAGTGAGTTGCCATTTCCTTCTCCAGGGGACCTTCCCAATCCAAGAGATCAAACCCATATCTCCTGCTTGGCAGGCAGATTCTTTACACTGCACCACCTAGGAAGCCCATATAAATCAAATATTACATTTAAATCATGCGTGTGTTTTATTCTTTCTTGTGTCCCCACCCCCCCCCCCCAGGTGCCTGTAGCTATTATCTCATTTAATTTTTGCAACAGCCCTCCTAGGTAGGAAGTTACTAATTTTACTTTACTGATGACCAAGACTGAGGTAGGCAGAGGTTAAGTGACCTGCCCAAGGTCACAGCTATAATATTTTCTGTCACCAAAAACAACACCCTCATCCACCAGGTCACTCTGATTACCGTGGTGTCTTCTGACCTTCCGAATTCCCTCCACTTGCACATCCAATCCAGGGGCAGGTCCCGTGGGCTCTGGTTCCAACAGACACCCCAGGTCTGGCTGTGTCTCCTCTGGCTGGCCGGCCAGCCTGGCCCAGGCCATCCCTGCCCTGCAGGCCTGCATCAACCTCCCCCTCTGCTCCTGCTGCTTGTCTCTGCAGCCTCGTCCAGGCCCAGGGAGGATGCAACCATATGATACCACTTACATGAGGAATTAAAACTATGACACAAATTTTACCTATGAAACAGAAACAGACTCACAGACACAGAAAAGACACTTACAGTTGCCAGAGGGGAGGGGAGGGATGTGGTGGGAGTCTGGGATTAGCAGATGCAAACCACTGTCTATAGGATGGATAAACACCAAGGTCCTACTGTAGAGCACGGGGAACCGTATCCAGTATGCTGTGATAAGCTGTGATGGAAAAGAATATGAGAAAGAATAGAACTGCATCGCTTTGCTGCACAGCAGAAATTAACACAACATTGCAGATCAACTACACGTCAATGAAACAGATTTCTAAGTATAGCTGACGTTCACTGAACCCCTACTATGTGCCAGGTATTATTAACACTCTAGTACATAATCTCACTTAATCTGCTAAACAGCCTGATGAGGTGGGCAATGTTGCTGCTACTCTCATTTTAGAAGAAAACTGAGGAGTGAAGAGACAGAGTCACTTGTCTAAGTTGAAGGAGGTAAGGATTCAAATCCAGGCTACCTGGTTCCATAGCCCACCTAACATATCAGGTTATTTTAAGGGTTAAATGAAATTATGCACATAATTTTAGCTCAGTGACCAGCATAAGGCAAACACCCAGAAAACATTGTTGTACAAGTTTAACTTCAGCTAAATATAACAGAAGCCCAAATACAGTCTTTAAAAGGTGAGTTTCCTTCTTTCATGAAGACGGCAGTACAGGTCTGGCACAGCAAGGCTGGCACACAGCCATTAACATCCCAGGCTCCTGCCTTAACCATCTCAGCACAACCGTCCACGTTCAATGATGAGCCATGGTCCAAAGTGGCTGCCAGAGCTCCAGCCATTTTGTTGGAGTTCCAAGCAGGAAAAAGAAGACAACGGGAAGTGGGACCAAAAGGGATCACCTTCCAGTGAGTGGGCAAACTTTTAAGAGCCTTTTAAAAAGCCCATCTGTTGACTTCAGCTTATATCTCACAGGCTACCTCGATGATAAAGCAGGGCTGGGATGTGGGTCCAATGCCATACTAAATAAAACTGGGGTTTTCTTGTTAGTGAAGAAAGGAAAAATGGATACTGAATAGGCAGACTAAGAGCTGGCCTTGTATACTTTACATTGTTAGCACAAATAAACAAGGGAAAGCTTATTTTTACAAACACTATTAATCAGAAGCCCCACACATAAGAGCGCAGTGCTCACACTGAAGTGGGGAGGGGTGCGTGCCCTTGGTTCCTCCCATGCCCCTCACTGTGACCTTGAATTAACCTGAGAGGGCCCCAGGAGGTTCACACCACACAATATGAAAACTCTCTCTTAACCTCAGGTTGTTTCACCTCCCTGTAACCTCCATCTCCTCACTTGGAATCTGGGACTGATAAAGGCGCACCCCCATAAGACTGGGATGAGGAATTAAGTGATCGAACAACATACATCACGGTCCAGCAAGCTACACTCAATCCACGTAATGCTGCTGTTCTAACCGGACAGAGAACAGCACAGCCCATCTGGGCCTGGGACTTTTCAAAAAGTGCTCTCTTGGCTTTTTTTTTTATAAAACCAGTGTGCTGAATCCCACGTGGTTGGCAGGAGGCCACGGGCAAACTGGGGGCAGCACAGAACACTACCGAGTGCCAGGGTGTGCCCCACCGCAGTATTTTTCCACAGACTCTGCCCGCCTGGCCCCGGCTGCCAGCGGGAGCCAGGTCCCCGCAGAATGGTGCAGCCCGGGCAGACCACGCGGTGCTGCCCGTGGTGACTCACGCCTGTCTGTGGGCAGCCATCACCAAAGCTGGCACGCCCCGCTGCCAAGTGGGCCTCGGCTGGGCCTGCTCCCCCCAGGCTGGAGCCCCTCCAAGCTTCTTTGCTGAGCCTCAGAACCTCAGGCCCATCCCGGATTCCACCCCGATGGGTCATTTATGGCCTGTGCTCAACCCAGGGCCTGAAACATGCACACTTAACCTCCCATGACACGAGTTCAGCAGACCCCCATGGAGACAGGGCACCACAGGGGCAGCGAGCCATCGGGGAGACAGATAGAGATCCCCTCTCCCTCCCTCCCCACCCAGATTCCAGCTGGCTATCCAGACCATGGGCTTGAGGACCTGGGTTTGATTCCTGGCTCTCACAGCTTAACTGGGCGGCCTTAACAAAGTAATATAACTTCTGTGGGCCTCAGTTTCTTCATCTGGCAAATGGGGACAGTCCCATTTGGTGGGGATTGGTGGAAGCAACGCATGGGAAGGGCCTTGCCTGGCTCTGAGACAGATCCACAGGCCACCGTGGCCGTCGCCTCGTCACAGAGCTCTCCACACCTCACCTTTGGGCTCCGCATCATCTCTCTGGCCTCATCTTCCTCGCATCGCGTGGCCCAGCCACATCACCCTCCTTGCTGATCCTTCTGCACACTTGAGCTCTGCCTCAGGGCCTCTGCACCTGCTGACCCCTCTGCCTGGAAGACTCTTCCACACAGTGAAATCCTTCATCTCCTTTCAGTCCCTGATCACCTTCCCTGCCTACATTTTTAAAAAGTGCCATTCCTTCCACCTCAGCAGTCCTCTTGCCCGCTATATTTTTCTCCAAAGCACTTAACCTTGATTTGGCATTGTTTTGAGCATCGTCTGTCTTGGGCCCTGTATTACCTATTGCTGCATAACAAATTACTCCAAAACTTAATGGCTTTGGGACTTCCCTGGTGGTCAAATGGTTAAGACTCTGTGCTTCAAATGCAGGGGGGCACAGGTTTGATACCTGGTTGGGGAACCAGGGATCCACATGCCCTGCAATGCAGTCAAATATAAAATAAAAATTAAAAGCTTAAGGGCTTAAAACAACAAACACTGATTTAGAGTCTTTTGTGGATCAGGAGCACGGGAGCAGCTCAGCTGGGTGGTTCTGGCTCACAGTCTCTCCAAGGTCATGGTCAAGGTGTCGCTGGGGCCATGGTTAGAAGCGAAGGCTTGACTGGGGCCGGGGGTCTGTTTCCAAGATGGCTGCCCCACACGGCTGGGGGCGGGAGGCCTCAGGTCCTCACTCTGCGGGGCCTGCCACGCCGACGTGCTTCAGCACCCTCACAACACGGCCGCTGGGTTCCCTCGGAGTGAGAAAGTCAGGCGAGCGCATGATGGAAGGTACCACGACTGGACAACCTCGCCCCAGAGGCCACCACCATTGCTCCTTTCTGCGTGCGAGCGTGCGTGCGTGCGTTCGAGTGTGCGAGCGTGCGACGTAAGTCAGCCCCGCCCACTGTGGGCGGGGACTGCCAAGGGTGGGAACCCGGAGGCGAGGATCACCGGCCCCTTGGAGGCTGGCTACCGCAGCCTGCAAGCATGTGAACAGCAGGAGATCGTATCTGCTTTGTTCACGGCTGTGTTTTCATTTTCCGGAACAATGCTTGGCACCTAAGACGGGCTTCATCCACTGTTTTGGATGACTGAATGAATGGATGCGCGGGACCAGGTGGAACTGGGCCAAAAGAGAATGTACAGGCTCCTCTGCGGAGAGGAGGGGCTTGGCCTCTCCACCACGCCTTTCCTCTGGGCAGCCTGTGAAGGGCTCCAAGCACGCTCCACAATTTCAGAATCAGGGGGAAATACGAGAAAAAGCAAAGCGACAAGAAGCCACTTTCTCACAGTATGCCCAGTGCTCCGTGATGCTGGATAAACATGAGGCTGTGTTGTAAAGGCGCTGGGTTAGATATTAGAAGGTCGGGCATCCAGTCCTGGCTAAGACACTTAATTGACAAACTACTGAAGTTCAGTTTGTTATTTTTAAATGGGAGCAGCTACACCTATTCTGCCTAGGACCCAGGGACATTTTCATTCATGCTGGTCACTTAATTATCACCCTCGACTTCATGGATTCACAGTTCAGCGAGACATTCAAAGGGGTTGGTACAAATCTGAAGATAGCACTGCACAGTCTGACACACTGTCATGTGCCCTTGATGAATTCAGAATCTACTAAATCCTGTATGTAACACCTGTCTGCAGTAGGTACTTTTACCCCCTTTTACAAAGGAAGCAGTGCAGTTTCAGAGAGGTTAAGTAACTTGTTCTAGGTCACACAGCTCGTAACTCTAAAAAACAGAAACAGGCTTTCTGACCTCCAAGCTTTTCCCATGATACCGGAACTCTCTCATAAACGTCGTAAACGTCTACATGTAAACTGACAGTTGGAAAGATCATTTCTAATAAAAGCCCAAGTCAACTCATTCACCGCCACGTACTTTTCGATGTCATAATTGTGGTCAGTTTGGATTGTGTCAACTCAGCGAGGTTGGAATTCCCAGAATTCCTTCCCCCGCATAGTTTGTGATTGGCATGGGCCAAGATCTGAAGACGGAAGTGGAGAAGCAGAGCCGGAGGCGTCATGGCTGGAGGGCGGCCGCCGGGGGCGCTGCTGTGGCCTCCTCCACAGGAGCTTTTCTGCGGGCGCACCTGGCTGGCCCAGGGCAGCAGGAAGCCCCTGCCTCCAGCGCCTGCTCCATCTTCTTTTGGCTTCTCCAAATCCTGGGCAGGGCCCTGTCTGTGCTGAACCTTTTCCTGAAGGTCACTTGGGTGGGGTTTCGAGTCTGTCCTTCTGGCTTCCAGCTCGTCCCCTCCGGCTTCCAAGTCTCATCCATCCTTCCTTTGTGGTAGCTATCCTGCTGACACCCAGCCTCACATTCAAAGAAACAGGTCACAGATGCTGCTGAACCAGCTCTCACATTTGCGTGAGGTCAAACTCCCAGGGGCAATCTCTCCCATTGACCTTTTTTCTCTGATCCAACCCTTAAACTATAGTGTTGAGCTTCCACATGTTCAAGCTGGTTTTAGAAAAGGCAGAAGAACCAGAGATCAAATTGCCAACATCCACTGGATCATTGAAAAAAGCAAGAGAGTTCCAGAAAAACATCTATTTCTGCTTTATTGACTATGCCAAAGCCTTTGACTGTGTGGATCACAATAAACTGTGGAAAATTCTGAAAGAGATGGGAATACCAGACCACCTGACCTGCCTCTTGAGAAACTTATATGCAGATCAGGAAGAAACAGTTAGAACTGGACATGGAACAACAGACTGTTTCCAAATAAGGAAAAGGAGTACGTCAAAGCTGTATACTGTCACCCTGCTTATTTAACTTATATGCAGAGTACATCATGAGAAACACTGGGCTGGAAGAAGCACAAGCTGGCATCAAGATTACCGGGAGAAATATCAATAACCTCAGATATACAGATGACACCACCCTTATGGCAGAAAGTGAAGAGGAACTAAAGAACCTCTTGATGAAAGTGAAAGAGGAGAGTGAAAAAGTTGGCTTAAAGTTCAACATTCAGAAAACTATAAGATCATGGCATCTGGTTCCATCACTTCTAGGGAAATAGATGGGGAAACAATGGAAACAGTGACAGACTTTATATTTGGGGGCTCCAAAATCACTCCAGATGGTGATTGCAGCCATGAAATTCAAAGACGCTTACTCCTTGGAAGGAAAGTTATGACCAACCTAGACAGCATATTCAAAAGCAGAGACATTACTTTGTCAACAAAGGTTCGTCTAGTCAAGGCTATGGTTTTTCCAGTGGTCATGTATGGATGTGAGAGTTGGACTGTGAAGAAGGCTGAGCGCCGAAGAATTGATGCTTTTGAACTGTGGTGTTGGAGAAGACTTTTGAGAGTCTCTTGGACTGCAAGGAGATCCAACCAGTCCATCCTAAAGGAGATCAGTCCTAGGTGTTCATTGGAAGGATTGATGGTGAAGCTGAAACTCCAATACTTTGGCCACCTCATGTGAAGTACTGACTCATTGGAAAAGACCCTGATGCTGGGAAAGATTGAGGGCAGGAGGAGAAGGGGACAACAGAGGATGAGATGGCTGGATGAAATCACCAACTCACTGGACATGGGTTTGGATGGACTCCGGGAGTTGGTGATGGACAGGGAGGCCTGGCGTGCTGCAGTTCATGGGGTCGCAAAGGGTTGGACACGACTGAGAGACTGAACTGAACTGAACTGAGTGCTAAGTTGCTTCATTCATGTCCAACTCTGCGATCCTATGGACAACAGCCTACCAGGCTTCTCTGTCCATGGGATACTCCAGGCAAGAATACTGCAGAGGGCTGCCATTTCCTTTTCTAGGGAAGCTTCACCACCCAGGGATTGAGCCTCCATCTCTCAAGTCTCCCGCATTGGCAGGTGGGCTCTTCATGGCTGGCGCCACCTGGGAAGCCCTTATACCAAAATTGGAGGCTAATCCTCATTGCTATACTTTAAAATATAAAAATCAAAGCCTATCTTTGCAACTCCACTGTTTGCAAATACCTATATCCAAAATCTATGAGTGTGTAAATAATACCTACATATGTTACACATCATGGTTAAAAGCTTTGCTTAAAGTTTTAAAGAAAGACACTCAAGACAATGGGCAGGTCTGTGCGGAGAGGAGGAGGGGACTGGGATGTGAGGAATTCCCTTGCCTGTGACCCAGACTCTTCTCCCTACTCACTAGGTGGTTTTCCCGGGGGCCCTGGACTCGGCTGTGGCTTTGAGGGCAGGAGGATCTCTGAGTTGGCTGTTGGAGCACGCAGATCGGACTGTCTAGTGGAAAATCCTGATGCCAGCTTAAGCCTGGATGGGAAGCACGTGGCTAGACTGAAGGGCAGTGGCTGCTCTTCCCGTGACGTGTCTTGCTCGACAATGCCAGCGGGCACTATTTGATATCCATAAACTTTTCCAGGCTTTCAGAGCAGAAGATGAGCAACTCCGTTTTTACAACCACAAATAGTACATTCCTAAGCTTGTGCGTGTGTGTACACACATAGGCATGAAAGGGACTGAAGTGAGTATAAATCACAGACGTGGAAGCTTCCCACCTCTCACCTCGTCCGTGATTCAGCTTCCATCAGTGTCAAGGAGAAGATAATCATGAGTGAAGAACTCCCATTGGTTGGAACGGAGCTAAAATATTTATTATATAATCTTTGAAAACGCTCTTTATTTTGTATTGAAGTATAGAGAATTAACAAATGAAATTGTGATAGCTTCAGGTAAACAGCGAAGGGACCCAGCCATACATATACGTGTATTCCTTCTCCCCCAAACACTCCTCCCATCCAGGCTGCCACGTAACATGGAGCAGAGCTGCCTGTCCTCACTGGTTATACATTTTAAATTCAGCAGTATTTATACAGTACACGTCCATCCCAAACTCCCCAACTATCCCTGCCCCCCTCCACCACCGCCACCCCGGCGACCACAGGTTCCTTCTCTAAGTCCGTGAGTCTCTGCTTCCTAAGTTCATTTGTATCATTTCTTTTTAGATTCCACATGTAAGGGATGTCTTTTAATACGAGTTTGCTGACCTCTGATACCCAAATACTTCCCTATTGCTTTCGTGTTTGCAGTAACTAAACTGAGCTTCATTAGCAGGAACTCTAACAGCTCCTGTGAGCCTCTGACTTCCTCACCACTCTCGTCGTCTAAGAACTCAGGGATTTACTGGGTCCGAAGGGGGCCAGCCCTTCTTGTGAACGGAACTGGGGAGAGGGAGCCACGCACTCCATGCACTGATTCTTCTTGCCACTAGGGGTCACTGTTGAACATGGGCTGTGCACACTCATCCTGGCTCTCCTAGTGAATAGACATGATCGAAGACACAATTCTAGGATTGCTGGATCCGGAAGAGATTCCAGCTGGTTCACTTGCCCTGTCAGAAGCAGCCCTCCACAAAGCTCACCCGGGCTCTCAGACTTTGGCTCCCAGGCTCTCACCATGCAGACAATTTCCCAAGTGGGTTTCTTGGCCTTCTCAGGCACCTGCCAGGCACGCGGTGTATGATCATATTAGGGCCATCCCAAACCACTCGTAAGGTGGTACTCTTAGCTCCAATTTTCAAATGTGGAAACAGACTCAGAGAGGCTGTCTGACTCGCTCAGACTCACACAGGAGAGAAGGAGCAAGGCTGAGATTGAAACCTAAGTGGCCAGACTCCAGAGATTTCCCTCTTCATGCTTCTCTCTAAAACATCACCTCCTCTGTGGGCAGAGGGGAGCAGTGGGGAACAGTTCTCCCAGGTTCTTCATGCTATCCTCGCCCCCTTCCCTTGGCAGTTTCCCCAACCCGAGGCGAGCAAGGCTGTATCTGCCCTGGTGCCCAGCTCACCATAGCTCCATGACCTCATCTCCGATTGTGTTTTAGGCGTTCAACATTCATTCACACCTTTGTCCTCTCTTTATGGAGCATTGGCTCTGCCAGGCTTTGTTCTTGGCATGAGGACACCCTAGTGAACAAGACAAGCAAAACTCCCTGCCTTCACAGAGCTGATGTTATAGAAGGGGAGACAGACCATCAGTAACTCATCCACCACATGACATCACCAGGTAACTTCAGAGGCTGTGAGGGGAAAAGCAGAGTAAAAGGGATGGGACGAAACTGTGGGGATGGCACTGCAGACGGAGCAATCACGGAGGGCTTCCTTGTGGCGGTGACAACGGGGCAGGGACCTGAGACCAGCATTTCAGGCAGAGGGCACCGGCAGTGCAGACACTCTGAGGTCCAGGGTGGTCCTGAGGTCCCAGGTCCAACCTGGGAAGGAGCCTGGGGACCTGGGAAACAGCAGGGGCGATATTAGGGCTGAGGTGCCCAGAAGGCGGGGGTGCTGGGCAGGGCCCACATGACGCAGGACCTTGTGGGAATTAGGATTTTCTTCTCCGTTCAGATGCAACGAGAGCTCTTTGTCTGGCCAGGGAGGTGGGGAAGGGGGTCTCACTACGCTCCCCACGCCTGACCCGTGGGAAGGACACGGGTCCCTTTAACTCAGGATGTGCCTCTATCCCCAGGGCAGGCCCTGCCCTCACCCCTCGGAGCAACCACAGCGTGAGACAGCAGACTCGGAGCAGGACGCAGTGCTGGAGACAGTGACTCATGGTCAGTCCTGGCAGGGCCCCTCCCACCGCCTATCTGCTTTCTGTGGCTCTGGAAGGCCCGCACCCCCTGGGGACCCAGGCCTGCCCCATCAGAGCATCTTTCCCTCCCCCGCAGGCGAAAAGTCAGGGAAAACCGAGTCCACCATCCTTCACCCGGGACCGGGTTTCCCCAGGGTGTGAATGTTCCAGACCCAGAGCCTGAGGCCCGATCCCCCCACTCCAGCTCCCCCCAGATGGCTTCCACGGCGGCACTCTCGCAGCCCCGCCTGGTGAGCCACCCCCAGAGCTCCGTGTCCTTCAGGCTCAGAAAATGTTTATTTTTGCATCTGCCAGCTCGCAAGGCAATTATTGGTAACCGAATCCACAGCCCAGGAACTCTGACTTCATCGGGACACCGGATCCTGGGAAGGGCGACACTTCTCGGTCCTGGGCTGGCCACAGACACCCGAGGGGAGCTCTGCACCGTGGACTCAGGTGACGTCACGGTGGCTGGGGTCCGAGATGTGACATGAGGGCAGCCCCGAGGGGCCAGACCCGGCGTGTCTGCGGGAGCTTCCCCTCCGTCTGCCCACCAAAACCCCAGGCGCTGCTATTTATGGCCTCGAGAGAAGATGGATTCGGTGGTTGTGGGAAGGATTTAGCTGTTAACGGTCTTGCTGTAAACAAAGATCAATTTCCAATTCTATGGATTTTTTTGTGGAAGGGGTTTAAGGTAAAACATTCATACATGTATAAAATACTTCTAATGGGATTTGGTGGGGCCATCCCTAGCACCCTAGAAGAGCGTGTAACCAAGGAAACGCCGGAAAAAATTTCCACACCCCTCTGAGCAAACAGTTTCAACTCTTCTTTTTAAACACACACACACACACACACAGAGCCAGTTCCTCTGAAATGTTTTCAGCTAAAAGTCTGAAAATTTCAAGTTGATTTCCTGGGCCCTTCCATTTCCTAAAATAAAAAAAAAATGAATTGGCAAGGATTTCCATGTCCGAACTGGCCAGAGAGAGGACGAGAGGCACTGAAACGGCTTGGAAGTGAAGGCGGCGTTGAGCAGTAGGGCAGAGCCAGGGACGTGTCCCGAGCCCCGAGTTCGAATCTCGCCTCTGCTCCTTTCTGCTTGGGTCAGGCAGGGGCAGGTTCCATCTCATTCCCTTAAGGGAAGCGGAGATTAGCGATGCTTAGCTTTTCACCTGTGTTTCAGGGAGGACTGAGTAATGCCCCATGTGCAGACAGATTCTGTAAATGCAGTGATTGTGAGGATCACACATCAGCTCATGCGGAGAGAGGGAAAAAAATAGCTTTCATTTGCTCCCACTTCCTGTAACCCCTGGCTCAGAGCATGCTGTCCCATTATCCAGACCCTGGAGACTTCCGGCCTGAGAGGTGATGTCTGTCGAGACGGCTCAGTACTCCTGAGCCTCAGGCCCAAGTTCACGTTTCTTACTGGGGTGTGTCCTACAGCTAAAGCCTTGAGTCTTTGCGCCTCAGTTTCCTCCCCAGCCCAGCTGTAAGGACCTAACATGATATTTCTTACTAAAGTGTGAAATCAGCCCTCAGAGGGCTGAGAAAGCCAGTGATGGAATTTGTCCCCAGAAGTCCTCGGAAGGGCTCCAGAGTGGCCCCCACAACCGACTCTGACCCTGTGGCAGCCGGCTGTGCTGAGAGATGGCAGCCCTGAAAAGAACATGGGAGTGGGGCTCAGGTCTCTCCGCAGACAGAACTGAGGGGAAGCGGACCTTTAGAAGATGCTTCCCATCCGTGACAGCCCATTTGCACATCCTGAATGACATGTCAGCTTCTCCGAGTGGTTTCTAGCCCCTGCCCTTCCCGCGCCCTTCCCCCGCTCGGCACCGCGGGCCTTTGGTTGCAGTTCACCAGCCTTGGCTGGGAGGCTGGCCCGGGGCATGGCAGGATGTTCAGCTGCATCCCTGGCCTCCAGCCACTAGACGGCAGTAGCATCTCCTGAATCATTATCCATCAGTCCCATAGTTGCCTTTACCTTTATAAAACATATGCTCCTGCATGTAAATGATACACATTGCTTTTCAGGCTTCGAACTTCATATGAATAAACAGTATACATTAGTAACAATAAAAGACTATGCCTTTCTCATTCTAAAATGAGGGGTTGAGATCTGTCTGTATTAATAAACATAGCTGTGGTTCTGTTTCACTGCAAACACGGCACAAGGCATTTCCCTGCCCTCCTGTTGATGGACACTACATTTCCCTAGTATGTGTGTGTACACACAGTCCTGAGAGGAATATCTTCAGCACGGCTCCTGAGGTACGGACCAGGGCTGGAAACAGACTTTCTAGATCCTGTTGAGATGGAAATGGCTAACTACTCCAGCACTCTTGCCTGGGAAATCCCATGCACAGAGGAGTCTGGTTGGCTGCAGTCCATAGGACTGCAAAGAGTTGGACAGGACTGAGTGACTAACACTTACTTACTTAGGAGTGAGGTCAGCTGCATGCATCTCATTAAACCTCACCCCTGTTTATGACTGTTTCTCTCCTTCTGCCTAAAAAGGACTTTGGGGACCACCCACCACGGTCCCACTCCCCCTTTCTGGATGGTGCACTGAAGCCACAGGTGGTGGACCCACGACCTTATTCTCACCCCATGCTCCCACCTTCCTAGACACCCCACCGCCTCTCATGTCTCCTACATTCCCCAGGACCCGGAGGTCAGGACCGGCATCCCGGTGTCCCCAGGTTGCAAGCACCAGGGGCTCACAGGCCCACCCTCGACGTCAGCTGAATGAACCCCACGTTCTCCTCCAGCTGGCTGGGCAGGGGCTGTTATCAACCCCGCCACAAAGGGGAAGAATCAGAAGCTCAAAGAGGTTAACCCAAAGTTATGCAGCCCCAGAGTGGCAGGAACCCAAACCCGATTCAAAGCCCACACTCCTCCTGTCATTGCTCCAACAGGCGGAAATTCAAAGTCATTTCTTCCAGTCTTGGAAGGAGCTTCAACGTGTCCTTTGAAGGAGGGCCGGGGGCTCGGAACTAAGCTAAACCTAAGCTCTGAGGCTAGATGTGGAGAATCTCTGAGGGGAGACGAGCGGCTTCCTGCTCCTCACCTTCCCCACCCTCACCTGGCCCCGGTCCCAAGATGCGCCCCCCCAGGGGACCTCATTTGTCTGCAGTGGAGGTGGCGTTGCTTCTCTGAAAATTAGGAAACCAGTGGACGCTGTGTTAGCTCTCCTCGAAGCCAGCATCTGGGTCGACACAGTTCACCTACTCGGTGCCCTTTACCATGTGGGGAGACAGGCCGGGGGCCAACTGGTCTGGGCCGTTTACTCATAGAAGACCCCTGTTTAGACTTCTGACAATATCGGTATTTTAGACAAGCAATCATCGACCTTTATATGGAAAGCATTACCTGAACACAAAAAAACTTAAAATCTACCACAATCCTTATAGCCTTTTTAGCTTAATTTTTTTTTTCAATTTTAGAGGCTTCCCTTGTGGCTCATTGGTAAAGAATCTGCCTGCTGATGCAGGAGACACCGGTTCGATATCTGGTCTGGGAAGATCCCACATGCTGTGGGGCAGCTACGCCCGTGAAACTAAGCCCATGTGCCACAGC
This sequence comes from Litocranius walleri, assembly GCA_006410535.1. Taxonomy (NCBI): domain Eukaryota; kingdom Metazoa; phylum Chordata; class Mammalia; order Artiodactyla; family Bovidae; genus Litocranius; species Litocranius walleri. The sequence goes on from SJYG01000015.1 coordinate 4,675,073, forward strand.
TATTGATCCTGTGTTGTTGCTCTCAGGAGCCACGGATTCCGAAGCCCTTGAGCCCTAGAAGCCTCGCTCCACAACAAGAGAAACCACTGCAATGCAAAGCCTGCACTGCAAAGAGGAGGAGCCCCTACTCACTGCAGCCGGAGAAGAGCCCACATGGCAGCGGAGACCCAGCACAGCCAAAATCAATCAGCAAAATTGCTTAAAATTTTTAAAGATGGTTTTTGCCTTCCTCAGCTTCTGAGAAGGCCTGGTTAGGTGTCAAAATCAAGATGCTTCCAGAGCTAAATAAAAGCCAGTTTATGCAAGACCCAAGCCCATCACAAGTCAATTAGGGTGCAGACAAGCCCTCGTGACAAACGTCTTCTAATCAGTTCCATCCCCACCCACCCCCAAAAGTCTTAAAGGAGTAAACACAACATCAAAACCACACGAAACAGAGGCTCTGTGACTTCTTTGGGTGTCAGTCCTTCTGCCCGTCTCACGGCTGCTCGGGGCCTCTCTCCAGGGAGGTGTGCAGAAATGCACACAGCTTTTCACGTCTGTGAAATGGAGTCTAGATTCCCAAACTCCATCCACGGACCACTGACTTAAGGCCCCAGAAGCCTCAGACAAGGTTTTTGGAAAAAGCAAGTTGAAAATAATAGACATGTAATTCATGGTCCACATGATTGTCCCCCAGTGGTAATAGTTGAGTGTATTCTATAGACCCCAGACTCACCGGCTGGAGGCACAGCCTCTGTGTGAGATGGATGTGGGTCCAATCCATGTGTCTCTAAGCAAATGACACCACCATTCAAATGGAAACACAAAAGGCCCAGCCTCTCATAGCTGCCAAGAGGATCTAGTCAGTGTCCGTAAGGTGCATGGGGTATACCCTGAGTGCCCCATAGATGCTGCGCATGGAGGTATACCCTGAGTGCCCCACAAATGCTAGCTCTCACCAGCACCATGGGTGCCTCCCCTTCCGGGGTCCCTGAGGCTAGTTGTCAAGCCCAGAGCTGACCTCCCGCTCTGCCCTCTGCAGGACGCTGGGCTAAGCTCCATGCCGCCACGAGAGGGCGCACGTGCCCTTCCTAACGCACCGCCCGGCCTGCCTCCCGCTTCCGAGGAGCAGGCAGACCCTGACTCCGCCAGTGGAGCCGGCCCAGAACCTTCCTACCAACCAGAGCCCGGGGTGGGGTGGCGGGGGGGTGGGGTAGGAGCCCCACTCCCGCTCGTTTCCCCGGAACTTTGGACAAGCCTCTGACTTACAGCTGAGCACCTCGGCTTGGGATCTCTTGAGTCAAGGGCTGGTCCTGCCCCCCTTCCCGCCCTGGGCGTCGTCAATTGTTGCAGTGGCTCCACGTGCGCGGCCTGGGAGCTTCCGTTTGAACGGTGGTGTCGTGGTGTCGTTTGCTTAGAGAGACGGGACTCGGACTCACATCCATCTCACACAGAGGCTGCGCCTCCAGCCGGTGAGTCTGGGGCCTATGGAAGACAGCTCAACTACTACCGCTGGGGGACAATCGCGCGGATCGTGAATTACACGTCTATTATTTTTAACTCGCTTTCACGGTCACCACGGGCTGGGGCCGTTTTCCTCACTCGAGGCTTCTTCTCCCAAGCCTGCCTCACAGCGGGGATGCTCACCTGACATGGTTCTGGTTAAGGGCTTGAACATGCCCACTGGTGGAGCGGGGGCTTCTGGAAAAGACTCTGCTTCCTGACCCCTTTACAGGCATCCTTCGGCCTAGAAGCTGGCGGCCACCTGGAGACCGTGAAGGGACAGAGCAGAGAGACAGCTGGGCCCCCTATAGACTCCCTGCGCCTCTTGGGGTGCTCTGATGCCGTCAGCCCTCCTCGCCTTCCGGTGGCTGCCCACTGCTCCGAGGACAAAGCCCAGACCGAGGCCTCTCAGGCTCTCCCTCCCTCCCTCCTGGAAGGGTCTGCGGACCCCGCCTTTCTCTCTTCCATCCTGCTGCAGCAGCCTTCTTCTCTGTTGCTCTAGCATGCAGAGTCCATCCCCGCCTCATGGCATTTGCACTTGCTAATCCCTCATCTGGAAAGTTCTTCCCTCAAATGGCCAGTAGCTGGTTCTCCGCTGCCTCGCCTTCGCTGAGAGGCTCCTGCCCCGGAGGCACAGCCCCTGATTTCCTGCTGCTCCAAGTGCCGGTTCAGTCCCTTCAGGGCAGGAAGCGAGACCTGCCATTAGCTTGTTGATTTATGAAGCACCCGCTTCCCGACCTTAACCCCAGTGTGTCCGGCAGGTACAGAGCAGGCACACGGGTAACAGGCAGTAAGTGAAAGAAAGCGTTTTCTTTCGGGCTAGACACCCTTTGGACGGAGGAGCCTGGTAGGCTGCAGTCCATGGGGTCGCTAAGAGTCGGACACGACTGAGCGACTTCCCTTTCACTTTTCACTTTCTTGCACTGGAGAAGGAAGTGGCAACCCACTCCAGTGTTCTTGCCTGGAGAATCCCAGGGACGGGGGAGCCTGGGGGGCTGCCGTCTATGGGGTCGCACAGAGTCGGACACAACTGAAGCCACTTAGCAGCAGCAGCAGCAGCAGCAGCAGCAGCAGATGGTCCTGCCCCCCTTCCCGCCCTGGGCGTCGTCAATTGTTGCAGTGGCTCCACGTGCGCGGCCTGGGAGCTTCCGTTTGAACGGTGGTGTCGTGGTGTCGTTTGCTTAGAGAGACGGGACTCGGACTCACATCCATCTCACACAGAGGCTGCGCCTCCAGCCGGTGAGTCTGGGGCCTATGGAAGACAGCTCAACTACTACCGCTGGGGGACAATCGCGCGGATCGTGAATTACACGTCTATTATTTTTAACTCGCTTTCACGGTCACCACGGGCTGGGGCCGTTTTCCTCACTCGAGGCTTCTTCTCCCAAGCCTGCCTCACAGCGGGGATGCTCACCTGACATGGTTCTGGTTAAGGGCTTGAACATGCCCACTGGTGGAGCGGGGGCTTCTGGAAAAGACTCTGCTTCCTGACCCCTTTACAGGCATCCTTCGGCCTAGAAGCTGGCGGCCACCTGGAGACCGTGAAGGGACAGAGCAGAGAGACAGCTGGGCCCCCTATAGACTCCCTGCGCCTCTTGGGGTGCTCTGATGCCGTCAGCCCTCCTCGCCTTCCGGTGGCTGCCCACTGCTCCGAGGACAAAGCCCAGACCGAGGCCTCTCAGGCTCTCCCTCCCTCCCTCCTGGAAGGGTCTGCGGACCCCGCCTTTCTCTCTTCCATCCTGCTGCAGCAGCCTTCTTCTCTGTTGCTCTAGCATGCAGAGTCCATCCCCGCCTCATGGCATTTGCACTTGCTAATCCCTCATCTGGAAAGTTCTTCCCTCAAATGGCCAGTAGCTGGTTCTCCGCTGCCTCGCCTTCGCTGAGAGGCTCCTGCCCCGGAGGCACAGCCCCTGATTTCCTGCTGCTCCAAGTGCCGGTTCAGTCCCTTCAGGGCAGGAAGCGAGACCTGCCATTAGCTTGTTGATTTATGAAGCACCCGCTTCCCGACCTTAACCCCAGTGTGTCCGGCAGGTACAGAGCAGGCACACGGGTAACAGGCAGTAAGTGAAAGAAAGCGTTTTCTTTCGGGCTAGACACCCTTTGGACGGAGGAGCCTGGTAGGCTGCAGTCCATGGGGTCGCTAAGAGTCGGACACGACTGAGCGACTTCCCTTTCACTTTTCACTTTCTTGCACTGGAGAAGGAAGTGGCAACCCACTCCAGTGTTCTTGCCTGGAGAATCCCAGGGACGGGGGAGCCTGGGGGGCTGCCGTCTATGGGGTCGCACAGAGTCGGACACAACTGAAGCCACTTAGCAGCAGCAGCAGCAGCAGCAGCAGCAGCAGGCACCCTTTGAGTAGGTTTCTGTTCCTGGCAATTGTAAAATGCCCCACCAACAGAACGGGCAGAAAAGCCAACCAAATATGAACCACCAGCCAAACGCCGCTCTGGATGCAGCAGGCGGGGGCCAGTCTCCCTCCTTCCCTCATCTGCCGCGCCTCCAGCACACACTACGCCCCAGTCTCACCCCCACCCTGCTCAGACACCCCCTGCGTGCCTCTGGGTGTCCTTCCTGGCACAGACACCCTTCCCCAGGAGGAGCCCTCTCTGTGACTAGGTCGACAGCATCATCTCTCCAGTGGGTGTTTATCCAGACGAATGAAGGGACGGCTGTCCACGAGGCCTCTGGGCTCACACGCGAACCTTGACTTCCCCCAGCTGATGGCTTCTGGAAAAGCAGATCAACAGCGAACATTTGCAGAGCTGAGGTGCGTCAAAGGGTGCGCTTTTAAAAGGGAAGTCTCGCCGAGGCAAGGCGAATCAGGGCCTCCATGACGTGGTTGTGTGGATTCAGAACTTGCTCATTTAGGGTTTCTCTGAAAACTGACACTGGCCACTGCATTCACAGAGAGCACCGAGTGGCTGAGCAGCCTGGCCCTGCCATCACGCGGACCTGCGTGTGAGAGCTGGCCCAGCCCCACGCTGGCGGTGTGGTACCTGCTGGTCACTCAGCTGCTCTGTGCCTGGGTGTGCTCCTCCGAAGCTGGACATAGCAGCTGGAGCTGCCTGATGGATGTGGGGCCTCCCAGGTGGCTCAGCGGGCAAAGAACCTGTGGTGCGGGAGACGCAGGAGGTGCGGGTTCGATCCCTGGGTCGGGAAGATCCCTTGGAGGAGGGCACAGCAACCCACTCCAGTGTTCTTGCCTGGAGAACCTCAGGGACAGAGGAGCCTGGCGGGCTACAGTCCATGGGGGTCACGAACAGTCGGACACGATTGAAGCGACTTGCACACACGCACGACGGACTTGCAGAGACTGTAATCGAATGTGTAAGGTGGGCACATCTTGAGTGTGATAACTGTTCTCTTCATGGGGGTCAGAACAGGAGCCTGCGCGGCCATCTGTCACGATCAGGCACCCGGGCTCTGATTCAGGACGTCTAAGTTCCTCTCTTACACGCTTGGCGATTCGCTCATTTGCTTTCTGCCCTCAGACCCCATGCGCGTGTGCGGTCAACAGACGCCTGCTGAGCGCCCTCTAGGGGCAGGCCCGGCTGTAGCAAGGGCTGCAGGGCAGAGTGGCTGTACGACCTGAGCACTAGCTCCATCGCTCCCGGCTGTGTGACTTCCAGGGGACGCACACCCTCTCTGTGCCTCTGTTTACTGAACTGTTCAAGTGGGGATAACAAGAGTACCTACCTCACGGGGGTGTTTTAAGAAGCGAGCTGCTGTATTCGCAGGACTTGGAACGATGTTTGGGACACAGTGAGTGCCATCTCAGCATCCCCGTGTGCTCTTAGTTGCTCAGTCGTGTCCGACTCTGTGCGACCCCAGAGACGGCAGCCCACCAGGCTCCCACCGTCCCTGGGATTCTCCAGGCAAGTACACTGGAGTGGGTTGCCATTTCCTTCTCCAATGCATGAAAGTGAAAAGTGAAAGTAAAGTCGCTCAGTCGTGTCCGACTCTTAGCGACCCCATGGACTGCAGCCTACCAGGTTCCTCTGTCCATGGGATTTTCCAGGCAAGAGTACTAGAGTGGAGTGCCACTGCCTTCTCCAGAGAGCTGAAGCAGCACCAGTTAATATCCACCGAGGACTTTTCTCTGCCTACGTGCTTTGTATTGAGGATTTAATAGCTTTCTCTTAAAGGGCTTGATAGTAAATCATTTAGGCTTTGCAGGCCAGCAGCTTCTTATATAACTATTTAAAAATGAGGGTGAAGAAAACATTCTTAGGTCAGGGGACCAAACAGCCACAAGCAGGTGGAGGGAGTTGGTCTTCAGGCTGTGGATTCTGGAAAACCGCTTTTTACCTTTCAGTCCCTACAACACTGCAAAGTGAGCAAGAACTACTATTATTTTGAACTGTGGTTTTGGAGAAGACTCTTGAGAGTCCTTTGGACTGCCAGGAGATCCAACCAGTCCATCCTAAGGGAAATAAGTCTGAATATTCATTGGAAGGACTGATATTGAAGCTGAAACTCCAATACTGTGGCCACCTGATGCCAAGAACTGACTTACTGGAAAAGACCCTGATGCTGGGAAAGACTGAAGGCAGGAGGAGAAGGGGATAACAGAGGATGAGATGGTTGGATGGCATCACCGATTCAGTGGACATGGGTTTGGGTAAAGTCCAGGAGTTGGTGATGGACCGGGAGGCCTGGCGTGCTGCAGTCCATGGGGTTGCAAAGAGTCGGATACAAATGAGCGACTGGGCCGTACTCAGCTGGGTGTGGTCTCAAAAGTAGGCCGAAGACTGGTTCCAGTCTATTTATGTTTCCTGCCGTGGCCCCTGTAGACCTTTGAGGGTGAGCCTACCCTACTCCCATCCCAGGCTCTGAGTACAAGGACTGTGTCTGTCTTGTTCAGGGTGGATCCCCATTTCCAGGAAGAATTCCTGGGAGATGTCTGAACCTCGGCGGACTTTTATTAGATGCCCGAACGAAGGAATTAGGACACGAGGCATCAGATGACTGACTGCCTGGGTAATGCTCTGATTAGAAAGGAGGGGTCTATGGATTGGAGGATGAATAAGCAGAAATCTAGAGAAGCAAAGTCTCTTAGAAACAGTAGGAATTTACTCAGGCTATCACACAAGCAAGGAGCCCACACAGTGTCTACTGGGCTCTCCACTGGCTCAAAAAAATCATCTAATGACAGGAGCAGTACTAACTGTTGAGCGCTTTAAAATGCTCTAAAAGGCAATAGTGTCACATACATGTTTATTCAGTCCCTACTGGATGCCCCCACGACATTAAAAGACACTTGCTCCCTGGAAGGAAAGCTATGACAAACCTAGACAGCATGTCAAAAAGCAGAGACATCACTTTGCCAACAACGGTCTGTATACTCAAAGCTATGGTTTTTCCAGTGGTCACATAGGAGGACTATTGGAAAGGTCATGTAGGATGGTTGGATGTAAGAGCCGAACCATAAAGAAGGCTGAGCACCAAAGAACTGATGCTTTCCAACTGTGGTGTTGGGGAAAGACTTTTGAGAATCCCTTGGACAACAAGGTTCCAAACAGGAAAAGGAGTTCATCAAGGTTGTATATTGTCACCCTGCTTATTTAACTTCTGTGCAGAGTACATCATGAGAAACGCTGGGCTGGAAGAAGCACAAGCTGGAATCAAGATTGCCGGGAGAAATATCAATAATCTCAGATATGCAGATGACACCACCCTTATGGCAGAAAGTGAAGAAGAACTAAAAAGCCTCTTGAAGAAAGTGAAAGAGGAGAGTGAAAAAGTTGGCTTAAAGTTCATCATTCAGAACACTAAGATCATAGCATCTGGTTCCATCATTTCATGGCAAATAGATGGGGAAACAGTGGAAACAGTGTCAGACTTTATTTTGGGGGGCTCCAAAATCACTGCAGATGGTGATTGCAGCCATGAAATTAAAAGACGTTTACTCCTTGGAAGAAAAGCTATGACCAACCTTGACAGCATATTAAAAAGCAGAGATATTACTTTGCCAACAAAGATCCGTCCAGTCAAGGCTATGGTTTTTCCAGTGGTCATGTATGGATGTGAGAGTTGGACTGTGAAGAAGGCTGAGCACCGAAGAATTGATGCTTTTGAACTGTGTTATTGGAGAAGACTCTTGAGAGTCCCTTGGACTTCAAGGAGATCCAACCAGTCCATCCTAAAGGAGATCAGTCCTGAGTGTTCATTGGAAGGACTGATGCTGAAGCGGAAACTCCTGAGTGTTCATTGGAAGGACTGATGCTGAAGCTGAAACTCCAATACCTTGGCCACCTGATACAAAGAGCTGACTCATTGGAAAAGACCCTGATGCTGGGAGGGATTAGGGGCAGGAGGAGAAGGGGACGACAGAGGATGAGATGGCTGGATGGCATCACCAACTCGATGGACATGAGTTTGGGTAAACTCCGGGAGTTGTGATGAACAGGGAGGCCTGGCATGCTGCGATTCATGGGGTCGCAAAGAGTCGGACACGACTGAGCGACTGAACTGAACTGGACAGCAAGGAGATCAAACCAGTCAATCCTAAAATTAATTAGCCCTGAATATTCATTGGAAGGACTGATGCTGAAGCTCCAAAACTTTGGCCACCTGGTGAGAAGAACCAACTCACTGGAAAAGACCCTAATGCTGGGAAAGATTGAGGGCAGGAGAAGAGGGCAACAGAGGATGAGATAGTTGAATGCCATCACTGACTCACTGGACATGAGTTTGAGCCAACTCCAGGAGACGGTAAAGGACAGGGAAGCCTGGTGGGCTGCAGTCTATGGGGTTGCAAAGACTTGGATATGACTGAGCGACTGAACAACTATAATCTTTTAATAGCCCTATAATAGAGCATCTATTATTATAAAACTTTATTTACAAAAACACACGTGGTAGACTGGGTTTGGTCTGTGGGCTAGAGTCGGTCAACTCCTGAACATTCACCTCCCCAACCCCCAAAAGCTGCCTGGCTCCTTCCTTTGCTGCTTTCAGCCCTCTGCTCAGATGCCCATTGTATCTAAACAGCTCCAATCCCCTCTGCGCTTCAGTTTTTCCTCTACTTTTGCTCATATTCTATGTTAATTTGTTAATTCGTTCATCATCTGACTCCCCTCTTGGGGATGTAAGAGCCACAAGGAGGTGCCCACAGCAGACACATCAGAAGCATCTGTTGAATGAATAATCTGAAAGGAACACGTTAATGCTTTCTGCTTATGCTCGAGAATCTCTAAGACACCATGTGAAGAGCATCATTTAATCTTTGGCCACCTGATGAGAAGAGAAGCTGCTGCTGCTGCTAAGTTGCTTCAGTTGTGTCCGACTCTGTGCGACTCCATAGACGGCAGCCCACCAGGCTCCCCCATCCCTGGGATTCTCCAGGCAAGAACACTGGAGTGGGTTGCCATTTCCTTCTCCAATGTATGAATGTGAAAAGTGAAAGGGAAGTTGCTCAGTCATGTCCAACTCTTCGTGATCCCATGGACTGCAGCCCACCAGGCTCCTCCATCCATGGGACTTTCCAGGCAAGAGCATTGGAGTGGAGTGCCATCGCCTTCTCCAGAGAAGAGCTGACTTACTGGAAAAGACCCTGATGCTGGGAAAGACTGAGGGCTGGAGGAGAAGGGGACAACAGAGGATGAGATGGTTGGATGGCATCACTGACTCACTGGACATGAGTTTGAGCCAGCTCCAGGAGCTGGTGAAGGACAGGGAGGCCTGGTGTGCTGCAGTCCAGGGGGTCCCAAAGAGTTGGACATGACTAAGCAATTGAACAACAATAATCTTTTAATAGCCCTACAATAGAGCATCTATTATTACAGCGCTTTTACAGATGGGGAAACTGAGGCTCAGAGCGGTAAATGACTTGCCGTAACAGTGACATGGGCCCTAAGAACACAACAGCACAGAGTGTTAGGCCCAGCTGACCCAGACGGAGAACCCACTGCAGCATCATGCCAGCGCAGTGGCTGGGATGTGGAGAGAGGAAGCCACATGTCCACGGCCACACAGCAGGACAGGGGCAGCGTGGCACGAGGACCAGGCCCTCCCCGGCCTGCTCCCCGGCCACGGGGGCTGCAGAGCATCTTCAGGCTGATCTGGAGGACCTGAGTGCTAATGACCCCCTCTTTCCTGAGATGTTTTCAAATACTCTGATACCAGGATGCCAAATGCCTAGTCTCTATGTGGCAGAAGAGGAGACAGGAATTCTGCAATGGCAAGACAGGCACTGTAAGTGAGGCATGCAGACAAGACAGAAGACAATAGGGAGCAGTGGGGACTGCGGCAAACTGGAGCACACAGACCTGCCCAGCTGCCCTGCTCCTCCACTCCTGCAGACTGCTGCTACATCTCCACCAGGTCTGGCCATCCTTGCTGGCTTGGGCCTGGCTCCCAGGCATCCTACCAGCCTTCGTGGCAAAGATAAGGCTCCTAGAAGCACCATGCTCGGAGACATTTGCTGCCGCTGTTTGCTCTGCTGCACACAGACCTTCTCAGCCCTGCTGGATATCTGCCCTGGGCCCCTCTTACACCTCGATGGGCTCCTTCCCCCGCAACCCAGGAGGCTCAGGCTGCCTTCCTCCCCTAGAACTCTTCACTGTGGGGAGGGGCTGCCACACAAACCCATTCATTATTAGTTCAAAAATAGACAAGCTTGATCAAAAGAAATTTGAATTATCACTAACTGGCCTGAAAGTTCAGCAAGATTGCTTTGTAGGAGGAGGAGGCAAGAGTAAAATGTTAACCATGGATTAAACAGCCTGAAGCAGAAGTAGGCAACGCTGGGGGGTCAGAGCTGGGAAAGGACTCAAATGGCCACTGCCTCGAAGACCCATGCCAACCTGGGGATGTCAGGCAGGATAGCAGGCCAAGTCTGGCTCTGCCCCAAGCCTGCTCTCCCACCATCGGGGTGCAAGTCCTCTGTGTTAGGCTCCTCTGCAGCAGAATTTGTCCCCTTTGCAAGTTTAACATGCAGCCCTCTTTTTAGAATGGAAACAGCACCCCGACATCTGGGTGGGCCATCCCATCCCAGCCGTCACTGTATGTGATTGGCTGGGGCTGGCTCCACTCCCAGATGAGCAGAAGGCTCAGGCCCACTTGTCTGGGTGGGTGGGAACCTGGTTCACAGCTCCTGTTTCCCTCTCTTGGAGGGGGATGAAGGCCTGGGGATGGCGGCACCACCCTGGGCACCAGCAGCGGGAGCCTGCCGTCAGCACGGGGCCACTCACAACCTGTGCCCAGCCGGCCAGAGTCAGAGCCAAAGAAAAACAATCACTCAGGCTGACCCCGGCTTTGCTTCAGAATCTGATATTTTGCCTTGTGGCTATTTGCCATATATTTTTTGTTTTGTTTTGGACGTTGATTCTGATTTAAATAAATATATATATATAGTATTCAGATCTAACATCGTGATCACTGAACTTCAGGGTGTGCCCTTACATCTCGCGCTCAAGGTGAGTGCCTCAGTCTCCTTACCCCATTCCCAGCCCTTGTGCTTGCAGTCGGAAGGGCCGGGGTCCCTCTTGGCTCAGCTGCTTACAGATTTGTGCAATCTGGGACAAACTGCATGGCCTCTCTGAATTCCAAGCAGCTCACCTGCGATGCAGAGGTGGCGATACCTGCCAGGCTGGATGAAAGGAGATGATGGATGTGAATACTCCTTGCAAACCGTGGTCGCTGAATCTAAGGGGTGCTTCTGTCTGCACGTGCCTGATGCTGACCATGAGCGCTCACCTAAGGCTGGGAACTGGGCTAAGAAGATAATGCGCTTTATCCCACTAAAGCCTCACCACAGGCCCCTGGGATTTTGGCCAGAGGAAATGAATTCTATAGTTAGAGTGGCCCCGTTTTCCAGATCAGCAAACAGGCACAGACAAGGGCCACTCAGCAGTGAAATGGACAGATCCCGGTGGAAGCGATAAACTTGGAGCGGCAGGGAGGAAGCCTCATGCCTGAGGGCCGCTCCAGAGCTGGGCTGAGCTGATTAAGTTCCCCTCACAGTATCCGAGGCTGGGGAACTTGCTTTGCTTGTGTTGCTTTTGATCAGTTTTTATGGTTGTGCCTGCTCAGTCGCTCAGTCATGTCTGACTCTTCACGACCCCATAGACTGTAGTCCACCAGTGTCCTCTGTCCATGGGATTTTCCAGGCAAGAAGACTGGAGTAAGTTGCTATTTCCTCCTCCAGGGGATCTTTCTGACAGAGGGATCAAACCCATGTCTCCCGAGTCTCTGGCTTTACACCTGAAATGACTCTAAGCTGCCGTAATCGCTGCTTGCATATGACGAGTGACAGTGGCCTTGATGTCGGCTGCTGCTGACCTCCTGTTCACACGGCGTGACGGGGGCTCGGGCCATCCCGGCCAAACCCAGAGCCGAGGGAGCAACGAAAACAAAGCTTTTCCCAACAGATGGCGGAGCCCCCGTGTGTCTGTGGCACGGAACAGAGCCTGCCGGCTGCAGGAAGGACCACTGGCCTCTCGTCTAGACTACGAGCTGCTGATGAATGGCTTGGACTTTCTCACTTGCTTACATCTCGTCTTCAGTAGAAAATTTCATTGCCAAAAACTATCCGTGAGCGCTGTTGCTTCAGTCATTTCTGACTCTTGGTGATCTTCTGGGCTGTAGCCCGCCAGGCTCCTCTGCCCATGGGGATTCTCCAGGCAAGAATGCTGGAGTGGGTTACCACGCCCTCCAGGGGATCTTCCCAACCTGGGAATCGAACCTACGTCTCCCGCATCTCCAGCATTGCAGGTGGATTCTTTACTCACTGAGCAACCTTGGGAAGCCAAAAACTCCCGAACTGGTGCTCAAGTTGAAGACATTAGCCTACATGTGAGCTTTAATATAGTTTCATTATTTCATGTAGTTTATATGTATTAAGTTTTCGTTTACTTTAATAACAGAATACTGGACAGTAGTGAAAGGTTTATATTCCAAAGTTTAAAAGTTTATTTTTAAAAAAAGACTGGGATTTGAATACCTGCTTCAGGTATTTCTTGTGTGAGCCTGGGCAAGTCAGCTAATTTCCCAGCTCTTCTGTTCTTTTATCTCTGAAGTCGGCACCACGATAACCATCCTAGTTACTACCTGGGGATTCTGTGAAAACAAATTGGGATCATGCATGGGAGAGCATTTGGTGAGTGGTCCAGGGCCTTCCCTGGTGGCTCAGATGGTAAAGAATCTGCCTGCAATGCAGGAGACCCAGGTTCAATCCTTGGGTTGGGAAGATCCCCTGGAGAAACAGGAGAGGCCTGGCGGTCAACAGTCCATGGGGGTCACAGAGTTGGACACAACTGAGTGATTAACACTTTCACTTTCCTGGGCTACACATGTAAAGAACTGGAAGAATCAGATTGAAAGCTAAGAGATGTGATTGGTATTTGTGGGGTAGAAAATAAATAACATAAGACAACTTTGACCAAGGTGAAACACGTCCAGCTATGGCAGGTTGGCTGAGAAACACGACGCTAAGCAGGGGAGAGACGGTGCCAGCATTTAGAGATTCTGGTAGACACCCCATCACTCTATAAGGCACAGGTGATGGGTTTTCAAATCACAGCATAGCAAGGACCAGACGGAAACTCGGTGCTTAGATGTCCAGTCCAGCTGAGTCCCCCTCCCCTCCTGCCAGGCTCCACCCCTCACCTCCAGACCATCACCTCTGCCTGGGCCTGGACTTCCAGACGCCACCCACGACCTCCCCCTCAAAGGGCGCCTCTCTTCCAACCCTCCCCCTGCACAGAGGATGCGGTAGACCTCCTAAAGATCAAATCTGCTCATCTGCTCCCTCATTAGAACACCTTCTCAGGACTTGCCACTGCTCCCAGGCTCTACCCCAAATGCTTGCTGCCATCTTTCCCTGCGGTCTTTCCAAGTTCACCTTTTGTCGCCCATGTTCCATCATATTCCACTGGCTAGTAACAAGACACTGGGCACACTTCCCCTCATGCCACTACTACTTTCTGGTTCAATCCTCAAGGCTCAGCTCAGTGTTCACCTGCTCCAGGAAGCCTTCCCCGAATCCCATCCATAGGTTGAACACCTGTCTGTATACTTGTGGCTTCTGTTCATTCTGCCATCAAGTACCCAACTAGAAATAATCCACCTACATAACTCTCTCATAACTCTCTCTTTGAAATCTGAGCCAGCTCTGTCCTCTCATCCGCAGCCCCAACACACACACACACACACACACACACACACACACACGGGGACTAGGATATAATCCTCTTTGGAACAGTACTGCTGGCAAATGCTTGTCAGGTGTTTACTGTTTGCCAGACCCAGGGCTGAACATGGGGCTTCCCCGAGGGCCTAGTGTTAAAGAGTCTGCTTGCAATGCAGGAGACTCAGAAGATGTGGGTTTGGCCCACGGGTAGGGAAGGAAGGAAACGGCAACCCACTCAGTTGGTGTGTTGGTGCTTAGAAGTCTAGTCCACCAACCCCCTCTCAGAATCCTGCCTGGTAAATTCCATGGACAGAGGAGCCTGGTGGTGGGCTACAGTCCACGGGGTCACAAGAGCTGGACACAGCTTACTGGGCACACACAGGGCTGAACACTGAGTCCTCCTCGCTACCCTTTGAAGCAGGCGACAGTAACATTCCTGATCTGAGAGGTCAGGGACCCGGCCGACACTACTCAGGCACCAAGGGACAAAGACAGGGGAAGTCAGAACCCAAGCCCATCAACCCCCAGCACCTGGCAGAGTCCTTAGCCAACATCTACTGAGTCGAAGTGCAATTCTGGGAGTGACTAAGCAGAATGAAGGGCTCTGTGAAAACATCTTGCTGAGTGTAGCCTGGGAGGCCCTGTGTTAAATCAAGGGAGGGGGCTTCAGTGGCCTTGCCTGCTGCAGTTCCGAGTGCTGCCCTCCCCCACAGCTGCCAGCTCTGTCCTAGCAGGGAGCCCTGCCCTTTATACTTTGAACATCTTTCTTGGGGATCTCCAGGCAGTAGCTGAACCTTGCAGAGATGGCCCCCGCAGGATCTGCACGGGTGGTAAGGAACGGTGTCCAACTTGTTCCTACCCTTCCTCCTTGCTATGAGGCATACCTTTGCAGCAACATGTGAGGGAGGGGTGACTCAGAGATATAGTTGCTTTATGCAGCCAGGATCATACCAACAGGCATCAGCCAGGACCTTTGCTGTCAAACTGAATTTATGAATCCATACAACTATCTAGTGCAAAATGAATCAGCTTCAGGAATGGCTGGATCCAGGCGTTCAAGTGATGCCATGAGAACTCCCATCGTGCCCTCTCTGCCCCTCAGGCTTTAGCTCTGCCTTCCTCTGTGTTGGTCTCAGCAAGAAAAAGACTCCCAACTCTGGTTGCCAGCAGCTCCTAGTCTGCCTCTTACTCACTCAGCCCATTCCTAGTGGGACTCCTCTTTCCTATTCTTATACGAATCCCCAAACCAAGTGGCCTGACTTAGGTTTCCCGCTCACGCCTGAACCATCAGGGTAGGTCAGGGACAGAGTGACGTCCGCTGGCCAGGCTCGGGCAATTCGGCCACCCCTACAGTGTGCGTGGGAGAGGGGGCCAAGGCGGATTTCATCCCCACCCAAAATGCCGGATCCTAGGGGACAGGGGGCAGCAATGTCCTCACAGGGAGTCAAGGCCTTATCTTCAGCAGTGACCAGGCAGAAAGAAATCAACAGACATTTATGACAAAATGTCTTGGTGAAATAAGAAATCTTTCTCCTACAGTAAATTTCTCAAGCCTGAGCCCACGTCAGGGACCCCAGGCCCCCAGAACTCAGGATTCTCATGAAGGGGCCCTAGAAAGTGACATAACGCCCAGGACGCCTGGCTCGTTTACGACAGCAACTTTCCACGCGCCCTCTCGTGTGTCTGGCTAAGATGATATCAGAATTCAAAGACTCAGGAGAGCAGAAGCTGTAAAAAGTAATCTTCTATTAAGCCCCACGCTGCCCCAAATGCAGTGGCATTTGGAAGAAAAAACCAGCGCCGTTCCTTTGGAGATAGCAGCTATTTTCCAATTGCACTGATAAAAAAGGAAGACATGAAGTAAAAAACAGGAGAGGCCTGGCGGTCAACAGTCCATGGGGGTCACAGAGTTGGACACAACTGAGTGATTAACACTTTCACTTTCCTGGGCTACACATGTAAAGAACTGGAAGAATCAGATTGAAAGCTAAGAGATGTGATTGGTATTTGTGGGGTAGAAAATAAATAACATAAGACAACTTTGACCAAGGTGAAACACGTCCAGCTATGGCAGGTTGGCTGAGAAACACGACGCTAAGCAGGGGAGAGACGGTGCCAGCATTTAGAGATTCTGGTAGACACCCCATCACTCTATAAGGCACAGGTGATGGGTTTTCAAATCACAGCATAGCAAGGACCAGACGGAAACTCGGTGCTTAGATGTCCAGTCCAGCTGAGTCCCCCTCCCCTCCTGCCAGGCTCCACCCCTCACCTCCAGACCATCACCTCTGCCTGGGCCTGGACTTCCAGACGCCACCCACGACCTCCCCCTCAAAGGGCGCCTCTCTTCCAACCCTCCCCCTGCACAGAGGATGCGGTAGACCTCCTAAAGATCAAATCTGCTCATCTGCTCCCTCATTAGAACACCCTCTCAGGACTTGCCACTGCTCCCAGGCTCTACCCCAAATGCTTGCTGCCATCTTTCCCTGCGGTCTTTCCAAGTTCACCTTTTGTCGCCCATGTTCCATCATATTCCACTGGCTAGTAACAAGACACTGGGCACACTTCCCCTCATGCCACTACTACTTTCTGGTTCAATCCTCAAGGCTCAGCTCAGTGTTCACCTGCTCCAGGAAGCCTTCCCCGAATCCCATCCATAGGTTGAACACCTGTCTGTATACTTGTGGCTTCTGTTCATTCTGCCATCAAGTACCCAACTAGAAATAATCCACCTACATAACTCTCTCATAACTCTCTCTTTGAAATCTGAGCCAGCTCTGTCCTCTCATCCGCAGCCCCAACACACACACACACACACACACACACACACACACACGGGGACTAGGATATAATCCTCTTTGGAACAGTACTGCTGGCAAATGCTTGTCAGGTGTTTACTGTTTGCCAGACCCAGGGCTGAACATGGGGCTTCCCCGAGGGCCTAGTGTTAAAGAGTCTGCTTGCAATGCAGGAGACTCAGAAGATGTGGGTTTGGCCCACGGGTAGGGAAGGAAGAAACGGCAACCCACTCAGTTGGTGTGTTGGTGCTTAGAAGTCTAGTCCACCAACCCCCTCTCAGAATCCTGCCTGGTAAATTCCATGGACAGAGGAGCCTGGTGGTGGGCTACAGTCCACGGGGTCACAAGAGCTGGACACAGCTTACTGGGCACACACAGGGCTGAACACTGAGTCCTCCTCGCTACCCTTTGAAGCAGGCGACAGTAACATTCCTGATCTGAGAGGTCAGGGACCCGGCCGACACTACTCAGGCACCAAGGGACAAAGACAGGGGAAGTCAGAACCCAAGCCCATCAACCCCCAGCACCTGGCAGAGTCCTTAGCCAACATCTACTGAGTCGAAGTGCAATTCTGGGAGTGACTAAGCAGAATGAAGGGCTCTGTGAAAACATCTTGCTGAGTGTAGCCTGGGAGGCCCTGTGTTAAATCAAGGGAGGGGGCTTCAGTGGCCTTGCCTGCTGCAGTTCCGAGTGCTGCCCTCCCCCACAGCTGCCAGCTCTGTCCTAGCAGGGAGCCCTGCCCTTTATACTTTGAACATCTTTCTTGGGGATCTCCAGGCAGTAGCTGAACCTTGCAGAGATGGCCCCCGCAGGATCTGCACGGGTGGTAAGGAACGGTGTCCAACTTGTTCCTACCCTTCCTCCTTGCTATGAGGCATACCTTTGCAGCAACATGTGAGGGAGGGGTGACTCAGAGATATAGTTGCTTTATGCAGCCAGGATCATACCAACAGGCATCAGCCAGGACCTTTGCTGTCAAACTGAATTTATGAATCCATACAACTATCTAGTGCAAAATGAATCAGCTTCAGGAATGGCTGGATCCAGGCGTTCAAGTGATGCCATGAGAACTCCCATCGTGCCCTCTCTGCCCCTCAGGCTTTAGCTCTGCCTTCCTCTGTGTTGGTCTCAGCAAGAAAAAGACTCCCAACTCTGGTTGCCAGCAGCTCCTAGTCTGCCTCTTACTCACTCAGCCCATTCCTAGTGGGACTCCTCTTTCCTATTCTTATACGAATCCCCAAACCAAGTGGCCTGACTTAGGTTTCCCGCTCACGCCTGAACCATCAGGGTAGGTCAGGGACAGAGTGACGTCCGCTGGCCAGGCTCGGGCAATTCGGCCACCCCTACAGTGTGCGTGGGAGAGGGGGCCAAGGCGGATTTCATCCCCACCCAAAATGCCGGATCCTAGGGGACAGGGGGCAGCAATGTCCTCACAGGGAGTCAAGGCCTTATCTTCAGCAGTGACCAGGCAGAAAGAAATCAACAGACATTTATGACAAAATGTCTTGGTGAAATAAGAAATCTTTCTCCTACAGTAAATTTCTCAAGCCTGAGCCCACGTCAGGGACCCCAGGCCCCCAGAACTCAGGATTCTCATGAAGGGGCCCTAGAAAGTGACATAACGCCCAGGACGCCTGGCTCGTTTACGACAGCAACTTTCCACGCGCCCTCTCGTGTGTCTGGCTAAGATGATATCAGAATTCAAAGACTCAGGAGAGCAGAAGCTGTAAAAAGTAATCTTCTATTAAGCCCCACGCTGCCCCAAATGCAGTGGCATTTGGAAGAAAAAACCAGCGCCGTTCCTTTGGAGATAGCAGCTATTTTCCAATTGCACTGATAAAAAAGGAAGACATGAAGTAAAGTGACATTTACGTGCTAGGAGAAGCATATTTTCTTTCCTACTCCAAAACCATTTCAGGAGCTGGGAAGGGGAGGGTCGTCGGTGGATGCCACCCTCACCATCGTTTAGGCTATAGGAGCATCTGGCGGGGGGTGGGGGGCTGCCAGCCTCAGCAGCTGGGGGGGATTCAGCCTCCAGGCCTCGTGCTGCCCACACCCCCACCCCCATCTGCTACTCCGCTCCCCACAGACTGAAATACCAGCCTGTTTCAGCTCAGAAACGTGGAAATCCAGAAAGGCAAGGAGGGGCGGTGGGGAGGAAGGAGAAGCGATGAATCACTCTTGGACAGCTGCCTCATCCGCCTGCTGCGGGGGGCAGAGGCAGCGCCGGGTGGGAGGAAGAGCTTGGGAGTCGAGTTCAAAAGATGCCTCCACTGCAGGTGGGCAAGAGGCCCTGGTCCACTCACCCTGGTGAGCCTCAGTTTCCTCATCTGTACAATGGGGATCGTGCCTCTCATGGGGTCAGTCTAAAGGGTACGCAGCAGCTGGCCCAGGGTGGCCTGAAGTACGTTGATCATCTCTTTCTCCTCCTGGAAGGCGGGGCCGCTGCCCCGTGGCTCCATCAGCATTGCCCCTCTTGTCTAAATCAGCACCCAGCGGCGCTCAGCTCCCGCCCAGGGGCCCTGAGACCCAGCGGCTCAGCTTCCCAGGCCGACTCCTCCTCCCTGCTTTCACCTCCAGCACATTCTCCATCCCCGGGCTCCACCCACGCGGGCAGTTGGCTCTTTCTGCCCTCCCCAGGGCTTCCCTCTCCCACCCGTCCTTCTCCCAGGGTCAGCTCCTTCCCATCATTCCGCCTCTGCTCAAATGTCCCTTCCTCCAAGAAGCGCTCCCTGACCATCCTGGTGCAAGTGGCTGTCCACACCTTAGTCCCTTTCTAGTTCATCTCTCTAAAGCAGTCTCGTTTATTTGTTAATCTGCTTATCATCCCTCCCCAGGAGAACATGAGCATTAAGAGGCAGGGGACGTCCCCATCGTGCTCATCTCCACGTCTTAGGGTCCAGTGGCCCGCCTGGTGCAGGGCAGGCATGAGAACATTTCGGGAGGGAGGGAGGAAGGAAGAAAGGAAAAAAGAGAGGGAGGGGGCAGGGTGAGAGGAGGAGGGACGGAGAGTGAGGGAAGGAAGTTGGAGACCCAGCCCTCGCCTGACTCTAGAGCCGAGGCTCCTGACACCCCAGGGCCTGGGTTCCCCCTGCCTCCCGGCCCCCACCCCCCCCTCCCATAACATAAGACACTCCACCATAGCGCTTCCTCCTTCCGTGTCATGGGGGCCAGTCCAGCTCACAGATAACACTTGCACGTCACGTTCTGAGTGAGGCAGCAAGCATAATGTCATCCATCTGTCAGTTCGGCCTGCCCCCGCTGAACACCCCCTTCTGGGAACAGACCCCCGTGTCACCTCAGGAGATCCACCCTGCCCCACCCGTAGCCCCTCGAGCTCTGATGGCATCATGATGACCCCCAGCTGCAGGGCTGGACGTGAGACCGTGTCTGGTCGATAACAAGGGAGCATTTTCTGAGCCACAGTGATCGGCTAGGAATGGCCACGTGGAGCCACTCACATGGAGTCCAGGACAATTCCTGCACCTTAGGTAGCACAGAGGCGCTGCCTCTCTGCCGGAAATGCCAGCCCATTTGGCATCAGGTCAGCCATGGACCTCTCTCTGCTGGGGACCAGGCAATCTCTACCATCCAGGGCACACCTGACCCTCCCTTCTGAGCTCCAGCGCCACAGGGCCACCCCTCAGCTGGATGTCTCGGCTAAGACATCTAACAGACACCTCAAATGCAGCGCTTCCCACACTAAAGTCCCCGCTCCCCACACCAGCTGCCCCTTGTACTCCTCCTGTGTCCCTCAGTGAATGTCATCGCGAAGATAAATGTATCTTATACCTCATAGATACAAGTCTGGAGCTGACGGCTGTCCTCCCACCATGGGGATGGGGCGGGGAGGGGGGCGGCGGGGGACAGCCTGA
>SJYG01000015.1:4695939-4739134 GCA_006410535.1 Litocranius walleri
CGGGGGACAGCCTGACTGAGAATAAAGCCAGTACGGAGGGCAGCAGAGCCCAGAGTCTGATGATGATGCTCGAGCGCCTGGATCCAGCTCTACCTGAAGGAGGAAGATTCCACCTCTGAAAATTTCAGTGGCCCAAGCCAATAAATTCCCTTTTGTGCTTAAGCCACAGCTGGAGCTGTACTTGTTGCCAAAATGGTTCTGATCCATAGAGCATTAGTCGGTCATGGGGTAGTCGAGTTGTGAGGCAGTCGAGTTGTGGGCTGCGTTGGACCCAGAGAAGCAGCACCTGCCCCCACGCCCCCCCCCCCAGCTCCGGGCTCCTGAGTGGCTCTCTGCTGGAGGGACCGGGTCTGCCTGGAGCGCCCTGCTGCTCTCTCTCCAAGAATCAGACAGCCTTCAAGTCTTTCAAGGCAAAAAATACATCAGAGGGAGTTAGTAGTCATGTCTTTGGAGGAAAAAGACTTGCTCAGCCTTCTTGAAGGTGCAAAGAATTTCCAGCACCCAGGAGGCCTCCCACCTGCCATCCGTTCCCAGGCCTGGATTAGGCATGCCTCTTGGAGGCTGTGTGCACTCAAAATGGTACCCGGGGGGCGGCTGGGGCCCAGTCCAGCTCTCTCCAACAGGCAAGCGCTCACCTGAGCCCACAGAGGCTAGAGCTCCCGAACAAAGCAGCCCCATGGGGGTGCAGCCCAGCTCCCCCGAGCCCCGCCTTGGAGCAGAAGCAACGGCTGAGGGTGCGAGGCCCCAGAAAAGGCCTCCTCAGTGTCAAGTGACAGGTGTCAGGCTCTCAGGAAGACTGACAGCCTCTAGTTCTCCTGGGATCTCTGACTGCAGGCAGACAGACAGTGCTCTCCCTGCTGCTGGGCCCAGGAGGAGGGCCTGGCTGCATGGGGGATGGGCCGCGCACGGTTTGGTTCTGGACGCCCCTCCTGGCTGCAGCAACGCCTGACACTCAAGAGGCGGCCTAGAGACAGGAGGAGCACAGTGTGGCAAGAGTGTGGGCTGGCAGAGACCCCGCCCCAGGGTGGAATCTCGCCCGGCGGGCCAGCCACGGGCCTCTCCCTGCTGGGGACCAGGCAATCTCTAGCGTCCAGGGCACGCCCGGCACTCCCTTCTGAGCTCCAGAGCCCCAGGGCCACCGCCCAGCTGGACGTCCCGGCTGAGACATCCATCAGACTCCTCAAACATGCTTCCCAGACCGAAGTCCCCGCTCCCCACACCAGCTGCCCCTTGTACTCCTCCTGTGTCCCTCAGTGGACGTCTCCTCCAAGCCCTCCCCAGATTGAATTTCTCCCTGATTCCTCTCTCTCCCGCTCACCTCCAGACAACCAGCCTCTCTCCTGTGGGTTCTCCCTCTGAACTCTCTCGCCCCACCAGGACTTTCCAGCCCAGCCTCCTCCTGCCAGGCTGCTTGAGCAGACTCCTGCCAGGCTTCCCTTGCTCACTGCTACCCAGTCTCCCCTCAGCAACCAGACTGATGATCCCCAAACACACACTCAAACTCCTGCAGGGACAATCCTTTGCCAGCCCAGCAAGTCTCAGTTCCTCATCCCGGCTTACAAAGCCTTTCCTGACCTGATTTCCAGCCTGGCAAGAAGAAAGTATTCACGTGTTTGCTCTAAACTGGACCAACTTTTTCGGGAAAGGGCCAGATAGTAAACATTTTAGACTCTGTGGGCCATATGGTCTCTGTCGCAACTACTGCGCCTTTGTAGTGGGAAAGTGGCTGCAGGCATTACATAAATGAATGGCGGTGGCCATGGGCCAATAAAACTTTATTTACAGAAACAGGTGGCGGGCCAGATTTGACCCACGGGCCATAGCTTGCCAATCTCTGCTCTAAAGGGATGAGCTCATTTCTCACCATCTCCACATTTCAGATGCCTCTAGAAAATGGTGACAATAATCCTCACATTGAAGAGCTGGCGAAGGATTTGAAAGAACCTGTCAAGCGCCTGGCATAGAGTCTGGAACACAGTAGGTGCTCAGTTGGTGATCACTGTCATTAAAACTTATCACAGCTTTCCGTTTCTGCATGTTTAAGCATCGGTCAGTCCTGACTCCACAGCAAGGTGGTCTTCAGGGTAGAGACCCTCCTTCTCCAAAAGCCTGATGATACCTGATGCATTTTCACACATGCTGCAAAACCATATAGCTGAGCACCTACTGTGTGCTGGGCGCTGGGCTTCATGTTGCTGAGTGACCACCGTAAACCATGAGGCGATATTCACCCCCCTGAGGCCAAGCTAAAGGAGTTGAGGGGAAACTTTCAAGAAATTATTTGTTCAGGAGCACACCTACTGTGTGTCAGGCCTCATGTAGCACCAGGGCTGCCCAGAGGAACGGGAAGCAAGCTCTGCCTCTAAGAAAGGCACCGCCTAGAGAAGCTATTTCCTCTTGACCTTGAGATTTCTCCCTGGCCTTGAAGCCATGTCTCCCACTCAGAGGGAGGAAGAGGCACACTTTGCCTTGGGTCTCTCCAGGGATCTGCAGGCCAGACCTGCGTCCCCTCCATCTCCTTGATGGGGCCTGGGGATCTGACACTAAGTGAAACTGGCTTCTTCCTTCACCCTGGCGGAGCCTTAGCAGGGTCCCAGCACTGAGGGGTAAGAGGGGAGGGGCGTCCTGGGCCCTGGCTGACTGAAGATTCCACGTTGGTTCACGAACAAGACCTTCTCTCTGGCCTGCATCTTCCAATGATGTCTTTCTTTGTACAAATCCCAGCTCACCTCCCATCCAGTCTCCTTTTCATTCACAAGCAGAGTTCTGGGCTTCTTCCCTAGAGACTGCCCCAGTACCCATTCCCCACTCGTCTCTGGGAGAGACAGAACCCCCGCTTTCTGGTGAGGCACAAGGATGCCCAGTTGTCAACCACACTGCCCCGTCTCCCTCGCTGGGCAGGGCTGTGTGCCCAAGTGTCGTTCAACAGGATGCCTCTCGAAGAAGTGGTGCGTGCTTCTTTCATCTCTGTCTCTCTCCTGCTACCGGGGATGGGGGCCTTGCAGTTGAGGGGGAGCCAATCTTGGGTTACCCAAACGCGAGGAGTAGCCGGGGCCTCACGGAACCTCACCAGGGAAGGCGCCGGGGTCCCCGAGGCCACTGTCCCGGCTCTGGAGGGCCTCATCTAGACTGCATGCATTAGACAGACTGCCTTGGCCAAGCTACCGTTCTCTGGGGTTCTTTGAAACCACAGCTGAGCCTGAATCTTGGCTAACGCGTCACACAGACTGGGCTGATGTCCCAACATCTCACCGGTGGACACAGGGCTGGGCAAACTAAGCAGGAAGTTATGGACGCAGTAAACCAACATCCGCCAGACACTTCCTGTGTGCTGGGAACGGAACCAGACGCTGGAGGGCACTACTGAGATGAGTCCACATCCGTGGCTGCCAATTAGTAAGAGGAAGAGTGGCGATAAAGACACACGGCTACTTTCCATAGAACAGACCCATGAGGTATGCCCAGTAAGAGCCGCCGTTGTGCAGATGTGCAAACCGAGGCCTAGAAAGGTTAGATTGTTTGCTACGGACTCAGCTGTGTCCCCCTGAAATCCACATGTTGAAGCGCTAAACACCGATATGACTACATTTGGAGATACGATCTTCAGGTTTGCTGTTGTTGTTCAGACGCTGAGTTGGGTCTGACTCTTTGAGACCCCATGGACTGTAGCCCGCCAGGCTCCTCTGTCCTCCACTATCTCCCAGAGTTTGCTCAGATTCATGTCCTTTAGGAGGTAATTAAGGTTAAATGAAACAATAGGGCGGGGTCCTACTCTGGTGGAACTGTGACCTTCTAGAGGAGGAAGAGACAGCCGGCCCTCCGCTTCCGCCCTGTCCCTTCTCCCCTCCTCTCCATCTCTGTGGTGTCTGTGAGGACTCAAGAAGGCAGCCTCTGTGGGTCAGGAAGGGAGCGCCCGCCAGAACCCAGTCACGCTGGCCCCCTGGTCTCAGCCTTCCAGCGTCCAGAGCCGTCTGTTGTTTGAGCCGCCCAGCCTGTGGCATCTTGTGACGGCAGCTTTCACAAACTGAGACACAAATGCAGAGCCAGGCCATCTGACTCCAATCTCTTCTGCACTCATCCTCCACAAAGACTACAAAGAAGCATATTCCAGGCAGAATAGTCCCAAATGACCGCTGACATCACCCCAACAAAAGAGAACGGTTCACCTTCATGGGGTCCTCACGGAGAGCCTATGCTGGGCTCCGTGTTCCCTGGGCCTGAGGTCTCTCCTCGCTTGCTACAGCGCCGGGAGGCACGTGCTGCTATAATCGCTGGAGGTCCTGCCCAGCTCTGCGCGACTGCCTCATTCTAAGCCAGACAGGAACAAGCTCTCACTTGTCCTCTGGGCTGTAAGCACCTCAGAGCCACGCCCCATCCCTCGCGTGTCCCTGAGTCTCAGCACAGAGTCTGTGGGATGGTGGTCCTTCCAGGCTGTGCTGGGAAAGTGGCTCAATCTATTCCTTTCTACTGGAGAAGGCAATGGCAACCCACTCCAATTTTCTTGCCTGGAGAATCCCAGGGACGGAGGAGCCTGGCAAGTTACAGTCCACGGTGTCATGGAGTCAGGCAGGACTTGGCGACTAAACCACCATCACCACCATCCCTTCTACTTTTTGTTCGTTGCCACCTGCTCTGCACACTTCTTGCTTTTGTGCCCAGCACCCGGCACTCTTTTTCTGACAATAGCGCCCTAATAATGTGTTAGGGACTGGCCATTGGAACTCTCCCAAAAAGGTAAAATGTATGTGTGTGCTAAGTGGCTTCAGTCGTGTCCAACTCTGTGTGACCCCACGGACTGTAGCCCGCCAGGCTCTTCTGTCCATGAGACTCTCCAGGCAAGAACACTGGAGTGGGTTGCCACGCCCTCCTCCAGGGGATCTTCCCAACTGAACCCAGGTCTCATGCCTCCTGTACTGGCAGACGGCTTCTTTACTGCTAGCATCACCTGGGAAGCCCAAAGCGTTGGCCAAAGCCTAAATTAATCAAAGCATAGCCCTCACCCACCCACACCAGCCACAGCAACAGGTGTTAGGATGAGCCCTTGTGCCAAGAAGGTAGAAGGAGATGCTGTTCTTTGCCACTTTCTAGGAGCCTGTGAGGATGGATCAGGGGCAGGAGCCTTCTTGCTCCCAGGCAGAGCAAGGGACTGAAGCCAACACAGAGGAAAGCAGCTCTGTGTGACAGAGGGAAGTAAGGTTCTGCCCACAGGTGTGTCTCTGAAGATGGACCTAGCCCTGGGTTTTTCTTTCATCCACCAATACATTTTCTCTCCCTCTCTTTTCCTGCTTAAGGCATTGTTGAGACCAAAAGTGTTCAAACGGGGCATGTTGTATGGGGCTGTCTCCTACTTTCAATAAATTCCAACTTACCTTTTCAGGAAAAACTCCCTTCGTCTCCATGACTCTTTTCCCAAGGCTGGTTGGTCCAAACAGATGGTTGCAGCATCTGCTGTTTGTCCCGTTCATTCACAAAAGTGTTATAAGGTCGCTTCAAGGAGGAGGGTCAAATACGACAGCATTGCTCGCCTGAAGAGCTGGCGCCAGGGCTTGGTCTCAGCTTGTCTCACGTCATATTTAGATTCGGACCTATATGTCTCATTATTTCAAGGAGCCTACAAGTTCCACGAGGAAAGATGCCCTCTGAGTGTAACAAATGGTAACGATGTGCCTGAGGTGGTCAGGACTCCAGCGAGAGGCTGTGAATGCAGAGGATAAAAGAAGGTCATTGTCTTCTCCAAGGCGGACGTTAAAGCAGAGCAAGCACCGATAACAGAGCGTCGAGACAGGGCACTTCTCCTTGCGGGTTACCAGAGAGGCAACTCGCTGGCGCCATCGAGACCTGTTTCCCGAGAGCGAAAGTGCAGGTTAAGATCCAGCTTCCGGGCTAGACAGTCCTGAGGTTTAACAATGCCCCCTGTGACCCAGGTGTTTGCTATTTCTCAGCTCTGCCATCTCAGCAACATCTTCAGCAAGGCTGCCTGCATCGCATGGGTACACCTTTCCACAGCAGCATCCAAGCCAAGGGTCCAACCCAGACTTGCCCGGGAGTGTCCAGGAGTCTCCGAGGGAGGCGTGGGTTGGCAGGGGCCTGCTGCAGGGCTGCGGGCACTGAGTGCAGCAGTGCATCATGGGACCTTTTGAAGGAGGTCACCACTGTCTTCACTACCTCCACCATAGTTTGGCCTCAGGTCAAACAACAGGGAGGGAACGCAGCCCCACCCATCAACAGAAAACTGGATTAAAGATTTACTGAGCATAGCCCTGCCCATCAGAACAAGACCCGTTTCCCCCTCAGTCAGTCTCTACCATCAGGAAGCTTCCATAAGCCTCTTATTCTTCTCCATCAGAGGGCAGAAAGACTGAAAATAATCACAGAAAAGTAACCAATCTGATCACATGGACCACAGCCTTGATGAAACTGTGAGCCATGCCGTGTGGGGCCAGCCAAGATGGACAGGTCATGGTGGAAGTTCTGACAGAATGTGGTCCACGGGAGAAGGGAATGGCAAGCCACTTCAGTATTCTTGCCTTGAGAACCCCATGAACAGTATGAAAAGGCAAAAAGATAGGACACTGAAAGATGAACTCCCCAGGTCAGTAGGTGCCCAATATGCCACTGGAGATTAGTGGAGAAATAACTCCAGAAAGAATGAAGGGATGGAGCCAAAGCAAAAACAATGCCCAGCTGTGGGTGTGACAGCTGATGGGAGTAAAGTCCACTGCTGTAACGAGCAATGTTGCATAGGAACCTGGAATGTTAGGTCCATGAATCAAGGCAAATTGGAAATGGTCAAACAGGAGATGGCAAGAGTGAACATCAACATTTTAGGAATCAGCGAACTAAAATGGACTGGAATGGGTGAATTTAACTCAGATGACCATTATATCTACTACCGTGGGCAAGGATCCCTTCGAAGAAATGAGTAGCCATCATAGTCAACAAAAGAGTCCAAAATACAGTACTTGGATGCAATCTCAAAAACAACAGAATGATCTCTGTTCATTTCCAAGGCAAACCATTCAATATCACAGTAATCCAAGTCTATGTATGCCCCAACCAGTAATGCTGAAGAAGCTGAAGTTGAATGGTTCTATGAAGACCTACAAGACCTTCTAGAATTAACACCCAAAAAAGATGTCCTTTTCATTATAGGGGACTGGAAAGCAAAAGTAGGAAGTCAAGAAATACACGGAGTAACAGGTAAATTTGGCCTTGGAGTACAGAATGAACCAGGGCAAAGTCTAATACAGTTTTGCCAAGAGAACACACTGGTCATAGCAAACACCCTCTTCCAGCAACACAAGAGAAGACTCTACACATGGACATAACCAGATGGTCAACACCAACATCAGACTGATTATATTATTTGCAGCCAAAGATGGAGACGCTCTATACAGTCACCAAAAACAAGACCGGGAGCTGACTGTGGCTCAGATCATGAACTCCCTATTGCCAAATTCAGACTTAAATTGAAGAAAGTAGGGAAAACCACTAGGCCATTCAGGTATGACAAATCAAACCCCTTATGATTATACAGTGGAAGTGAGAAATAGATTCAAGGGATTAGATCTGATAGACAGAGTGCCTGGAGAACTATGGTTAGAGGTTCATGACATTGTACAGGAGGCAGGGATCAAGACCATTCCCAAGAAAAAGAAATGCAAAAAGGCAAAATGGTTGTCTGAGGAGGCCTTACAAATAGCTGTGAAAAGAAGAGAAGCAAAAGGCAAAGGAGAAAAGGAAAGATATTCCCATCTGAATGGAGAATTCCAAAGAATAACAAGGAGAGATAAGAAAGCCTTCCTCAGCGATCAATGCAAAGAAACAGAGGGAAAAAAACAGAATGGGAAAGACTAGAGATCTCTTCAAGAAAATTAGATACCAAGGGAACATTTCATGCAAAGATGGGCACAATAAAGGACAGAAATGGTATGGCCCTAACAGAAGCAGAAGATATTAAGAAGAGGTGGCAAGAATACACAGAAGAATTACACAAAAAAATAACTTTATGATCCAGATAACCATCATGGTGTGATCACTCACCTAGAGCCAGACATCCTGGAATGCAAAGTCAAGTAGGCATTAGGGAGCATCGCTATGAACAAAGCTAGTGGAAGTGATGGAATGCCAGTTGAGCTATTTCAAATCCTAAAAGATGATGCTGTGAAAGTGCTGCATTCAATATGTCAGCAAATTTGGAAAACTCATCAGTGGCCACAGGACTGGAAAACGTCAGTTTTCCTTCCAATCTCAAAGAAAAGTAATACCAAAGAACGCTCAAACTACCACACAATTGCACTCATCTTGCACACTAGCAAAGTAATGCTCAAAATTATCCAAGCCAGGCTTCAACACAATGTGAAGCATGAACTTCCTGATGTTCCAGCTGGATTTAGAAAAGGCAGAGGAACCAGAGATCAAATTGCCAACATCCACTGGATCATGGAAAAAGCAAGAGAGTTCTAGAAGAACATCTACTTCTGCTTTATTGACTATGCCAAAGCCTTTGACTGTGTGGATCACCACAAACTGTGGAAAATTCTGAAAGAGATGGGAATACCAGATCACCTGATCTGCCTCCTGAGAAATCTGTATGCAGGTCAGGAAGCAACAGTTAGAACTGGACATGGAACAACAGACTGGTTCCAAATCGGGAAAAGAATATGTCAAGGCTGTATATTGTCACCCTGTTTATTTAATTTATATGCAGAGTACATCATGAGAAACGCTGGGCTGGAAGAAGCACAAGCTGGCATCAAGATTGCCGGGAGAAATATCAATAACCTCAGATATGCAGATGACACCACCCTTATGGCAGAAAGTGAAGAGGAACTCAAAAGCCTCTTGATGAAAGTGAAAGAGGAGAGTGAAAATTTTGGCTTAAAACTCAACATTCAGAAAACTAAGATCGTGGCATCTGGCCTCATCACTTCAAATAGATGGGGAAAGAGTGGAAACAGTGACAGACTTTATTTTTGGGGGCGCCAAAATCACTGCGGATGGTGACCACAGCCATGAAATTAAAAGATGCTTGCTCCTTGGAAGGAAAGTTATGACCAACCTAGATAGCAGAGACATTACCATCAAAGGTCCGTCTAGTCAAGGCTATGGTTTTTCCAGTGCTATGGATGTGAGAGTTGGACTGTGAAGAAAGCTGAGCACCGAAGAACTGATGCTTTTGAGCTGTGATGTTGGAGAAGACTCTGGAGAGTCCCTTGGACTGCAAGGAGATCCAACCAGTCCATTCTGAAGGAGATCATCCCTGGGATTTCTTTGGAGGGAATGATGCTGAAGCTGAAACTCCAGTACTTTGGCCACCTCTTGCGAAGAGCTGACTCATTTGAAAAGACCCTGATCCTGGGAAAGATTAAAGGCAGGAGGAGAAGGGAAAGACAGAGGATGAGATGGTTGGATGGCATCACTGACTCAACAGACATGTGTTTAAGCAAGCTCTGGGAGTTTGGGAGTTGGTGATGGACAGGGAGGGTTGGCATGCTGCGACCCATGGGGTCACAAAGAGTCAGGCATCACTGAGCAACCAAGCTAAAATGAACAAGGGTCCAAACAAGATACACCATGATTGGACCCCCTAGGTCACATGTTTGCCTGCGAACCAATGCCTGGGCACGAAATAGATGGTGCGGATCCTTTAAGCCAATCAGGGCCCAGCACTGGACCCAGGGGGGTGGAGTCAGTTTTCCGCAAAGCGCTGGCCAAATGGAGGCAGGTTATGTACCCAAAGGAGCTTCCAGGAGCTCCAGGGAGGTGGAAAGGAAGGAAGGGCTGGTGGCAAA
The DNA here is from genome assembly GCA_006410535.1 of Litocranius walleri. NCBI lineage: Eukaryota > Metazoa > Chordata > Mammalia > Artiodactyla > Bovidae > Litocranius > Litocranius walleri. The sequence goes on from SJYG01000015.1 coordinate 4,705,734, forward strand.
CTCCCACTGTCGGCTCTCAGAGGTGGGAATCGGAGCAGACTGCCCTGGGCGGATTCGGAAGCCTTTCCTCCCGCCGCCATCACTAGGCTGCAGCCGTGTGCCGTGCTCAGTATTTCCCCATGGACTCCACCGCTGCAGAAGCCGCGCCTGATGTTTCTGAACCGCTTCCCAGCGCCAGGATCCACAGCGCCCCGCGTTTGCTGTTCATTGCCTGATTTAACAACAGCCTCGGGAAGGAAGCCTAGAGAGCCAAATGCCCTGCCCAAAGTTGTTGGCCCCAGCTGAGAAGTCAAGCTTGCACCTTGTTCTCAGTTCCCTACTTGGAGAGGTTTAGGCGCCCCTGTGTGCGGGATGCCTGGCTGGGGGATGGGCTTTCAGGGTAGGCAGAAAATAGAAATCACCTCTCCACCGAGCATCACATTGTGTTTAAAATAACCGCACACACTTCACAAGGGCTGCCCCCAGTTCAGTTCAGTTCAGGCGCTCAATCGTGTCCGACTCTTTGCGACCTCATGAATCGCAGCACGCCAGGCCTCCCTGTCCACCACCAACTCCTGGAGTTCCCTCAGACTCAAGTCCATCGAGTCACTGATGCCATCCAGCCATCTCATCCTTGGTCGTCCCCTTCTCCTCCTGCCCCTAATCCCTCCCAGTATCAGAGTCTTTTCCAATGAGTCAACTCTTCACATGAGATGGCCAAAGTACTGGAGTTTCAGCTTTAGCATCATTCCCTCCAAAGAAATCCCAGGGCTGATCTCCTTCAGAATGGACTGGTTGGATCTCCTTGCAGTCCAAGGGACTCTCAAGAATCTTCTCCAACATCACAGCTCAAAAGCATCAATTCTTCGGTGCTCAGCCTTCTTCATAGTCCAACTGTCACATCCATACATGACTACTGGAAAAACCATAGCCTAGACTAGATGGACCTTAGTCGGCAAAGTAATGTCTCTGCTTTTGAATATGCTATCTAGGTTGGTCATAACTTTTCTTCCAAGGAGTAAGCGTCTTTTAATTTCATGGCTGCAATCACCATCTGTAGTGATTTTGGAGCCTCCAAAAACAATGTCTGACACTGTTTGCCCATCTATTTCCCATGAAGTGATGGGATCAGATGCCATGATCTTCATTTTCTGAATGTTGAGCTTTAAGCCAACTTTTTCACTCTCCACTTTCACTTTCATCAAGAGGCTTTTGAGTTCCTCTTCACTTTCTGCCATAAGGGTGGTGTCATCTGCATATCTGAGGTTATTGATATTTCTCCCAGCAATCTTGATAGCTTTAGCATCATTCCCTCCAAAGAAATCCCAGGGCTGATCTCCTTCAGAATGGACTGGTTGGATCTCCTTGCAGTCCAAGGGACTCTCAAGAATCTTCTCCAACATCACAGCTCAAAAGCATCAATTCTTCGGTGCTCAGCCTTCTTCATAGTCCAACTGTCACATCCATACATGACTACTGGAAAAACCATAGCCTAGACTAGATGGACCTTAGTCGGCAAAGTAATGTCTCTGCTTTTGAATATGCTATCTAGGTTGGTCATAACTTTTCTTCCAAGGAGTAAGCGTCTTTTAATTTCATGGCTGCAATCACCATCTGTAGTGATTTTGGAGCCTCCAAAAACAATGTCTGACACTGTTTGCCCATCTATTTCCCATGAAGTGATGGGATCAGATGCCATGATCTTCATTTTCTGAATGTTGAGCTTTAAGCCAACTTTTTCACTCTCCACTTTCACTTTCATCAAGAGGCTTTTGAGTTCCTCTTCACTTTCTGCCATAAGGGTGGTGTCATCTGCATATCTGAGGTTATTGATATTTCTCCCAGCAATCTTGATCCCAGCTTGTGCTTCATCCAGTGTGGCATTTCACATGATGTACTCTGCATAGAAGTTAAATAAGCAGGGTGACAATATACAGCCTTGACGTACTCCTTTTCCTATTTGGAACCAGTCTGTTGTTCCATATCCAGTTCTAACTGTTGCTTCCTGACCTGCATATAGGTTTCTCAAGACCCCTCTGCAAATACCCAAGTCGGTGATCTCTGTTGCCGTATTTCATTTCTCTGCAAACCACAGGAAAATGTAACTGAAGCATCCCCTCAGGCCTCATGATGCTCTGAATTTAAAGTGGATTCTGCCACGAAAATAAACTCGACAGCATGCTACTCTGTCATGAGCACAGTGACATTAGCCACGACTTTCTAGAATCTGCAGAATCAACACTGTTACTGACTTTTGGGGGAAAGGGGCATATTTCACTGACCGGGTCACCTGAGGACAGGTGTGCAGAGCACGGAGGGGCTCCGTAGAGCCCGAGGCAGCCCTCTGGCTGGTCCTGTGTTCTCTACTGTGTTCCCCTCTCTCCTATCTGCTGGAAGCGCCAGTTAGCTCCCTGGGCTTGGAGAAGCTCTCAGCTGCTCTGCCTCAGCTGGGTCCACACCTTCTCCTCTGCGGTCTGCAGGCGAGGGTTCCAATAGTCCTTGCTCCACTCGGGTAAGTCCCTCCTCTGATGGGTCGGGGCCAAGTTAAGGCAAGGGTAGGTGGGGGAGAGAATGAGGGAGGAGTCACATGGGCCTGTCGGCACCTAACAGAACAGGGCACTTGGCATCGGAAGCCCATGGAAGCTTTGAGTCTGGACGTTTCCATTTCTCCCTCCTTCTTGACTGTGAGTGAGTTGCCTGGTGCTCTCCTGGAAGCAGCTGCCCCACGTTCCTCTGAACCCCTGGAGCCCTTCGTCAGCTTGCCTCCTGGAACCCTGGTTCTTCCCATCACATTAGCTCCACTCCATCAGTATCCACCCCCAGTTCACCTTTGCATATAGAGGCCTCTGAGGAGAAGCAGCCTGGCAGAGCTGGCGGACAGAAGCAGCAGGAATGTGCCTCGGGACTCTGGAGCTGGGGGCCCCATGGGAGCCGTGTGGCTTATGCATTTAACATCCTGGTCCTGAGCGTCACCCGTAACCTGGGGACAGAGGTGGCGCCTACTCCCCTGGAGGCGCACCCCCCGATTCCTCTCTGACATGGACAAAAACCTCAAGCCCCCTTCCAGCAAGGCTGCCATCCCTAACACCCTCCCACCCCCAATTCTGGAGCTGCCACAGATATATCTCATGAAGATATCTTGAAGCTCCATGAAGGCATGTAAAATGTTTACCAGGGGCTTCTTGGGTGGCTCAGTGTTAAAAAACAAAACTGCCTGCCAGTGCAGGAGATGCAGGTTCGATCCCAGGGTCAGGAAGACCCCCTGGAGAAAGAAATGGCAACTCACTCCAGTATTCTTGCCTGGGAAATCCCATGGACGGAGGGGCCTGGCAGGTTGCAAAAGAGTCAGACACAACTTAGCTACTAAACAGCAACAAAATGATAACCACAATGTCAACCTCAGAAGCATCCAGCACAGAGCCACAATTACTATGGCCTGATGATACTCAATTTTCAATATCTCTGTGCCTCAGTTTCCTCATCTGTAAAATGGGAACAGTAATAACACACTCTCAAGAGGTTTAAATGAGCTGCTGTAGGAAAAACACTTAGCACAGTGCCTGGCCCATAAAAAAGACTCAGTAACTGTTGGTTATTACACAGTTAGATATTAAAATTAAATAGCCGAGATGCAGTGGGGCATGGTGAGAACAACTGATCTGTAATTTCATTTAGCCCAAGTGCAGTTTTTACCACTTATTAGCTCCTAGTAGAGAAGTTCTCCACCTTTTCTGAGCCCAGTCTCTTCCTCAAATGGAGATAATGATTGTGTAGCTTCACAGGGCTGCTGGGAGGGTTCATGAATTTTAAACGCCTCACTGTGCAAAGTCCAGTTACCGTAGCAGGTCTGGCTGCTAGCCTTTAAAATACCACTTACAAAGTTGGCCCTCAGCTGGCATCTGGGAAGGTGTATTTCAGGAAGGCTTCCACCCTTCCCTAGTAAGAAGAGCTAAACTGTTTGTGCCGACAGTGTGGTTTCTGCTCAACACCTGCTTCTCTTCTGGGAAACTTGTTATGTGGCAGGTAGTGAGGGCCTATTTTCCAGCCCCAGTAAAGACCCTGGGCGCTGAGTCGCTAATGAGTCTCCCTGGTAGGTGACTGTGTGTGCGTTATCACAGCTCACTGCTGGAGAAGTTCTGCCGGTCCCATGACTCCCTGGCGGAGAGCTCTGCACGCTTCTGCCTGGTTGCCCTTGGACTTCACTACATGCGCCTTTTCCCTTGTGGATTTCCCTCTGCATCCTTTTGCCATAAGAAGTCATAGCCATGAGTTCACCTATATGCTGAATCCTCTTAGCAAACCATCAGACCTAGGGGTGACTTTAGGGAGACCCGATCCACATAGCACCTGCCTCAGGGTTAGTGCTGAGGAAGTAGAGTCCTCAGATATAAGTTTCCGGGGTAGTCATGGGCTGTGTCCTTAACTGTAAGAATCAAACAGGAGGGACTCCCCTCATGGCCCAGTGGCTAAGGCTCTGAGCTCCCAGTGCAGGGGGCTGGGGCTTGATCCCTGGCCAGGGAAGCAGACCTCGCATGCTGCATCTAAGATTCAGTGGAGCCGAAGAAACAATTTTTTCAAAAAAAAAAAGAAAGAAAAGAAATAAGAGAGACTCCTCTCCTCAAAAAGTAACTTGTTTTCCATTTTAAAAAAAAGTTCAAGAAGATATTTATTGGCATGAACCCAGAACCTACAAGTGTGGCAAGAACAAAGATATGCAGTCAGGAGAGTATTCACAGCCTCTTTCATCTCAAATTCTAAAGAAAATTCTATCAGCTTCGCTTTTGCTCTCTGGGAAGGAAACTTGTCTGATTGGCTATGGGGCTTTTTGATTGAACTAATCAATAAGGGAGATAAAATGAAGAGGGGTGAGTGGGTGTGGGAAGGGAGAGAACTGCCAAGGGGAGAAAGGGATAGATTTGGGAAATCGGGAGAGGGGTCAAAATCAAAGAGCTGGGAGCTTCCCTGGTGGCCCAGTGGTTAAGACCACCTTGTAATGCGGGGGATGAGGTTTCGCTCCCTGGTTGGGGAGTTAAGATCTCACATGCCTGGAAGCCAAAAAAAAAAAAAAAAAAAACAAGAGATAACTCAGAAGCAATATTGTAGCAAATTTAGTAAAGACTTTAAAAATGGTCCACATCAAAAAAATCTTTTTAAAAATTCAAAGAGCCCATGAAGGTTGAATGAGAGATCCTTTTGTTTCTTTCATTTCGTTTAAATGTGGTAGAGAAAGAGAAGAGGGTAAATTTTTGGCAGCCGTTGTGTATTGAAGGACAAAGAAGTGGGAAAGGACTTACACATTCGAGGCACAAGATGGAAATGTCTTATGGGAAAAGAACCTGCAGCAGATTCTTTGAGGGCAAACATCTCCCAGCAGACTCTGGAATTAAAGACAAATTAATCACATATGCACAAGACGGGCTCCTGAAGAGCCCTAAGATTAGGAAAGAATGAACAGCCACACTCTCCAAAGGAGACAGCCAGACTTATCATCAAGGCAGAAGATTAATTTATGCAAATAAAAGGCATAAAAGATTATTTGAAGAGGTACTTCACAAAGAAGGAATCTGAAATGGCTACAAACATATGAAAAGGAGCTGAGCTGCCTTACCTATCAAAGAGACACAAGCTGAAACCATACAACGGTACCAGTGCGCACCCACCTGAAAGGCTGATGTTGAAACGTCAAGTGTTAGCAAAGAAGTAAAACAACTGGGATGCCAGATACGGCTGCTTGTAGACAGAAAATAAGTGGGTACAACCACCTTGCAAAACTATTGAGCAGTAGCTTCTGAAGCTAAACATATGTACAACTTACAACCCAGCAATTCTGCTCCTTGGAACATACCCAGCAGAAATGTGAACATATGTTCACCAAATTCATGTGCAAGAATGTTCGTAGCACTATTCATAAGTAGGCTCAAATGAAAACCCACCCCCAAAACTCATCAACAGAACAGATGACGGTTTCAGGCAGGGCTGGATCCAGCACTGTAAACGATGTCATCCTCCTGTATTTTGACACTGCCTTCCCCACCGCCCCTCCTGGGCTTCATCCTTTGAGAGGCTATCTGTGTGTGGCAACCCCAGCAGATCCATACTTGTACCGTTTACTCCAACAGAAAGAACCATTTTTTCTTTCTCCACAATGAAAGAGAAGTTGCAGAAACAAGTCTCCTATAGCTTCCGTGGGCCACGGCTAACATCTGACCAAATCCCTGAAATCCAGGGAGGGAATGTGGTACTTTTCCAGCCCTGGGTCAGACCTTCCCCCTGGAGCCTGTGATGTGGAAGGTCAGTGCCATCCAAACCTCACATAACAAGAGGATGGGAAGGGAGAAGCCCCCTGCAAAGGAAAACAAGGGTGCTGTTACCCTATTACCAGCAGGTCAAGGATAAGAAACTGAGCAGGTCAAAACTATGGTCATGGACTTCCCTGGTGGTGCAGTGGATAAGAATCCTCTTGCCAATGCAGAGGACGCAGGTTCGACCCTTGGTCCGGGAAGATTCCGCATGCTGCAGAGCAACTAAGCCCACGTGCTGCAACTACTGAGCGCTTGCTCTAGAGCCTGTGAGCCGCAACTGTTGACGCCACTAGGCACTCTAGAGCGCATGCTCCACAAGAGAAGCCGCCTCGATGAGACGCCCACGCGCTGCGACGAAGAGGAGCCCCGGCTCCCTGCAACTAGAGAAAAGCCTGACAGAGCAGCAAAGACCCAGCATAGCCAAAACAAACGAATGGTGCGTATAAAACGACGGCCGCCCCATGGACATACTCGTTAACTGTGGCCTGAAAGAATATGTTTTCTGGGACTTCCCTGGTGGTCCAGTGGATAAGAATCTGCCTGCCGATGCAGGGGACATGGGTTCGATCCCCGGTCTGGGAAGATGGCACGTGCTGAGGGGTAACTAAGCCCAGGTGCCACAACAACGAGAAGCCCATGCACCGCAACTGGAGAGACTAACCCCAACCCCGATCCCCTCAACTGGAGAGACTAACCCTATCTCTGATCCCTGCAACTGGAGAAAGCCCGCATGCAGCAATGGAGACGCAGCACGGCAAAAACAGACCAGTAAACCTTACAAAAAAGAATGGTGCTTTCTGAGCTGTACCAGCATGTGTGACCTGGCACTTAATGGTGTCTGATAAATGGTGACTCCTCTGTACCATCTTGTCCTACACTCAAGCGCTGGGAGGCGGGGGACAAGGGTCAAGAGCACAGGGTCCCCACCTGCAGCCACCACAGGGCTACTGTGTGTGCAGGGCCTGCCAATCACAGCCGCTCAGCCCGAAAGGAGAATCATTATTCCTTTTTAATCATGCAATTGAAACAAACAAGAATCAGGTTCAGATTAATTCAGGAGAAAAGTGGTTTTGTGATTTGCAAGTCAAATATGGGCTTTACACTTTCACTCCAGGTTAAAAATCACACCTTCCTGGGATTACGTGGGAAGGCACGGGGTTAGGGGGCAGAAGACCTGGTTTCATACTGTGGTTCTGATGCTAATACTGACTAATTAGTGTCACGTCTCAAGCCAGATGATGAGCTACTATGGGCCTCAGTTTTCTCACCTGTAAGATGGAGTCAGTGTTGTGAAGATTACGGGCATGATCGAAGTCGTCAGGTTCAATTGCAGAAACAACCACTCTAACTACTTAAAAAAAAAAAAATTACTAGAAGGCAACAGGTGCTTACAAAAGCCACTGGCATTTCAAAAGGGGCCGTCTCTGGGCTGGCATTCCAGGAAAAACAGACCGAGGGCTGCTGGCTTCAAGAACACACAGCAGAAGCCGTGATGCTGCCAACAAGAAGCCTTCTTCACCTCTGCACAGACCCCTAAACCTCTCACATAATTGGCAAATGCTCACTGAAATGCAGGTATGGAAAAACTGGACGGTTCCAGAAAACCCAAGGCAGCAAGAGGCCAGCCTTGGCCTCACCATCCTCTGCATCTCGGCTGGAGGAGCAGAACTGCGTCCCAAGTATCCCAGCTATGAAGGATTTGGGGAATGTTTTCTTTGTCCTTCCTTCTAGCCTCTGCAGTACAGGATGATGTAATAGAAGGAAGTTCAATGGGATGATGACAGCTGAGAGCAGTGTGTCATCAAGCAAGGCCCTGGAGAGTTTGGGGGCCCAGTGGCCAGTCTTGGGGAGCTGCCGGACTCATCTGTGGCCCCCCGGCATCTCCTCTCAAGCTGGCGCTCTGAACACCAAAGGATCCTGGGGGTCAGTCTCTCAACTGCAGTTCTGCAGGGAAACGGTAGTCTGACCTTTCCAGGAAGCCCGCCTAGTTCCCAGCCCCAGGCAGGGAGGGAAGCCTGGCAGGGGGTGAGCTTGTTGTCAAGCCTTGTTCGTGAGCCCCTGTCCTCCCTGTGCCCTGCCCTGCGGTGCTGGGCTGTGTCTCTGAAAACCACCCTCTGCTGGCTGGTGGGGCTGGAGGATGGAGGAGCACGTGCTGTACATGTGACACGTGTGGGCTTTGGAGACAGACATAGCACACAGCTCCCCCGTTTAGGAACGGCAGGGCCTGCGACAGGTGGCTTCATCCTTCTCAGCCCCTGGTCTTCATCTCTGTAAGAGGGACAGAAATAGTCTGTCCGTGCAGAGGTGAGGTGACAGCTCATCACGTCCGCGGTGTAAAGCACGAAACACTCATATCATCAGAGGCAGCATCCTTCAAGTCAGACTCTCTCCACAGACAGTCCTTATCTGTTTAAAGACCTCTGGAAAGATGCCTGGTCCCTCCTGTGAAAGCCCATCAGGCAGATGCTACACACAGCCACCTCCATTCTCCTCCTCTCCTATCTGGGTCGCGCCCTCCTAGGAAAGCTGAAAATGGCGGAAGCTCCGTCCCAGGGTCTCTTGCAGTTAAGCATGGGTGTGTGACCCTCCGCCAGCCAGTGGACATTAAAGGGGAGGGTCTGCTGGGGCTTCTCAAAGATGCTTCTCTCACTGCAGAGAGAATGAGCTGTATCAAGAGATCATCGTCTCCTCTTCTTTCCTAGTTTGGACCAGTTATTCTCACCTGGGGGTGATTTTGCCTCCCATGGGGCATCTGGTAATGTCTGGAGACATTTTTGGTTGTCACAACTAAGCGGGGGCTGCTACTGGCATCCGGTGGGTCGAGGTCGCATCCTGTGAGGCACAGGACAGCTGGCATGACAGAGACTAGTCTGCCCCGAACGCCAATAGTGCCAAGGTCGAGAAAACGCCTCTAGAGGTGGTGGTATAAATAGATGACATCTGGACTGTGGCAACTATTTTGAGACTGCGAGGAAAGGTCTAGAAACCACCAAGTTGACAACGGTCCTGACACGAATGAGCTGCTGTTGGAAACTGGAAGCCCCATTCTTCAGGTCTCTCGTTGAGCAGCAAAAACTAACTCCTCTCATTTCAGTCACTCTTAATCAGAGATGCTGTTATTTGCAGCCCAGATAACAAATCACAATGAGTAACAGGTGAGACAGAAGATGGAGACGAAAGGTAGGAATGCTCACTTCTGTACAGCACTTGTTATTATGAAGGGTTGCAAACATACAGAAAGCTGCAGAGAATCACAATCTGGTCAACCCCATGTGTACACCGTCCAGATTTAACAAGGGTTAGGATTTGCTAAATGGGTTTCACCCGATGCCCACTGGCGGCTCCTCTGCCCAGCACACTGGCCTTGTCCCTGCTCCGTCACGCTGACGTCTGCAGGCTTCGACTTCAGCTCTAGGTCTTCAGGGAAGCCCTGTCTGATTTTGCAATTTCCTCCAGGCACTCTGAGCTCCCCCTCCCCTGCCTGTCTGTTCTCCCAGCCCCATCAGTGAGCTCTCTGGTAGCAGGGGATGTGGGGAGGGGCAGATTCTGTGCATTACCCACTGCTGAATCTCCAAAGCCAGTATAGCACCGCCACAGACGGGCTCCAAGGGTTGATGGTGAGAATGAGTGGGCGAGTCCCTGCTTTCCGAGTGATAAAACTGAGGCTCAGAGAAGCTGCAGCGACTTGCTTAAGATGAGGCTTGAAATTTGCTCCAGGTCTCCTGAGGTCCCACTATACCAAGCTGCTCTGCAGCAAGTTCAGAGTCTGGAGTTCCCTTGAGATTGACCTCGGGCTGTCACTGGCAGGGAAGGAAAGTTTGATGTCAGATTCCACAAAACCGAGTCTGCTGGTCTCCTGCACTGAAGTGCCAGCAGGCAGCTTGTGAAAAAGCTAACTTCCAGACCGACTGCAGAGCTGCGGGGCTGAAAGCTGCAGGCTGAACCCCAAGTTCTGTCTCTGTCGGCAAACTCCCCATGAGGCGCCGAAGCTCACCGACACCGAGAACCTCTCGCGTTCTCGGAGCGCGACCCGGAGGCCACCCGCCCCGCCCCTTCTTGCCTGTTTCCCAGTCTCTCTCGGCCCCTGGGATGCAGGCTGGGAGGCTGTTGTCAGAGATAAGGACCCATCTCCCCCCGCACATTCCTCACTTTACTTTTTTAAAGATGATTAATTTTAAAAAGTGCGAAAACCACACTGCCCACGGACAGCATTTTCACCTTGAACGTGTGATATTTGAAGCAGTGGCTGTCAAAGGGAGTAAAACTGCCTACCCCTTACTGGCAGAGAGGGAACTGGGAGGGGTGCTTGGGTCCAGCTTCTTGGAACGTCAAGGTGAGAGGACCCGAATCTCTCAGGAACCAATGTGGGTCCGTCAGACTGGGCTTGAATCTCTGCCGCTCCCGCTCTGTGGGGTCTTGATCAAGTCCCTTCAATTCACCTTTAAAACAGGAACAGTAATAGCTCTGCCGCAGCGTGGCAAGATCACACGGCTCCGGAAAAGCACTTGGCACAGCCGCGAGGATAACAACTGGGCGACTCTCCCATCTGCTGTTCCTACTGCTACGCTCCCGTGAGATGGAACACTGAGGCTGTCTCGAGGCTCATTCAGCCATCCCAGAATTAACTGGGAGGGAGAGTCTTCTCTGAAATCACGTTTTTTTTTTCACAGCAGGACGAACGTTTGCTAACGTTGTTCTCAGCGTTATTATTGTAGGCCGGTGACGTCTTGCTATTAATGCCTGTGATTTACCATTTCTACTAAGCCACTTAGCCTGGAGACATCACCCTCCTCCACGTTCGGGGGCATAAACTGAACTCCCTGCCTCTGCTGGGAGAGGGAAGCAGAGCAACAACAAGAGAAGTGAAGAGGAAACCGTCTCGGCTTCGGAGCCTTTAGGCGTTCCACCAGCGGCCAAGGTCCAGAGAAAGGGCAAAAGCCAAGGTTCATGACCTCACATGTCACAAATGTGAGCAACGTATGAACCCAAATAATCTTTAGGAATAATGAATGGTGATTTAAGAAGCAGTACATTTCAGCAGAGGGGGAAAAAATCCTTCTGGGACATGGTGATGGAGTTGAGTGTGTCTATAAAATGACATGATTCCAGGATTTCCCTGGTGGTCCAGGGGCTAAGACTCTGCTCCCAAATCAGAGGGCCCGAGTTCGATCCTCAGTCAGGGAACGAGCCCCCACGTGTCACAGCTAAAGAGCCCACGTGCCACAGCAAGGTAGAAGATCCTGCATGCTGCAACTAAGACTGGCACAGCCAAAGAAATAAAAATAAATACATATATTTTAAAAATGACATGATCCCAGAGGCTCAGTGGATAAGGGGAAGCTCAGAGAGAAGAGTTAGTTTGTCACTGAATAGGACGCTCCCTTCCTGTCTCCAGGGCAGTAGAGAACGACACCACCTGAGAGTTTTGGGACGCGATCGGAAGTGGCCAGCCAGGAACTGTGGGCTCCCCTCCCCACCAACGGGCCGGCATGAGCGAGCATGTGAGCTTCCATCTTCCGTGGCCCCAGAGGGTTCAGGGGCATCTAGACGTTCTCCAAGCCCTAGAGGGAAGCAAGGATGAGTTACAGCGTCAGTCATGCGTACATGCTGACGCTGAACTTCCCAGGGGGCGCAGGTGGTAAAGAACTCGCCTGCTAACGCAGGAGACGTGAGACACAGGTTCAATCCCTGGGTTGGGAAGATCCCGGAGGAGGGCATGGCAACCCACTCCAGTATTGTTGCCCAGAGAATCCCATGGACAGAGGAGCCTGGAGGGTGGTACAGTCCATGGGGTCACGTCGGTGGACAGAAAAGGGCTCATGAGGCAACGAGGCTGGTGTTGTTCCATCAGTGGAGCCTAGTAAGAATCAGTGGCTGTGCGTGGTCATCGTGGGGAGGAGGGGGGCTGAGGGCGGAAAAGCAGATGTTCCCTCCCTCTCATCTCAACACGAGCGCCTCCAAACACACGCGCCACCCTGGGGATGGGGGGCAGGGTGGTGGAGGGAGTCCCCAAACAGCTGAGTTTAAACCTGAAATGACCAAGAACCAAACCTGGAAATGACTCCCTTGACTTGATTACAATTTCTACCACTGACAAGAGTGAGAAGTTGAAGTCAACGGTTGGAACAAAGTGTAAATTTTTTTGCACGTCTGAACTTGTAGTTTGAGAAACCGGACTCTGCACAAGCGTCTTAATAGCAGCAGATGAGAGCCAATCCCGCCAGCAACCTGTGCTGCCCCGTGGCCGAGGCTCAGCCTCTGTTTCCTTACCACTGAGAAGATGTGCACTGCTCTTCTCATGTTTCAAGATTTATTGTGGGGCTCAAATGAGATCATATGTGTGAAAAGGCTCTAAAAATACGAAGCTTCGCGGAAGTGGTGTGGTGACAGCGATAACAGCCACAGTGATGATAGCAAGCGGCGGTGACGTTTGCCGGAAAAGCCAGGAGGAAGCCACGTCTGCCTTCATCACGCCTGATACTGCAGAAATACGCAGAAGAGTTGGCAGTCCCAGAGACACAGAGCCCTACCATGCTGTAGAAATGTAGCCTCAACATGAAGGGAGAAGCTGATCCTTGGGTGATGGACAATTCTCGTTCGAATGACAAAGCTTGGAAATGACATCAGTACACCTTTGAAATCGCAGTGATGGCATTCAGCTTCGACGGCTGTGTCAGGATGTGAAATTCACAGAAAGTGAAAAACAAGGCCTTGTCCCCCAGAGCTCATGCGCTGCTGTGGGTGGTGGGGAGGGAGACTGACTCATCACCAGCTCGAGAAGGAGAGAGCAGCTCCCCAGGGGTGGCTGTTCCCGGACAGCCGGAGCCGAGTGCCAAGCTGCCATCACAGGACCTTGAGCACAAAGCCAGGACTCGTGTCTTTGTTTGTTCAGCAACTGGTGTTTCTCTGTGTGATTTACAACATCATGCAGTGGGGGCCCCCCAAAGAGTTAAGAGTCCACCTTCAAAATCCCACAGTTCAAATTCCAACTGTCTACTCTGTGAGTGATGCCATGTCCTTCAGTGAAGTCTCTGCAATGGACTGAGTATTTGTGACCCCCACCCCCCAGATTCCTACACTGAAATCCTAATCCTGATGTGAGGGTATTAGGAGGTGGGGCCTTTGGGAAATGATTAGGTCATGAGGGTGAAGCCTCCATGAATAGGATTAGCACCCTTATACAAAGGGGAAAGAGAGGAGTTTCTCTGGCAGCCGAGTGGTTAAGAATCCACCCTGCAATGCAGGGGACACCTTGTAACGTGGGCCCAGTTCAGTGCCTGGTCCAAAAGATCCCGGATGCCACAGGGCAACTAAGCCCGGGCACCACGACTGCTGAGCCCACGTCCTGTAACTGCCCTCCAGCCTATGTTCTGCAGCATGAGAAGCCACCTCGATGAGAAGCCTGCCCACCACAGCGAGAGAGCAGCCTGTGCTCAGCCATCAAGGCCCAGTGCACTACCAACAACAGAAAGGACTGGAGTCCTCCTTCTCTTGCTCAGCGTAGGGGTACAGGGAACCAGCCGGGAAGAGGCCACACTGGAGCCTGGCCATGCTGGCGGCCTGATCTCAGAGAGCCAGCCTCTAGATCTCTGAGAAATAAGTGTCTATTCTCTAAGACAGGGGTCCCCAGCCTCTGGGATCTAAAGCCTGATGATCTGAGGTGGAGCGGATGTAATCATACTAGAAAGTCAAGTCCACAATAAATGCACTTGAATCATCTCCAAACCACCCCCAACCCTGGGTCCGTGGAAGAATTGTCTTCCATGAAGCCAGTCCCTGGTGCCAAAAAGGCTGGGCCTGCTGGTCAAAGCCACCGAGCCCGTGGTCATTTGTTATAGCAGCTTAAACACACGAAGACAGTCCTTTGTTGCTTAAATTAGCCAGAGGCAGTTTCTGTTGCTTGCAACCCAAGAATCCTGAATGCTATGTACTAGCCCCAGTTGTGAAAAACACACACCAGCTGGTACACGACTCCTGCCCTGAGATGTGAATGCCCTCCTATCACCCCAGACCTGTCCCTAGCACCCTGCGCCGATCTTCCTGTGATCTTGTAGGCAAGTGGCTAGTCCCTGACACAGCTGGGGCCTCCAGGTCCTGCTCCAAACCCGCAGCTGTCTGTGGCTAAGTGCAGAAAACCACCGCTGCACAGACAGCTCAGCAGGCTACCCTTCTCTGCAGATCCCTTCTCTCCCGATCTCAGTTTAGTCATCTATGAAATGGGCAGACTGAGCGTACGGTACTCAGCTCACGGCCTCCTCCTCCAGATAAATGGGCACAGAGAAGCAGAAACAACACTTCCCAGATGTGAGGAGTGCTTCTCACTCTCAGATCGCACAACACAGAGGTGACAAATCTTCCAGCAGAAAACACTGTCTCCCAAAACAAAGCAAGCATTGCTAGAGGCTCTGAAAGAGACCCAGAAGTGATAAAAACAGCTTCCAAAGAGTCAGAGGCTCAAAAAACACACAAAACACTGCGTTTCTAAGCTTGGGTGTCATGCTGCTCTGCCTCTGAAGCGTCTCCCCACTGTTCTTGCTGGGGGTGGGCAGATGAGGATGGGAGAGGGATGGGAAGGCAATTTGCAGGAGGGCCACTGATGGGCCTCCGCTGGTTGGGGAGGCTGCCCAGCTCTGCTGTGCGTCCAGGCTGAGAATCACTCACACTTTCTGTCCTGCAAGAACCCTGGAGAGTCCTCAGATGGGGACCCCAGGAAGAAGTTATGATGCAAGTGTCAGGGGGTGGAAAGAAGTAGGTTCTGCAAGGCAGAGCCTTTTCACAGAATGCCAGAGCTTAAACAGCTGGTGAGAGCTGGACAGACCACTCTCTTTCTCACCCCGATGCCCATGCCTGTTCCAGAGAGGGAGGGAGCCCACGTGGGCAGAAACCGTGTCCCTGCGTGAACAGATCTCAGGATGCACTTAGCGGGGTCTGAGAGCAGGATCTCCGGCACAGGGAGTAGGCAGCGCAACCCCAGCGCCGGGGCAGGCAGCTGCCGCTGGGGGGCCTTGCTGCAAGGCACTGACTCCTGCTAATCGGCTCATCTAATCTGAACAGTCTTCTCATGCTCACTAAGGCCAGGGAGTCCAGGAGCTCACCCGGCGGGACACAGCTAGGACGCAGCAGAGCTGGGCCTCACAGGCAGGCCCCTGTCTCCAGCGCCCACGTCTGAGCCCACCTGCCCTTCTGCCTCCCACACGTGGCAGCAGGGGTCCCGCGGGTGTCTCCAGGCAGAGGCAGGCCCCCGAGGAAGTCCCCACACAGGGACGAGATGGGACCCTGTCTTCCCACTTCCCACACCCGCAATCGAGCATCGCTGATCTTCAGAAAGGACCTGCCCGGGGCTTCAGACTCTCCCTATGCACACAGCTGTGGCTTAGAAAAGACTCAAGGCCTGCTGTGGGTGGACACCTGGGGTCTACAGGAGCCTGGCCAGGTGGTTGATATCCTACCATTCCCAGCAAAGCCCCCAGACCAATCCAGGAACACCAGTTCATATTACTTATCCAGGAGAAAGCAACTCAAGCAACTAAAAACAAAAAACAAAAAACCACCCAAGCTTTCTATTTTCACATGAAATTCCTCAACTTGTAAATGTTGGAAACTTTTAAATTTTTAATCAGAAAAAAAAAAAAAAGCTCATGGACCACTGGTTGGCCTCTCTCTCCAACAAGGGTACAATCTGAAGTCAAAGAAGGGGTTTACCTGATGGAGCCTCCACTTGCCTCTTCTGTGAAATTAGTTTACACTAATCCAGTTTAGAAGGAGGGAAAATCAGAACCAGTGAACAACAAGTGTTCAGTATAGAGGAAGACATGTGTCTTAGTCCCCCCAGGCTGCTCCCATAGAACTCCACAGACGGGGTGTGTGAAACAACAGATGTTCATTTCTCATTGTCCTGAAGCCTAGAAGCCTGAGAGCAAGACTCTGGCCAGTTTGGCTTCTGGTTGAGAGCTCTCTTTCTAGTTCATAGATGATATCCTTCTCACTGGGTCCTCACGTGGTCTTTCCTAATAGGATGATGGAGGTGGAGGTGGAGATGGAAACAGAGGTAGCTACTGCTGCTGCTGCTGCTGCTGCTAAGTCGCTTCAGTCGTGTCCGACTCTGTGCGACCCCATAGACGGCTGCCCACCAGGCTCCCCCGGCCCTGGGACTCTCCAAGCAAGAACACTGGAGTGGGTTGCCATTTTTTTTTCCAATGCATGAAAGTGAAAAGTGAAAGTGAAGTTGCTCAGTCGTGTCCGACTCTTAGCAACCCCATGGACTGCAGCCCACCAGGATGCTCTGTCCCTGGGATTCTCCAGGCAAAAATGCTGGAGTGGGCTGCCATTTCCTTCTCCAATGCGTGAAAGTGAACTTGCTCAGTCGTGCCCGACTCTGTGCGACCCGTGGACTGCAGCCCACCAGGCTCCTCGTCCATAGGGTTTCCAGGCGAGAGCGCTGGAGCGGGCGCCACTGCCTCCTGCGAGATGCAGAGCTAGAGATTGCTAGAAGCATCTGAGTCACAGGCTGGGGCTCTGAGCTGCTGAAGCGCCCAGGAGCTGGGGAGCAACGTGCCCGAAGGGAGAAAGGTGCAGGGCAGTGAGCCATCACTGTGAGGTTTTCCCCTTGAGGTACGTTCTGAATTCTCTTAAATTGCACGTGATGAGAGTCCTACGAAAACCACCTGGAAAACAAAGTGGTTTAGGGCCGTCTCCTAGTGCAGGAGGCAAATCGCTGAGTCCGAGAACCACCAAGGAGTATGGGCCCCAGACAACATCACAGGCTGGGTGTCTGGAGGGTGGCACCCTAAAGGGGAGGTGACCAGAGAAGTATAGAGGAAGACATGTGTCTTAGTCCCCCCAGGCTGCTCCCATAGAACTCCACAGACGGGGTGTGTGAAACAACAGATGTTCATTTCTCATTGTCCTGAAGCCTAGAAGCCTGAGAGCAAGACTCTGGCCAGTTTGGCTTCTGGTTGAGAGCTCTCTTTCTAGTTCATAGATGATATCCTTCTCACTGGGTCCTCACGTGGTCTTTCCTAATAGGATGATGGAGGTGGAGGTGGAGATGGAAACAGAGGTAGCTACTGCTGCTGCTGCTGCTGCTGCTAAGTCGCTTCAGTCGTGTCCGACTCTGTGCGACCCCATAGACGGCTGCCCACCAGGCTCCCCCGGCCCTGGGACTCTCCAAGCAAGAACACTGGAGTGGGTTGCCATTTTTTTTTCCAATGCATGAAAGTGAAAAGTGAAAGTGAAGTTGCTCAGTCGTGTCCGACTCTTAGCAACCCCATGGACTGCAGCCCACCAGGATGCTCTGTCCCTGGGATTCTCCAGGCAAAAATGCTGGAGTGGGCTGCCATTTCCTTCTCCAATGCGTGAAAGTGAACTTGCTCAGTCGTGCCCGACTCTGTGCGACCCGTGGACTGCAGCCCACCAGGCTCCTCGTCCATAGGGTTTCCAGGCGAGAGCGCTGGAGCGGGCGCCACTGCCTCCTGCGAGATGCAGAGCTAGAGATTGCTAGAAGCATCTGAGTCACAGGCTGGGGCTCTGAGCTGCTGAAGCGCCCAGGAGCTGGGGAGCAACGTGCCCGAAGGGAGAAAGGTGCAGGGCAGTGAGCCATCACTGTGAGGTTTTCCCCTTGAGGTACGTTCTGAATTCTCTTAAATTGCACGTGATGAGAGTCCTACGAAAACCACCTGGAAAACAAAGTGGTTTAGGGCCGTCTCCTAGTGCAGGAGGCAAATCGCTGAGTCCGAGAACCACCAAGGAGTATGGGCCCCAGACAACATCACAGGCTGGGTGTCTGGAGGGTGGCACCCTAAAGGGGAGGTGACCAGAGACATCCCGGTCCCTCCTATACCAGCTGCCTCCCAGAGGGCAGGGGACTCACCTCTGGAGGGAGCTGCAGTCCAGAGATGGTAACTTTTCATACACAATGTCCAACATTCAGTCAAAAGTCACCAGGCATGCCAAGAAACAAGACCAAAAGGAAAGGGGGACTATAGAAACAGACCCACAAGTGTTCCAGACATTAAATTTAGCAGGTGGGAGTTTTAAAATCACATTGGTAGGATGTTCAAGAAATATTATAGATGGTATTTAAAGACCTCTGTTCTCCTCCTCCAATACCCACGTGGTTTTTATAGGTTGGGCTCCACCCAACATTTGAGGAAGAGTCAATTCCTGTCTCATATAAGTTCTTCCAAAAAGTTGGAAGAAGAATTCTGAGTTTATGGGACATGGCTTGAAGCTGGAAAAAGAATTCCAAGTTTATGGGACATGGCTTGAAGCTGGAAAAAGAATTCCAAGTTTATGGTACATGGCTTGAGAGGGGAAAGTATCAGATGGGGAGAGTGGTAAGCCAAGTCAAAGGTAAGAACATGGGGGAGTGGAAAGATCAGAGCGAGGTTGAACTGCAGACAAGCGAGTTAGAGAGGGGATAAGGCTGGACTCCAGGGGTCTTTCAGATCAAGGTGAAGACTTCACAGATTTACACTGTGGATGACAGGAAGTGACTTGGGGTTCTGACTAAAGGCATGACACAGACACCTCGGGCATTCCCATCCTCATCCCATCCCAAACTGCAGATCAGCAGAAAAGCAAACTCTTCCAAAATACATTCCCAACTTGCAAGCAGGCATCTCGTTCATGTTTATGCGTGTTCCAGAAAGAACTTGGCCAGTAGATCACTCAGCATCCCCTCAAACTCCTTAGGAATATCCCAGCATTGCAGTGATGACCGCCATTCCTCCTCCCACCTCCTGTGGAGGTGCTGGAAGAGGCACCAAGGAACCACCCCCCTGGCCAGGCCGCCACCGTCTCCTCCTTGTTGCAGGAGCCTCGCCCCTCCCTGACCCTCCCACCCACCTCCCCACAGCCAAGGGACCCTGTCCAACTTGAGTCATGTCATGCCCTTCTGCTCAGAGCCCTCCAGTGACCTCCCAGCACACCCCACCTGGCCTTGCTGCCTCTCTAGGGCTCCCAGGGAACCCGGGAGAGATGGAGCCTGCGAAACAGCGCTGGCAGGGCCTGCCTCAGCTGCGTGCATTCTCCGGGCGATTAAACACATGAACTACTCTGTATGCAAACAACCTCTGACAAGCCGTCCTGGCTTGCAGACTCCAGCAGAAATGCGGTACTACCGATGAGCTAAATTAGACTTATAAATAATGTGCTGGGTTCGGTCTGCTTGTGCTCGGCTGGGAATGGGATTTTGGAAGCACAGTTAAGAGCCGATTCATGATTCAAACACAACATCAAGTTCAGCAACACTGCATCAGAAGAATAAGAAATTGGCAAAATAAAGTACAATAAGCTCTCCGAGGTAAAAACAACAACAGTAATAATAAACTTGCAATTGTTTCTCGCTCCAGAAGGATATATGGGTGCAAGAAAGTCACTCAAAATTTCTAGCAGCCTGACAAAATGGGCCCTGGCCCAGCTGCCCTCGCCACCCCTCCTGGTCAGGGGGCTTCGTGGGGCACGTAGCCTGGGTCTGAGCTTCACGCTGGTAACGGACATGCCCCAGACATGCACCAAAGCTGCAAAGGTAACACCAGAACACTGGTGCTAAACAACGGTGTGCAGCCTGGCATGGACTGGATCCGAAACGGCGAAGGGGGTCAGCGCGCATGGCGGTCCCAGTGTTCAGGGAGCGTCTGTTGTAGCACTCCAGGACCGTCCAGCTCTTGAGAGACCGCTCTGGTTAACAAAGTCTGGGTCTTCCCTGGGGGTCCAGGGTTAAAAATTTCCCTGCCGATGCAGAGGACAAGGGTTCAGCCCCTAGTCCCAGAGGATCCCACGTGCCTCAGGGCAACTAAGCCCAGGCACCACACCCACTGAGGCCGAGCAGTGCAGCTGCTGAAACTCACACACACCTTCTCTGCAACGAGAAGCCACCGCAGTGAGAAGCCCGCACCGCAACAGAGAGATAGACTCCGCTCTCCCCAGCTAGAGAGAGCCCACACACAGCGGTGAAGGCCTGGTGCAGCCAAAAAATAATAATAATAATTAATTAATGTTTAAAAAGGTCTGCCTTGGGTATTGGAGAAGGGAAGTAGTCACGTGCATAACATTTCTGTCCACTCAGTCAATCAGCAAATATTGAACACTTCTGGGCTAGGAGACAGTGTCAAACCAAAGAAATAAGGATCTGCTTTCCTGGAACTTAAATTCTAAAGCTCTGTGGCCCAACATGGAGCCACAAGTCACATGTGACTCTTGAGCACTTAACACGTGGCTGGGCCAAACTGAGATGTGCTCTTAAGTATAAAATACCCAAGAGATTCCAAAGACGGTTAAATGAGCTATCAGTTATCTCATTAATAATGCTCACATTGATTGCATGTTGAAATGATAATAGGGGATTAATAACATGTATTAGTAAGATTCATTCCACCTGTTTTGTTTTGTTTTTTTCACTGTGGCAACTAGGAGATTTAAAATTATATACATGGCAATTTCTGCACTTGGAATTATATTCCCACTGGACAGCACTGGTGTAGAGTAGCTGATAAACAATAAGTTAGCAAATAATAGGTTAAGGTCGTTTCTGAAAGTGATAAATAGATGCCCTGAAGACACAGCAGTATATGGTATAAAGAGAGATAGGGCAGGATGTTGCTGTGATTCAGTCACTCAGTCGTGTCCGACTCTTTGCGACCCCATGGACTGCAGCACACCAGGTCTCCCTGTCCCTCACCATCTCCCAGAGCTTGCTCAAACTCATGTCTAGTGATCCCATCCTACCATCTCACCCTCTGTGGTCACTTTAAATAGAACGGTCAGGGACTTCCCTGGTGGTCCAATGACTAAGACTCCGAGCTCCCAAGGCAGGAGGCCTGGGTTCCATCCCTGATTAGGAAACTAGATCCTACATGCCCCAACTAAGACTTCACATGCTGCAACTAAAGACCCTGCGTGTCCCACCTAAAAGATCCCAAATGCCACAGTAAGACCCAGAGCAGCCAAATAAATAAATAAATGTGTTAGATGAATAAATAAATAGAATGGTCAATGTTATGGGCCAGTCTTTCCCTAAAAATTCATATTCTGAAGTCCTGACCTGCAATACCTCAGAATGTGGCTGTGTTTGGAGTCAGATATTTGGAGTCTTTAAAGAGATCACGAAATTAAAATGAGGTCCCTAGAGGGGGCCCTCGTCCAGTATGACAGTGCCTTATAAGAAGAGGGGATCACGACGCAGACACGCACAGAGGAAAGACCACGTAAAGACGTACGGAGAAGACGGCCGTATGCAAGCCAAGGAGAGAGGCCTCCCTCGAAAGGTACCAACGCAGCAGGCACCGTGACCTTGGGCTTCCAGCCCTGAGAACTCTAAGACAGTACCTTCTGCTGCTGAAGCCCCCAGTCTGTGTGATGGCAGCCTGAGACAGCCAGGAAGGGCTTGCCAAGGCCGTGACATTGGAGTTGAGTGGCAGAAACGACCCACCTCATGAAAACCTCTGGGATAATTCTGGCTCTAGGAAACAGCAAGCACAGAGGCCCGGGGAGGGGAACAGGCCGAGTGGACTCCACAGCTGGCTCAAGGCACAGGAAGGGGCAGCGGGGGTGCGGGGGGCGCCGGTAGATGGGGTCAGAGCTCAGCATATTTGCAAGGCAGTCAGCCCCACCCCCTAGTCCCGCTACAATACGTTGAATGTCACGTAATGTAAAACCTCCTCTGTGGAACATTCTCCAGGATGTCTTTAAGAAGCTCTGTATCCTGGAATCCACGTATAGCACCCTTCACTTAGAATCTGTCAACCCTGCTGCAAACCAAATGCACCTTGACAACCGTTTCCTAGGCTCCGCTGGTGAGTCAGTGTGGCTGAGAGCCCCAGGGCCTCCAGGAACTGGGGTCTGCCAGTGAGGACACTCACAGGCACTTTTAACGTCGCCTGTGCTGGGGAGCTGGGGCCAGAAAAGGACTTCAGGGGATGCAACAGGAGCGTCCAAGAGCAGGAGGGCCGACGCCGGTCTGAGCTGCGACGACCTCCTTGGGAGGGGGTGGAGAGCAGTGGAGGGCTTGCCGGGTGTCCGTGGGGCTCCCCCAAACTTCCACAGTGTGAGGTGGAATGAGAAACAACAGTGGGGAGCAGCAAGCCTGGGGCCCCAGAGGAGGGCTGGCTCCCTGCTTCAGGGAAGCCCTGAGCTGGAGGGAAATCTGGAGAACATCTAGCCCACACACACTTCTTCTTTTCCACATTTTTTTTTTTTTTTAAATTTTTGGTTGTTTTTAGACATGCTGTGTGGCATGTAGGATCCCTCTGTTTATTTTGAAAATTAACACGTGGGACTTCCCTAGTGGTCCAGCAGCCAAGACTCCACCCTCTCAGTGCAGGGGGGCCCAGGTTTAGGCCCTGGTCAGGGGACTGGATCCCACAAGCTGCAGCTAAGAGTGCACGTGTCTCGTCTAAGGCCTGACACAGTCAAATAGACGCACAATAATGGAAAATAGCATCTAACCACCTGCTGCAGGAGCCCATTCTCCTGCAGAGCCACACAGCTTTCCACGTCTTCCTTCCTCCCTAGGTGCTCATTGTTCCTACTTTACACGTATTTGCTTATTTTTGATAAAAGAAGTGTAGGTCTGACAACCAAAGACTAAGTCACCCACAGGGGATGGTGAGGGCGCGTACAGGGAGCTGGGGAGGGGCAATGCTTTACTGAGTCCCTGCTTTACACGGTCTGGTCTTCGGGAATCTTGTCCATGTTTTAGATAACAAAAAAATTAAATTATATCCACAAGCATAGGGAAGAATCCTAACACTGAATAAAACCAGAGGCATTAGCTGTATTTCAATCACACAGAGAGGGCTGAGCCAAGTAACTTGCAGGCCTAATACTTGGGTCACTAATCCTCAGACTGAAGACAAAAAACGACAAACACATCTAAAACTGCTCAGCAGTCATGCCGCAGTGGTTTGGACACTACGGTTCTGAAATGATTTTTTTGTGTGTTGTAGGATGAAACACATGGGTGGACACTTTGGTTGTGCTGAAAGCCTGGTTTGCCACCAAGGGAGACGGGAGACCCAGTGTGGAAGGCAAAGAGGGGCCTGTGGTATCAGGCTGGGATTAACGATATGGGTGTAAATTCAGAGATCAGTACGCACTCAGATTACACACAGTCGTGTCCCCTGAGAAGCCGAGAAGCTGTGACAGCCTGGTGGCAGCAGTGCATCCAGAACCTCATGCTGGTTTCTAAGTACCATCCCCCTGAAAGAAACCAGGGCCCCTTGAGAAATGGCTGGGTCCAGGCTCAGAGCCGGAACAAAAGGTGAGCTCGCTGTACAGAAGGTGAGGAAGTGTTCAAAAATGACGAGACCGTATAAACAAGACGCAGACGGAAGACAGTTCATTTCAGGGCTGGTAACCAGACGAGAGGGGCTTCCCAGGGGGCTCAGAGGAGAGAATCTGCTTGCCAGTGTGGCAGCCCCACCCTCCAGAATTATGCAGGCTTGCTCAGGGGAATGCGTGTTCCGTTGCTGTTTCAATGGGGTGCTGGCTTCTATCAGCAAGAATGTGGTTTAACATGCCCAGGGGACTCCAAACAACACGTGTGCCCCTCTCCAGCTGGTTTCATTACAGTCAGGAGTAGGCAAAGCTTTAGACTTGCTCAGTCTTCCCCAGCTTGCTTGTACAGCATCAGGAGATGGAAGCATTTCCTGATGCTGAGTGCAAACACTCCACTGGTTTCAGGGTTCAGCGGTGGGAGTGTGGGGTCTCTTCCTGGCTCCCTCCACTGATCGGCTGGGTGAGGCAGGGACAGCCACCTCATCTCTGTGCATCTTGGTTCCTCATCCAAAAGAAGGTGCAGCCAAACCTGCCCAAGCGGCCAGGAGAAGCCACAGGAGGAGTCAGACCCAAGAGCACCTCTGGGCTGCACTGTGCAGGGAAACTACGGGGAGGAGCACGCAGGACCTCCCTGCTCGCTGTCAGCAGTGGTCCCTGAAAGCAGAAAACATGCTTGTCCTGGGGAGGCAGCAGACACTCAACGCTTTTCATGTGAGATCCAGGGGCTTAACACACGCCACAAGTCTTTTCAAAGAACATGCAGCAGCTTGCTAAGTGCCAAGCGCTGTGCCGTGCCTTCTACATATTAGCCTGTCGGACCATCGCAAAGACTGTGAACTGGCCACCCACTCCAGCATGCTTGGGCTTCCCTTGCGGCTCAGCTGATAAAAAGTCCGCCTGCAATGCGGGAGACCTGGGTTTGATCCCTGGGTGGGGAAGATCCCTTGGAGAAGGGAAAGGCTACCCATTCCAGTATTCTGGTCTAGAGAATTCCATGGACTGTATAGTCCATGGGGTCACAAAGAGTCAGACACAACTGAGCAACTTTCACTTTCATTATGAATTGGATTCTTAATCCCATTTTAATGACAGACAGTTAAAATAACTTACTCAAGCTCATACAACCAAGAATCATCAGAACCTGGATTTGACTCCAACTCTGCCCAGAGGCCTTGTCACCCCCTCTTAAATGGGTTGAACAGTGGTCCCCCTGCAAAGACATGCCCCCATCTTCATCCCTAAAACCTGTGAATATTTCCTTAGATGGTACATAAGTGAAAATTATCTGATATGGCAAAAGGTGTGATTAAATTAAGGCTCTCCAGAGGAGGCATTCATCTTGGAATCTGGGTGGGCCCTACATGTAATCACAAGTATCCTTATATGAGAGACACACACAGGGCTTCCCCAGCGGTCCAGTGGTGAAGAATTCACCTGCCAATGTAAGGCGCACGGTCGGGGAAGATGCTGGTCTGGGATCGACCCTGGTTGATCCCTTGTCTGGGAAGATCTCACACGCTGCGGAGCAACTAAGCCCATGCGCCTCAAATACTGAGCCGGCGCTCTAGAGCCCATGAGCTGCAACCAGGATGCGCATGCACCACAACCGCGGAAGCCTGCAGGGCTAGGGTCAGTGCTCGGCAGCAAGACCAGCCACTGCAATGAGCAGCCCGAGGACACAGCGCGAGAAAAACCCCGAAGACCCAGTGCAGCCGAAGGTGAGTAAATAAAACATGTCTTTGTTTTGAAAATAAGAGAGACACACGCAGAGTGGATAGAAGTTGATCCGCCAGAGATCAACACGGACGAGTTCTAATGACCAAACCAGAGTGACTGAGAAGCATCTGGGTATGTGATGCGGCCAGCTGGTCAGCGGCCATCATGGCCTGCCTGCTGCCCCTGCTGGCTCACGCCTAGGTGGAAGTGGGTTCTGAGATCTTTCCCTGAAGCCCCAGGTCCCCTGGGAAGGCTGGCTGCCACAGTTATGTGGGGTGTGGTGGGCAGCCTAATGGTCCCCCCAAAGTCATCTGTGTTCTAATCCCCCCAACTTGCAAATATGTTACCTTACAAGGCAGAAGGGACTTTGCAGATGTGTGTAAGTTAGGGGTCTCGAGATGGGGAGATGACGCTGGGTTGTCTGGATGGGACCAAAGTCATCACATGGGTCCTTATGAGAGGGAGGCTGGAGTCAGAGAAGGAGATGTGAGGACAGCTCCAGGGGCTGCGGTGATGCTGGCCCAGGAGCTAAGAAGTTCAGGAAGCTTCTAGAGGTTGGAAGAGGCACAGAAATGATTCCTCCCTGAGAGCCTCCAGAAAGAACACACCTCTGATGATTCACTTGGGACTGGTGACCTCCAAACCGTAAGATAATGAATCCGCGTGGTTTTAGAGCACCAGCTCTGTGCTGAGGGGACCTGCCTGCTGTGCCTGCCAGCTCACCCTGGAAGGAAAAGGATGCTGAGAACATTCCCTGGGGCCATAGGACCACTGGGAAACCTGGCTGCCACGGTCAATTATGCGGGGTAACATGGCAGAGGACGGGCTGCAGGGGTGTGTGTATGTGTGTGTGTGTGTGAGTGAGTGACTGTGGCAGACAGTGAGGCAGAGAACAGGAGCCTGAGACTTGGAAACAGAGGTAAAGAGCGGTGTGTGTCTTTCCACGCAGGCAGTGTTTCCTTCCGTCTTCCCTCGCTTTACTGAACGAGGGCGGGATCTGGCTCTGTTTGAGCTACACGCTTTTCCCCAGTGATACTGTTGTTGTTCAGTAGCTCAGTCACGTCCAGCTCTTTGGGACACCACGAACTGTAGCATGCCAGGCTCCCCTGTCCCTCACTATCTCCCAGAGTCTGCTTGATCTCATGCCCATGGAGTTGGTGATGCCATCCAACTATCTCATTCTCTGTGGTGCCCCTTCTCCTCTTGCCTTCAAGCTTTCCCAGCATCAGGGTCTTTTCCAGTGAGCCGGCCCTTCGCATCAGATGGCCAAAGTATTGGAGCTGCAGCTTCCGCATCAGTCCTTCCAATGTCTATTCACAGTTGACTTCGTTTAGGACTGACTGGTTGGATCTCCTTGCTGTCCAGTTCAGATCAGTTGCTCAGTCGTGTCCGACTCTGTGTGATCCCATGGACTGCAGCACGCCAGGCCTCCCTGTCCATCACTAACTCCTGGAGCTTGTTCAAACTCATGTCCATTGAGTCAGTGATGCCATCCACCCATCTCATCCTCTGTCTTCTCCTCCAACCTTCAGTCTTTCCCAGCATCAGAATCTTTTCTAATGAGTCACTTCTTCGCATCAGGTGGCCAAAGTATCCGAGTTTCAGCTTCAACATCAGTCCTTCCAATGAATATTCAGGACTGATTTCCTTCAGGATTGACTGGTTGGATCTCCTGGCAGTCCAAGGGACCCTCAAGAGTCATCTCCAGCACCACAATTTGAAAGCATCAGTTCTTCAGTGCTCAGCCTTCTTCACAGTCCAGCTTTCGCATCCACACACAACTACTGGAGAGACCATGCCTTTGACCATATAGACCTTTGTCGGCAAAGGTTTTTCCCAGTAGTGTCTTCTTAATAACAGGAACCATAGTGGCAGCTAGAAACTACTGAGTTTTCACTGTGGGCTAGGCGGCACCCCAGTCCAGTGCTCTTGCCTGGGAAATCTCATGGACAGAGGAGCCTTGTAAGCTACAGTCCATGGGGTCGCTAGAGTCAGACACGACCGAGTGACTTCACTTTCACTTTTCACTTTCATGCATTGGAGAAGAAAATGGCAGCCCACTCCAGTGTTCTTGCCTGGAGAACCCCAGGGACGGGGGAGCCTGGCGGGCTGCCGTCTATGGGGTCGCACAGAGTCAGACACGACTGACGCGACTTAGCAGCGGCAGCAGGCACTGTTCTAAACATTTTACGTGTTTTCTCATCTTAATTCTTAAAAAATTTTTTAAAATTCTTTTCACAGTTTTTAAAGACTACTTTCCATTTCCAGTTATAAAATATCTATATTCCCCGTGCTGTACAAGTCATCCTCATAGTCTACTTCATCCAATAGCATGTGCCTTCCACTTCCCCACCCCCGTTTTGCCCCCTCGACTCGTAACCACCACCGTGTTCTCTGTGAGTCTGCTTCTTTTTGTCGTTTTCACTAGTTTGTCATATTTTTTCAGATTCCACACACGAGTGCTACCGTACAGTATTTGTCTTTCTCTGCCTGACTTAGTTCAGTTAGCACGGTGCCCTCCAAGGCCCTTCATGTGGCTGCAAATGGAAAAATTTTGTTCTTTTTTATGTCTGAGTAGTATTTCCTTGTGTGTGTGTGTGTGTGTGTACCACAACTTCTGTATCTACTCATCTGTTGATGGACACCTAGGTTGCCTCCATATCTTGGCCATTGTAAATAATGCTGCTATGAACATTGCATCTATTTAAAAAAAACTGGGGGGCTGCGTTGGGTCTTGGTTGCAGCATGCAGGATCCTCGTTGCATCAGGTAGGTTCCAGGCTCTCCAGCTGAGGCTCATGGGCTCCGGAGCACACGGGCTCAGGAGCTGCAGTGTGCAGGCTTACGGCCCCCCGGCACACGGGATTTCAGTTCCTCAGCCAGGGATAGAACCACGTCCCCTGCCTGGCGCGGTGTGCTGTCAGCCACTGGGGCACCAGGGAAGTCCCCGCTGCATCTAATTCTTATGGCTGTCATATCAGTTACAGGCTGTTAATATCTATAAGAACACAATATTTTTTTAAAAAGAAAATTTCTCATTCAAAGTTCAGCTCTCCGTTACCCGCTGCCGAGACTAGCGC
This sequence comes from Litocranius walleri, assembly GCA_006410535.1. Classification (NCBI taxonomy): domain Eukaryota; kingdom Metazoa; phylum Chordata; class Mammalia; order Artiodactyla; family Bovidae; genus Litocranius; species Litocranius walleri. The sequence goes on from SJYG01000015.1 coordinate 4,734,087, forward strand.
CTGGTCGGGGTTCAGTAAGCATTTGTTGATGAAAGCACCTGTGGTCTGGTGGGGGAAGCAGCTCAGTCACACAGGCAAACTGTCCTTCTGGCGGGTCCATGGTACAATTTAGGGGATGGCGCATACTCCAGGTGAGGGTGGGGTCTGGAAGGTCTTTCCTGATAAGGAGAGCATAATTCTGAAAAGCGAAAGGAGGGTGCCTGTGGTCAAAGCAATGTCAGCATGGGTGAGATTGTTAGGGAAGGAGATGGGAAAGAACTGGAACCTGCGAGAGAGCCCACGTGGCAGAAGCATGAAAGTGACAGGAGCGTGGGACTCAGCGAGCCAGAGGGGCTGAGGCTGGAACACGGTGAGTTCCCGTGGGTGCTGGAGCAAGTCTGCACAGCCTCGGTGGCTAGCGGCAGCGGACGCACGCTCTCCCGTGGGGCTGGTGGAGGTGCCGCCAGAGCCACGCTCCCTCCGCGCTCCAGGGGAGCAGCCTGCCTCCCCTCTTCCCGTTTCTGGCGGCTCCTAGCAGCCCTTGGCTTGTGGCCACATCACCCCAATCTCTGCCTCTGTCTTCACATGGCCATCTTTCCCCGGTATCCTCTTCTCTTCCTGTAAGGACACCAGTCACTGGGTGTACAGTCCTATCCAGAAAACCATCCTTTCATTCCTTAACCTGATGACATCTGCAGAGACCCAGTCTCCACTGAGCTCACATTCCCAGACAGTAGGGTTAGGATTTGGAAACATATGTCTTTGGGGGACACAAAGATACGCAATCCAATACAGACCAACTCTCTCAGTGCTTCCAAAACTCACCTTTTCCAGCAGCCGAGGGCCCTGGGACGCTCCGCCCTCCACTGTCACCAGGATTAACTAATAAAGAACACAGGTGAATGGACAGAGGCATTCTAGAAACGCCGCTGAGCGCATAAGCAGGCTCCTTCCTGCGTCTGGGGGATATATTTAGGCCAGTGGGAATGCAATTCAGTCAAGGTCCCCCAAACCCATATGGTGCCCTCCCCCGGTTTCGGGAGTTGTATTTCACTTGGTTGAAAAACTACAGCCAAAATGAGAATCTCAAAATAAGAGCCGCCTAAGGATTGAGAATATTTGAATTGGAAAACATCCCACAGAAGCGCCTGGTCTCTGTCTGTCTTTGTTACCTTTTCCTCACCACCTAAGCATTTCCCTTGCAGCTCTTCCTGATACCAGCACCCCTCGCCAGTGAGCCGCCACTTGGGGGCTTCGTCCCTGGGGAAGAGGGGCCAGGAGGGAAGGATGGATTAGTGGGGAAGACAGCCAGCCTGTTCTGAATGGTTCTCAATCACTCGGCGTCTTTTTCCAGCCTCGGCTAGATTTAGCCTTCCTCTTCTCCCTTTCTCTCAAGGACCATGCATTATGGATGAGGACTATTTCTTATTCAGCAGCTGAGAATCACTCTCCTCTCAAAAACACCTCTTTCATATGCTCTCAGAAATCAACACCCCCCTTTGAACTCAGTTTTCTGGCCTGGCTCTGCAGAGGGGCCTGTTGGATCAAACTCTTGAGTGACAAACTTTTGAAATGTAAAATGCCCTCAGGCTCCTGCTGCAAACACACACAATACTCCTGGTGGGTAAGGACCACCCAAAACGTCGCTAGGGCCCCTTGGGTTGCGATCATTCTAACCTAGGGAGAGGAGGGCGGCAATTTCAAATCTTAAGACAAGGAGTCTCTTTTCCAGGCAGGTGGAAAGGACTGAAATTTTTGCTTTGGATGCTGTGCTGGGCGGATTTCCTGCACCCTCTTGTGCGTTCCTTTTCCTTTATGCTTTTAAGTCTGCCCTGCGATGGGGCTTCCCAGGTGGCTGGGTGGTAATTCAGGAGATGCGGATTCGACCCCTGGGTGGGGATGATCCCCTAGAGAAGGAGATGGCAACCCACTCCAGTATTCTTGCCGGGGAAATCCCATGGACAGAGGAGCCTGGTGGGCTACAGTCCAGGGGGTTGCAGAGCGGGACAGGCCTGAGCGCACGTGCACACGGCTCTGATTCGGGGGGAGCCCGGGGCCTGCTTCACCTCCTCTCTCACATGACCAACCGGTCTATGTACTTGTCCCAGGACCCAGTTAGTGCTGATTCATCCCGACAGCAGGGAGGGGAGTGCCCCTTTACTGGTTTCCCTGGTAACGAATGAGCCCACCTGACGTCAGTTCCCCAGTAACTGATCATCTCCCCACCCCCGGGAGCAAAGATAGTCACCCTGCCTATGGCCGAAGCACACGGTGGGGTGTCTGTCACTCCAGGACCTCGCTTCAGACGCAGAAGCTCCCCCTCCGCTAAACCGTTGATGTCTCAAAAAAACGGGGGGGATAATCAATCAAAAGCATAAGAGATGCTGCCAAACCTTTCATTTATAAGTTCTGAGATCCATTGTACAACATTATGGCCACAGTAAATACAGAGCTAATAATAACATCTTGTACACTGGGAATTTGCCAAAGGGGCAGTTCTCACCACACACCACAAATAACAACTCTGCCAGGTGATGAATGAGTTAGTTTAGCTTGACTGTCTTATCATTTCACAATATACACACATCACGTGGCACATCTTAAATATATACAATTTTTATTTGTCAATCATACTGCAGTAAAGCTGGGGGAAAAAACTTTTTAAAAGAGGGAGAGAAGATAAAGGTCTGGATGCAAGCTCAGTTTGGTATGACCCTCATTATTCATGCACAGAAATAAAGGCTGATAGAACTTGACCTCAAAAAAAAAAAAGAAAGAAAGAAAGAAAGAACCACCACTGGGAACAGACAGTTCAAAGATAACAAAAGGAATTAGGTGGGTAATTTTCTTCTTCTTTCTATTTCTAAAATAGCTATCATTAACATATATGAGCTAGTTTTACTAGTTGGCTAGTTTCTTAAACCTGCTTTCAAGCCCTACATGGAGACAGGAAGACAGGAAGTGTGCAAAATGCATTAAGTTTCCTCGTTCTGAATTTTTTGTTTTTTTAGTAAAAAATTCCCTCTATGGACTGTGCTAACACTTACTGAGTGTTAACTGTGGCCCAGCTGCTGGTGCACATCCTTTGCACGTATCACCCCTGTTAATCCCCTGTGAGATAAACGTGATGACTATCCCCACTTTACAGATAAGTGAACTGAGACACAGAGATGTTGAGTGACTTATCCAGGATCACACAGATGCAGCCTGGAGTTGAAACAAAAGCTCTTCATGACTGCCTCCAGCAAGCGTGGTGCCAAAGTGACACCATCTGACTTTTAAGGCAAAGTCTTAAGAGGCAACACAGTGCCTGTGCGGGTCACTGAACATCTCCTTGGCTCCCAGCCCCTTGCTATAAGGAAGGTCAGGCTGCGTGGGGAGACCATATGAAGAGGACGCAGAGCTCGTGGCCCTCCCGAGCCCCCAGCCACAGCCAGGACCAGGCTGGCAGCCACATTCTACAAGCAGGTCCCTCAATCCCAGCCAGAAGCCCCCCTGGCTTTATGTCCCATGGGAGAGAGATGAGCCTCCCACACTAACCTGGCCCCAGTGGCTGATTTGTGGGCCAAATAAATGACCGCTTTTGCTGACGCCACTAAGTTTGGGCGTTTATTAATGAGCAGTAGAGAACTAGCAAGTAGGGAAAACCACTAGACCATTCAGGTATGACCTAAATCAAATCCCTTATGATTATACAGTGGAAGTGAGAAATAGATTTAAGGGACTAGATCTGATAGACAGAGTGCTTGAAGAACTATGGTCAGAGGTTTGTGTCATTGTACAGGAGGCAGGGATCAAGACCATCCCCGTGGAAAAGAAATGCAAAAAAGCAAAATGGCTGTCTGGGGAGGCCTTACAAATAGCTGTGAAAAGAAGAGAAGTGAAAAGCAAAGGAGAAAAGGAAAGATATAAGCATCTGAATGCAGAGTTCCAAAGAATAGCAAGGAGAAATAAGAAAGCCTTCCTCTGTGATCAATGCAAAGAAACAGAGGAAAACAACAGAATGGGAAAGACTAGAGATCTCTTCAAGAAAATTAGAGACACCAAGGGAACATTTCATGCAAAGATGGGCACAATAAAGGACAGAAATGGTATGGACCTAACAGAAGCAGAAGATATTAAGAAGAGGTGGCAAGAATACACAGAAGGACTGTACAAAAAAGATATTCACGACCCAGATAATCATGATGATGTGATCACTCACCTAGAGCCAGACATCCTGGAATGTGAAGTCAAGTGGGCCTTAGAAAGCATCACTATGAACAAAGCTAGTAGAGGTGATGGAATTCCAGTTGGGCCATTTAAAATCCTGGAAGATGATGCTGTGAAAGTGCTGCACTTAATATGCCAGCAAATTTGGAAAACTCAGCAGAGGCCGCAGGACTGGAAAAGGTCAATTTTCCTTCCAATCCCAAAGAAAGGCAATGCCAAAGAATGCTCATACTACCGCATAATTGTACTCATCTCACACGCTAGTAAAGTAATGCTCAAAATTCTCCAAGCCGGGGTTCAGCAATAAGTGAACCGTGAACTTCCACATGTTCAAGCTGGTTTTAGAAAAGGTAGAGGAACAAGAGATCAAATTGCCAACCTCCGCTGGATCATGGAAAAAGCAAGAGAGTTCCAGAAAAACATCTATTCCTGCTTTATTGACTATGCCAAAGCCTTTGACTGTGTGGATCACAATAAACTGTGGAAAATTCTGAAAGAGATGGGAATACCAGACCACCTAACCTGCCTCTTGAGAAATCTGTATGCAGGTCAGGAAGCAACAGTTAGAACTGGACATGGAACAACACACTGGTTCCAAATAGCAAAAGGAGTATGTCAAGGCTGTATATTGTCACTCTGCTTATTTAACTTCTATGCAGAGTACATCATGAGAAACGCTGGACTGGAAGAAGCACAAGCTGGAATCAAGATTGCTGGGAGAAATATTAATAACCTCAGATATGCAGATGACACCACTCTTATGGCAGAAAGTGAAGAGGAGCTAAAAAGACTCTTGATGAAAGTGAAAGTGGAGAGTGAAAAAGTTGGCTTAAAGCTCAACATTCAGAAAACGAAGA
>SJYG01000015.1:4740456-4760425 GCA_006410535.1 Litocranius walleri
CAACAAAGGTCTGTCTAGTCAAAGCTATGGTTTTTCTAGTGGTCATGTATGGATGTGAGAGTTGGACTGTGAAGAAGGCTGAGTGCCAAAGAATTGATGCTTTCAAACTGTGGTGTTGGAGAAGACTTTTGACAGTCTCTTGGACTGCAAGGAGATCCAACCAGTCCATCCTAAAGGAGATCAGTCCTGGGTGTTCATTGGAAGGACTGATGTTGAAGCTCAAACTCCAATACTTTGGCCACCTGATGCGAAGAGCTGACTCATTGGAAAAGACCCGAATCCTGGGAGGGATTGGGGGCAGGAGGAGAAGAGGACAACAGAGGATGAGATGGCATCACCGACTCGATGGACATGGGTTTGGGTTGGCTCCAGGAGTTGGTGATGGACAGGGAGGCCTGGTGTGCTGCAATTCATGGGGTTGCAAAGAGTCAGACACGACTAAGCGACTGAACTAAGAGAACTAGAATGGTGCTAGACCCAGCTGGCCCGGGAAATCTTCATCAGCTTCCTGTTGGGGAGGAGACCTCTGTGCCCAGGGCAAGAAGCCTGCTCACTGCTCTAAACACATCTCTCTCTCAACACAGTCTGCCAGCTGCAAATGTCCAGAACAGCAAAGCAGGTTTCACCCACAGAGGGAATTCAGGCCAGAGCTGAACAGCCATCAGGGAGGCAAGTTGTACAGTAGACATCTCCCAGCAGCACCGTTAGGTGGAGACAGGTGGGAGGAGGAGGACGCAGGTGGTCAGCACGCACTGAAAGCTGCATCTCTGCTCCAAGATGTTTCTGGTCCCTGGCTCTGCTGACAAGCCCCTCGGCTGATCGGGCCAGAGTTCCTTGCTGGGGTCCAGCCCCGGTGGATCCAGGGAATTCGAAGCGGGGACAGCGTTGGCAAGGAAAGACTTATTTATTTATTAATATAAGATTAGATCAGGAAGAAATAGTATAGTAGGAAATTTAGGCAGAGAAAAGAGGCTGAATAACTTGGTTACGTGAAAAGCCAGTAAAGGAACTCTACGTTGGGCCACCGGCTCCCGCTTGAATACTGGAGAGTGCCCCTCCTTGGGCTTTCTTTCTTATGGATCTTAGAGGCCGGGACAAGTAAATAGACATGATGAGCCTTGACGTTCCAAGGGAATTCAGCTGAAAAAGGGGAGAAAAGAACGACATGGGGATGCCCACCATCGGTGCAAGACTCCAAAACTATTTTTCAAAATCAGCTTATAGACTCCAAGTTGTACATAATGGAGTATGCAGAGTCATGCAGGGGCAGCAGTCCTGACCCTTTCTGTATATCTTCTTTTATACAAAAGGTCTCAGGTGATTTACATTATCTTCTGACCAGGAGGCTTGCTAACACTTTTTGGCTCTCTTCCTTAATGAATGTTAATCTCGTTTCCCCTGAAGTGTTTTTCTTTCATCTGCATCTCCTTAAAGCACTAAAGTTACCTCTCTAAAAGGCACAGTGGGTTGTAACAAAGAAGGTACTTAACTCAAAATCTAATGTTGCCAATACCAGGTCTACTGCCTGTTTTTCTATATACCAACTATTTCTAAAAATGAAGGATATGAAAATTTGGCAGCAAGTATTGGCTCAACAAATGAAACCTTTAATCAGTCCTATTCTAAAGATTTTAACTCCTCAGAAGCCCCTACATTCCTAGGATGTTTTAAGCCTCCCTCGGTCAGGAGGCCTCAAACAATCATGTATGAGTCATGCAGGCAGGCTAGAAAGCCATCAGAGGGGTTTTTGGATTGAAATACCCTTTCAAATGCGGAAGACTAAAGCCTAGAGTTGACTTTTTCCCAGAGAATATCAGAAGAGTTGGAAAAGCAGAGTGCAGAGGCCGGCAGATTCTTATTTGGGGTGGGGGGGCGGGGGGTGGATGCTCAGGAAATGCCGTGGGGAACCCCTGAAGTTTTATCATGCCCTGCGTATGCCAGACTTCCTTTCACGTGACCCTATCATGGGTGGGATTCCTCACACTGGCTCCCGGCAGTTCCCCTCGACCATTACATCTTTGCCCATCTCCATCTTGCCAACTCTCTTAGTTACTCTGTAAGTCAGTCAGACTTACACTGTGCTCAGCCTCTGTTTCTCTCTCCCCCAGCTGGAACCATCAGCAAATCCTACCTCCCTTCACAGTGTATTCACCATTTTCCACCCTGGTCCAAACCACCTCGCTTACCTGGACCCCTGCAGTCACTTCCCCCCGGTCTTCCTGCTTCTGCCCCACAGCTTGTCCTGCACAGGTAGCCAGAGGATCTATTTGAATGTAGGTTAGGTTGTGCCACTCAAAGCTCTCTGGTGGCCCATCCCACTCAGAGGAAAGGTCAAGTATCCCCCGAGATGCGTCATGATCCAGCCCCCTTTCCCATCTCACCCCCTCACCCACCCGTTCCTGCCGCCCTGGCTCTCACTGTTCCCCGGGGGGATCAGGGCCATGCCGACCTCAGGGCCTTTGCTCTTGCTATTTCCCTTTTCCGGAATGATCTCCCCCTAAGTATCTTCGTGGTTCATATTCCTCACTCTTTTCACATATTTCCTTAAGTTGACTTTTCAATAACAGCTTCCTTCCCTCTCATCTCAAAACTCCAACTCACCCCAACACTTCATCTTCCCACCTTTGCCTTATATTTTCTCCCTAGTGTTTACCCAATATGCTAGATATTTGCTTAACTTCTTTAACTTCTTCTGTTTTCCGCACTAATATTTCAAGCCTGGGGGGACGTGATTTTGGTCTGTTTTGTTCCCTACCAAATCCCTAGTACCTAGAGCAAAGTCTGGTCCATAATAAATGCTCAATAAACCTTCACTGAATAAATACAGACCTTCGAGACTCAGTCTGACCCTCAGTTGCTCTAGGAATCCCTTCTTAGGCACGCCCACTCCGACCCCGGTGGTGGGAGAGGCGCTTGCCAGAACATCGTAACGTCATCCACAGCCCCATCGTCAAAACCACTTACCCTGACTACACACCAAGCTCTATGTCAAGCTCCTCATAGGAGATGTGCCAGGTTAAATACAGAGTACAAATATGAACTTTATATAAAAATTATTAATATTTTTGAGTGTAAGTATGTCCCAGCAATACACGGGAGATGCTTATCAGTTCAGTTCAGTTCAGTCGCTCAGTCGTGTCCGACTCTTTGCGACCCCATGAATCGCAGCACGCCAGGCCTCCCTGTCTATCACCATCTCCCGGAGTTCACTCAGACTCACATCCATCGAGTCCGTGATGCCATCCAGCCATCTCATCCTCGGTCGTCCTCTTCTCCTCCTGTCCCCAATCCCTCCCAGCATCAGAGTCTTTTCCAATGAGTCAACTCTCCGCATGAGGTGGCCAAAGTACTGGAGTTTCAGCTTTAGCATCATTCCTTCCAAAGAAATCCCAGGGCTGATCTCCTTCAGAACGGACTGGTTGGATCTCCTTGCAGTCCAAGGGACTCTCAAGAGTCTTCTCCAACACCACAGTTCAAAAGCATCAAGTCTTCGGCACTCAGCCTTCTTCACAGTCCAACTCTCACATCCATACATGACCATTGGAAAAACCATAGCTTTGACTAGACGGACCTTAGTTGGCAAAGTAATGTCTCTGCTTTTGAATATGCTGTCTAGGTCGGTCATAACTTTTCTTCCAAGGAGTAAGCGTCTTCTAATTTCATGGCTATAATCACCATCTGCAGTGATTTTGGAACCCCCGAAAATAAAGTCTGACACTGTTTCCACTGTTTCCCCATCTATTTCCCATGAAGTGATGGGACCAGATCCCATGATCTTCGTTTTCTGAATGTTGAGCTTTAAGCCAAAATTTTCACTCTCCACTTCCACTTTCATCAAGAAGCTTTTTAGCTCCTCTTCACTTTCTGCCGTAACGGTGGTGTCATCTGCATATCTGAGGTTATTAATATTTCTCCCAGCAATCTTGATTCCAGCTTGTGCTTCTTCCAGCCCAGCGTTTCTCATGATGTACTCTGCATAGAAGTTAAATAAGCAGAGTGACAATATACAGCCTTGACATACTCCTTTTGCTATTTGGAACCAGTGTGTTGTTCCATGTCCAGTTCTAACTGTTGCTTCCTGACCTGCATACAGATTTCTCAAGAGGCAGGTTAGGTGGTCTGGTATTCCCATCTCTTTCAGAATTTTCCACAGTTTATTGTGATCCACACAGTCAAAGGCTTTGGCATAGTCAATAAAGCAGGAATAGATGTTTTTCTGGAACTCTCTTGCTTTTTCCATGATCCAGCGGAGGTTGGCAATTTGATCTCTGGTTCCTCTGCCTTTTCTAAAACCAGCTTGAACATCAGGGAATTCACGGTTCACATATTGCTGAAGCCTGGCTTGGAGAATTTTGAGCATTACTTTTACTAGCATGTGAGATGAGTGCAATTGTGCGGTAGTTTGATGCTTATACCTGAGGAAAATTGTTTATCAGGCACATTAGGCACAAGGGTTCTGCATTTTTATCTGCTGAATGTGGCAAGCTTACTTAACATACTATTTCGTCTTACTGTCACGAGGTAGGTGTGTTTGCTCTGCTTTGCTTGAGAGGCTGCAGCACAGAGGCTGCTGGGGGCAGGGGGAAAAAAGGCATTAGGAGAGATTTGTAACGCAGCCAAATAGCTCTCTGTCAAACCTGGAACCAAAAGAAAAATAAAATGTTGGAACCCCCTGCTATTCCAAATGAGGAAATAGAAAAGAAGTGACAAGAGTGGCTTCAATCCAAGCAAAGAGAAATGAGCCTCCGTCTCTGAAAAGTGAATGAAACAAGGCTTCGGGAGAAACGGCTTCTCCATTGTGGAACATAAAAGACCCTGTCTCCATCTTCAAGGATGAGCCAGGCTCTGGATAAGACACAGCAGGGATTTCAGCAGGTTAGGAGGACTCCCAGGGGAGCAGAGAAGTGGGCTTTCAGGGTCCAAGGCTGGTCTCCTCCAGGGAGGCAGGTTGCCCTGCAGGAGGTCAGGGGCGCCCCCTGCAGGAGGAGGAGCTGTACTGCTGGTTATCAATTGTTTCAGTTCAGTTCAGTTCAGTCGTTCAGTCGCTAAGTAGTGTCCGACTCTTTGTGACCCCATGAATCGCAGCACGCCAGGCCTCCCTGTCCATCACCAACTCCCGGAGTTCACTCAGACTCGTGTCCCTTGAGTCAGTGATGCCATCCAGCCATCTCATCCTCTGTCCTCCCCTTCTCCTCCTGCCCCCAATCCCTCTTAGCATCAAAGGCTTTTCCAATGAATCAACTCTTCGCATGAGGTGGCCAAAGTATTGGAGCTTCAGCTTTAGTATCATTTCTTCCAAAGAAATCCCAGGGCTGATCTCCTTCAGAATGGACTGGTTGGATCTCCTTGCAGTCCAAGGGACTCTCAAGAGTCTTCTCCAACACCACAGTTCAAAAGCATCAATTCTTCGGCGCTCAGCCTTCTTCACAGTTCAGTTCTCACATCTATACATGACTACTGGAAAAACCATAGCCTTGACTAGACGGACCTTAGTCAGCAAAGTAATGTCTCTTAGATATTGTTTAGTCATTAGTGTGGAAAGATTGAAGGCGGAAGGAGAAGCGGTGACAGAGGATTAGACGGTTGGATGGCATCACTGACTCGATGGACATGAGTCTGAGTGAACTCCAGGAGTTGGTGATGGACAGGGAGGCCTGGCGTGCTGCAGTCCATGGGGTCGCAAAGAGTCAGACTTGACTGAGCGACTGAACTGAACCGAGTGTGTGCACACTCAGTCGTGTCCAGCTCTTTTGAGACCTCATGGACTGTAGCCCACCAGGCTCATCTGTCCATGGGATTTTCAAGGTGAGAATTCTGGAGTGGGTTGCCATTTCCTTCTTCAGGGGATCTTCCCAACCCAGGGATGGAACTTGTGACTCCTGCTTCTTTTCGGGTAGTAAATTTTCTCTTTTCATACTGTTCATCATATATGCTATATTTTATTAACATCTTTCTCCCACAAATAGGATGGATACTTCATTCTACCAGGGTAAAAGTATACTACTTTTTACCAGTCTTGTTCACTGCTGAATCCCCAGCATCTGAAACAGTTTCTAGCAGGTGAAAACTCATCAAGACATGTATGTTAGATAAACGAATGAGTGAGTGGAGCTTCTAGCTGGGCCTTAGGGGAAGATTTTGGAGAGAAGGGCTCAGAGGCAAGGGTGCTGGGTTCTGCGGAGGGTTGACACCATGATCAGACCACAGTGACGGGGTCTTGACAAATGGGCAAAGGAAGCGATAGTGGCCCCAGGGGATGGCACAAACCCCACGGAGAGCTAGAAGGATGAGGGTCACAGTGGAGTCAGGGAATAGCAAGACTGCTGGTGCGCTGGATCGCTAGGGCCGAGTGGAGAGGTGAGACACACGGTGGGTGTGGGAGGGTCTCATCTGAAGCCCCGAAAATGCTCAGCTTCGGGGGAAATGTTCCCTCTGGTGCCACTCCTCTGGCCCGTGTGCAAGTTCCACGGGCTCTGCCTTGCGTGGGAAACGAGTGAACCCTGAGATTTGGGTTTAAGGAAACGGTCTCACCTGGACCAGCCTCGGTTTCAGAGGAGGACCACAGGCTGAATCCCCCAACCCCTCCATCAGCAGGGCTGTGCCCTATGTCTCTCTCCCGGGACGTCACAGGCCTGGGGAGGACCTGGGGGCCACAGCGTCACCGGGCCATCCAGTCACCAAATATCACTCTGATCTCCCTTGGTTCGGTTCAGTTCAGTTGCTCAGTTGTGTCCAACGCTCTTCGACCCATGGATTGCAGCATGCCAGGCTTCCCTGTCCATCACCAACTGCCGGAGTTTACTCAAACTCATGTCCATTGAGTTGGTGATGCCATCCAACCATCTCATCTTGGTCTCCCTCCAGTCCATCTAATTTCCAATCCATCTCAGTCAGCCTCTCAGGTTTGGTTCAGGAAATACAATCACTCTACATGTAATCTCCAAAAAGACACCCTGATGCTCTGAGACAGGGTTGGGGTCCAAGTTCTGGAGCCAAGAGCCCAGGAAGACACTAGACTCTGCCCCTAAAAACAAATGACCCAAAGGGCCCTGGGAGACGTCACGTGAGCAGCCCTGCCCAAAGCATCCTGTGTCCTTTTAGAGAGTGCTTTTCAATGGGCGTTCCGGGGAAGAATTGGCCTGGTTCCTAAAACCCCTAGTTGTATGTAATTTTCATAAATACAGTAATTAGGACTCACTCTGACTTACAGTTTAGGTGGAATTGCATTTTTATGGGAACAAGAGAATTAAGCAGAAAGAATTCTAGAGCATCTCTGAGTTCACGGACCTCACTCCTGATAGGGAGACTGGCTCTTAGGGCCTCAGAGTCGTGTCCAGAAGCCACTGCTCTTTTGGTGGCCCCTTGGGAGCAGGAAAATAACACACAAAACTCCTGCCGCGGCTCTCATCAACCCCCGAAATCTAAACTTAGAGAAAGAAGTTACAAGATGGCGGCACAAGACGGTGGCCTACAGTCCATTTCCTACTGCTTAATGGACTCTGTTCAACGATTTAAAAATTCAGAAACTTCACAGAAGAATCTGGATTTTCAGCTTCTCTTAACATCTCAGAGGCCAGGCCACGCGGAGCCTGCATTCCCATCAGACGACAACGGGCTGAAAGCAAGTGGCATGTTTGACAAGGCTCTCTCTCCACTTTGCTGCAGTCCCCACTCGTCCTTAGTGCCTCTGGCACCACCCATTTTCAATGCTCTTAGCACTCGCAAGATAGGGAAGTCATCCTCTGTACCCGTGTTTCTATCAGAAATGGGGAGATGAAAGGCTGATGGCCAAATGGTTCCAAGAAATATGGGATAGGTCATATGATAAGTTTATGGATGAGATGAATATGGCCAAATCTTTCTTGACTGAAAATATCACCCCATCACTATCACTCAGCATCTTTACTTATCTGTGAGGCCTTGCTAGGTCCTGGTAGGCGTGGGAATTCTTAATCCCTTCTCTTGTAGATTGCATTACTGTTCCCAGCTCAGGTCACTCCCCCAGACCATATGACTTTGCCGTTCCCCCCACCAGTGTTAGGGTGTACTTCCCCACCCTTCACCTTGGGCTCAAGCAAATGACCTGTTTGGCTCATGAGATTTGGACAGATGTATCACAAACATAGGCTTGTGGGAAGTTGGGCTTACGCTCCTGACCTTTGCCATGGCCGTGGGAAGTGGCAACATTTCAGGTAGCCTCTATTTCAAAAAGAATGCAGTTTGGAGCCACGCCCCCGAACAGCCCAGCCCTGATCAGGCAACCCAACACACACATGAGCAATGACAAATTAGACATTCTTATCGGTCACGGACTTTGGGAATGGCTTGCTATGCTGCAGTGTTGTGGCATGGGGCGACTGGCACGTCTGCTGCTGTAGACCCTCATAACACCCTCCTCTTTCTCGTTATTGTTCAGTCAGTTAGTCATGTCTGACCCTGCAACCCCATGGGTTGTAGCCCACCAGGCTCCTCTGTCTGGGGCATTTCCCAGGCAAGAATACTGGGGTGGGTTGCCATTTCTTTCTCCAGGGGATCTTCCCGACCCAGGGATCAAACCTGCACCTCCTTCCTTGGCAGGCAAATTCTTTACCCCTGAGCCACCAGGGAAGCCCGTCTCTTCCTTTATGAGACCTCACAGTGTTGCAGGTATGGGTTATTTACATGAATAGTGTTTCCCTTCCATGAGGTATGAGATGAATCTGGTTAATTGTAGGTCTTTCTGTCAGAGACCACGGACCCTGAGCAGCTAGCTACTCCTTCAGCATCTTAATTTGGAACTCACCCACTTAGCGCAGTCAGGCAGCTTGTTCAGTATTTCTGAACATCACCGGGCTTGGGGAAACGAATGGCATGCACAGACAGGCTTCATCTTGTTTTCAAATACAGTATGAAGATGCTCGATGGAATCCATACAGTGTGATCACTATGCACCTCGCGACAGCCGGTTATCCAGGGCACGCGGAGCCCAGAGCGTCTTCAGGGAGAGCATGCTGGGTGCTTGGCAAGGCGCAGCGGCGTATTCATCACAGACACGTGTCAGAGTCCAGGAGGAGCTGAGTCCCTAGCAGGAGGAGCAGGACCTCAGGGCTCTCTCCCTCCGCCCGAGCGCTGGATGTGGGGTTCGCTGGGGCCCAGGCCGTGCCTTCTTCAACTAGCCCTGTGGACCCTCTTTCCAGGAAACCTCACCCCTCCCCAGGGCTTCAGACTGGGTCTCTTCACTGGTGTCTGGTTTTGAAGCCCAGACTCACACATCAAGGCCGTATTGGACAGGCCCACTTCCATCCCTTATGGGCAGCTCACACGTTTTGTCCAAGCAGGGCTGTCTGCCCGTTCCTCCCTTTCCTCTAGCAGTAACTAGGACTACCTGGCTGCTCCAGGCATAAACTCACAAGCCATCCTCAGCAACTTCCTTTCTCCCTCCTTCCGACCAACAGACACTACTTCCAGAATCCGTTCACTTCTCTCTCAGCCTCCACGGCCAGCATCTAGTCCAGGCCACCAGGGCGTCTCGCCTGGATTTTCTCAACAGCCATGTCAGCAGTCTTCCCTGTCCCATCACCACCTGCAGCCTAAATGAGCACCTTGGAGATCTGGAGACGTGTTGGTTGCTCTGGTGGTGGGGACACTCCATTGGTAATGAGGTGGGGGGGGTAAGGGGGCCAAGGACGCCAGATGACCTGCAGGACCCCCATAGAAAGGACTGTCCCCAAACCAGTCAGGCTTAGAAAGCTCCCCCACACACCGCAACCACAGCCCCCAACTTGCACATAGGAGAAAAATCCATGTCAAAGTATTCCTCCTAGAATTCAACTCCTGTTTACATATTAAAAAAAGGATGTTTTGCATGACTGACAAATCCTGGATTTTCCAGAAAAGCAACTATCATGTAAATTAAAAAATTAAGAGAAGTCTGAACCTCTCTCTGTTAACCTTATACAAAGAGTTATTCGCCATTTTGGAAAATCGCGTCACCTGTGGAAATGCCAGTGGCCTTACTCAGGTGGCCGCTGTCGTAATCTGGGTCATTCTCCATTTGCAGCTGCTGTCTGCTGTTTCTCTGGGGTTGCATGTAAGTGTCAGAGCACTTTTTCATCTTCTTAGCAGTTATACAGGAGTGTTTGCTTACTGACAATATATAATATTTTACTAGAAATTAGTTTCACTTTGATTTCTCCTAAATAAACTACTAATAAACTAAATTACACTTTGGTCGACACGTACATGCTTACCTAAAATTGTATAGCTAGGTTGTACGACTAATAATTTTATTTCATGATGGTAAAAGAGGCATTGTAAAACATAAAGGGAATCATTGAATCTGCTAGGATGGGAAACCATTAATTCAACAGAAATCTCTGGAAATATATATGGAGAGAGTGGGGGCGATGTGGGCTCCTGAGAAGAAATATGGGAAGAAACACCCACTGTGAAAAATTAACAGATAGCTTGCAGCCAGAAGGCATTTAGAAAATAAGGAAATAGGAAAAACTGGGAAAAAAAAATCTTTGATGTTGAAATGATCTTTGTTCAAAAAATTAGAAGGAAGAAATTTCCTTCCAAGTCAGCGGACTTGGGTTTTCATCTTCCTCTTCAAAGGAGAGTTAGCAACCTCTGTGAGCTTTCCGCTCCTGGGAGATTTCAGGGCCCTTAGACACAGCCTTCGGGATCTGCTTGGGGTCTCCACCCTGCCCTCTTCTCTCCAGGCTGGGAAGGAGCAACAGAGGAACAGATCTAACTTTTTTATGTTTCATCACTGAGTCAGGATAACCTGGAGGCGGCGTCCATGGAGGTCTGGGGTGAGCTGAGAGCCTGTGGTTCAATGAGGGAGTTTTGCAGAGAAGCCTGTTGAGAGACTTAAACATGTTCCTTTTATTTCTTTTGCCTCAGGACTGCTGTCTGTAGAAACAAGGTGTTTTATTTCATTAAAAAATCCACCGAAAAAAGAAATGTCTCAATTAATTTTCCCCTTATCCAAGACTGTCAAAGAAATGCGGGTGCCAAGAGATACTGACAGCGATAGTTCCTGTCTTGCCCCAAACAGGGAAAACAGTGAAGAGGTGAGCTGCAACTCAGGAAGAAAACATATAGAAAACTATTGACAACTGGATACAAGGCAAAAGATACTGCATACTCTCTCAAAATCAGAACAGTTCTGCTCAAGGTTTGGCTATTGCTCTGGGGCAGTGGTTTTCAAAATATGGTCCCTGGACCAACAGCATCAGTATCCCCTATGAGCTTGTTAGGAATGCAAATTCTTGGGTCCCATCCCACACCTACTGAATCAGAAACTTTGGGGGTGGGGTCCCGCAGGCCGTGTCTTAGCTGGCCCTGTGTTTGAACAAGGGGGTTCTGATGAAGGCCAAAGCTTGAGAACTGTTGTTGAGAACATGTACCTTTTGTTTGACTTTCTATGTCTTTCTTGATTGAAGCCAAGATCCTGGCTTGAAAGAATACTTACTGTATGACTCTATTATATGAAATTCAAAAACGGGAAAAATGAATCTACGCAACAGAAATCAGAGAAAGGTTACCCTGGGGTGGGGGAAGCATTATAAACTGACTAGGGAGGGAAAGATGGAGCTTATGGAGTGTTAGACCGTTCCACATCTTATCTACTCAGGTGTATACATATGTAAATACCACCAAGCCATGCACTTCAGATTTCTGTGCTTTTAAAATGTAAAAATATAAAGCTCCACAGGTAATTCTGATGCCCCACTGAGGTTGGGAAAAGAGACCTATTTCGCCCACACCAAAAAAAAAAAAAAGCTTTTTATTCTGAATATTGCTAATTAAAGCTTCCAACAACTCAGCCTGCTTTGTTCCAAAACCATACATTCAAAAATCGTGCCTTGTAAAATGGATGAATTAGTTGGCAATTATTTGCTTTGTAGAAGCGTTCACGGTGGGGTTCCTTTAAACGGCGGGCTCCCTTAGGTACCTTTGAAAAATGGGATCCAAATTACCAAAAGGCTATGTATTTGCAATTGTTAATAGAGGCGCAAAGAGTTGGTGACTTATTGGTTCTGGAGGGGAGTCCAGATGGGAGGTGGGCATTCAGCCGTAACACTGTAGACAGAGGTCGTCTGCCATTTTCAATTCTTCTTGTTCTGAGTATTGTTTCACGTGGGTGGAGGGTAAACCCTTTAAGAATGGAAAGCAGAGACCACAGAAAACCCCACACCCTAAAAATGTAATGGGGGGACTTCCCTAGTGGGTCAGTGGCTGAGACTCTGTGCTCCCAATGCAGGGAGCTTGGATCTGATCCCTGGTCAGGGAACTAGAATCCCATGTGCTGCAACAAAGGTCAAAGATCCCCCGAGCTGCCACCGAGATCTGCTTGTTGCTGTTCGGTCATTAAGTCGTGTCTGACTCTTTGTGATCCCATGGACTGCAGCACGCCAGGCTACCCTGGCCTTCACCATCTCCCAGAGTTTGCTCAGATTCATGTCCATTGAGTCAGTGATGTTATCTAACCTGCTCATCCACTGCCAACCTTTCTCCTTTTGCCTTCAATCTTTCCCAGCTTCGGGGTCTTTTCGCAGTTGGCTCTTCACATCAGGTGGCCAAAGTATTGGAGTTTCAGCTTCAGCATTTGTCCTCTCAGTGAATATTCAGGGTTGATTTCCTTTAGGATAGACTGGTTGGATCTCCTTGCAGTCCAAGGGACTCTTAAGAGTCTTCTCCAGCACCATAGTTCAAAAGCATCAATTCTTTGGTGCTCAGCATTCTTTATGGTCCAGCTTTCACATCCATAGAATGACTACTGGAAAAACCATAGCTCTGACTACACAGACTTTTGTGTCTGCTTTTTAATACACTGTCTAGGTTTGTCATAGCTTTCCTTCCAAGGAGCAAGCGTCTTTTCATTTCATGGCTGCAGTCACCATCCACAATGATTTTGGAAGACCTGGTGCAGCCAACTAAATAAAATTTTTTTTAATGTACTGAGCTCAGTGTAGGAGGAAGATAGCATCAAGGCAGTGTGGTCAAACTCCACACACGTTAGAATCACTGGTGATCTTGTTACGATGCAGAGGCTGGTTAAGGCCTGAGGTTCTGTATTTTCCCCAAGTTCCCTGCGGAAGACAATGCTGCTGGTCTATGCACCAGACTTCATGAGAAGCGAGGACAGAGGTGCCTTACACGGAGCATCTCTCTTCACCCTCACCACCAGGCTCTACATGTGTGCTATTATTCTCATTTTACAGATAGGGAAACTGAGGCAGAGGCCAGCTAAGTTGCCCAGCTAGCAAGTGGGCATCTGAACTCAGGCCTAGTCTGACCCTGGCCTTCCTGCCAACACAGTCAGGGATAAAGCAGAGCTGGAGCACACAGGACCTTCCTTCTCCACACTCCTAGCCTCCCCTTTCCCCACCTCATGGCTCTGAAGGTAGACAATTAGCTGGCCTCCAGCCAGCGCTCTGTCCCCAATTATATTCAATTACAAAGGGAAAGCTATTTTTGGTGAGGAATATAGATGAGGGCTGTGGTAACGTCCTCTCCCCTCCCTGCCACCCTCTCCACCCTCCTTGAGGCAAAAACTTCCAGAGGACACCAATAATTAGGAATCGGCCGGGGGGACGAGGCGCAGAGTTCACCTTCACTGCTGCAGGCGTGACTTTGACCCCTGTTACCCCAGCTAGCCTTTGTGTGCTTCCTGCTGCACCTTGGGAAGCGGCTGTTTCCCCTCACAGCCCATTTCGCAGTTGCACAGCAGTGGGGTTTATGAAAGAGCTTCTTCTTTTTTTTTTTTAATCAAAATTCCATCTCCAGCCAATCACTCTGCCTTTCCCCCAGTGTGCACGCCAAGCATCGTTTTGAAAGGTGAGTTCCTGGGGGCACCAAGTGCTTCTAACTGTGAAGAGAGATCAGAAATGCAGAATGATGACACTCCCAAGACAGAGGAGGCCAGGAGGCCGTGGTGGGCCCCGCCGTGCCCGGGGAGCTGAGCCTCGCGCACAGGGCTGCAGGGGCTGGGGGCCCAAGCGGGGGCTTGCCCCCCCTCCAGCGCTGGCCTCGCTGGCACTCCCACTCCCGACTCCCACCTTGCGCCGAGACTGGCTCTGTGCACATATGCTGACTGCCGGACATTTAGAAAAAGAGATTCTCCCCCTCTTCCTTTCTGACCCCAGGTGGGTACCCTCTTTAGCTCCATAAACTCAAACACCAGGCAAAAGCAAGCCTGAGTAGCTACAGTGTGTGTGCTTAGCCGTTCAGTTGTGTCCAACTCTTTGCAACCCCATGCAGTGTAGCCCACCAGGCTCCTCTGTCCGAGATTCTCCAGGCAAGAACACTGGAGTGGGCTGCCATTCCCTCTTCCAGGGGATCTTCCCGACCCAGGGATCGAACAGACTCTGTTCTGTCTCCTGCATTGGAAGGCGGGTTCTTTACCTCTAGTGCCACCTGGGAGGCAACAGTAACTATGTTAATTTCAGACAAAGCTGACTTTAGAACAAAGGCTTTTTCAAGGATAAAGAAAGGTATTGCATAATGATACAGGTGCCCATTCTCCAAGAAGACATAGCAATTCTGTGTCTGTGTTTAACAACAGGACATCAAAATAGACAAGGCAGAGAGTAACAGAACTAAAAGGGGAGATGTATTAATATATCAATGTGTTAATAGCTGGATGTTTCAACATTCCTTTCTTGGTAATTCATTGAACAAGTAAGTGAAAAATCATTTTGGATACAGAAGGTCGATATACGACTACCCACCACATAGACTCAACTAATATCCATAGAACACTCTAATCCAGCCACAGAAGGATGCATGTTCATCTCAAGTGTGCCTAGAACATTCACCAAGATGCACCATAATCTGGTCAATAAAACCATCCTTAACAAATTTACAAGAAGAGCAGTAATACAAACTATGTTCTTGCAAAATTAAATTATGATTATACAAAATTAAACTAGAAGTTGTTGACTGAAAAAATGCACATCCTAAAGGTTGAGGATTGTGTTTTATTTAGCAGACAAGAGTGGAGACTGAAGCCCGGGATACAACCTCTCAGATAGCTCTGAGGAAGTGTTCAGAAGTGTTAAGGGAGGAGCCAGGATCTACATGGTAAAAAACTATAAAACACTGATGAAGGACATCAAAGAAGGTCTAAAAAAATGGAGAGACATAATGTGTTCATGGGTTGAAAGACTCAATATTGTTAAGATGTTCATTTACTATAATCTGATCTATAGATTTAAAATCCCACACACTCTTCTGTAGACTTCACAAAAAGTGAAGTCGCTCAGTTGCGTCTGACTCTTTGTGACCCCTTGGACTGTAGTCTACCAGGCTTCTTTGTCCATGGGATTTTCCAAGCCAGAGTACTGGAGTGGGTTGCCATTTCCTTCTCCAAGATATAGACAAGCTGATTCCAAATTTCGTGTGGAAAAACAAAAGACCTAGAATAGCTAAAACTGTTCTGAAAAAGGAGAATGAAATTGGAGGAATCTCACTGCTTGGTTTCAAGACTCAGTATAAAGCTACAGTGATGAAGATGATATGGTATTGATGAAAGGGTAGACACATAGATCAATGGAGTAGAATAGAGAGCCCAGAAAGTGACCCACACAGATATAGTCAGCTGGTTTTTGACAAAGATGCAAAGGCAGTTCAACAGAGAAAGAATAATCTTTTACACAGATTGTGCAGAAACGACTGGATACCCTCTCGGGCCATCACTGGGCTTCCCAGTGCTCGTAACGGCTGGCCATTAGCAGCCATTCCAGGCGGCTCAGTAGCAAAGAATATGCCTGCCCATGCAGGAGACGTGGGTTTGATCCCTGGGTCGGGAAGATCCCCTGGAGAAGGAAATGGCCACCCACTCCAGTACTCTTGCCTGGAAAATCCCATGGACAGAGGAGCCTGGCGGGCTACGGTCCCTGGGGTCACAAGAGAGCCGGACACGACCTCGCGACTAAAATTATGATTATACAAAATTAAACTAGAAGTTGTTGACTGAAAAAATGCACATCCTAAAGGTTGAGGATTGTGTTTTATTTAGCAGACAAGAGTGGAGACTGAAGCCCGGGATACAACCTCTCAGATAGCTCTGAGGAAGTGTTCAGAAGTGTTAAGGGAGGAGCCAGGATCTACATGGTAAAAAACTATAAAACACTGATGAAGGACATCAAAGAAGGTCTAAAAAAATGGAGAGACATAATGTGTTCATGGGTTGAAAGACTCAATATTGTTAAGATGTTCATTTACTATAATCTGATCTATAGATTTAAAATCCCACACACTCTTCTGTAGACTTCACAAAAAGTGAAGTCGCTCAGTTGCGTCTGACTCTTTGTGACCCCTTGGACTGTAGTCTACCAGGCTTCTTTGTCCATGGGATTTTCCAAGCCAGAGTACTGGAGTGGGTTGCCATTTCCTTCTCCAAGATATAGACAAGCTGATTCCAAATTTCGTGTGGAAAAACAAAAGACCTAGAATAGCTAAAACTGTTCTGAAAAAGGAGAATGAAATTGGAGGAATCTCACTGCTTGGTTTCAAGACTCAGTATAAAGCTACAGTGATGAAGATGATATGGTATTGATGAAAGGGTAGACACATAGATCAATGGAGTAGAATAGAGAGCCCAGAAAGTGACCCACACAGATATAGTCAGCTGGTTTTTGACAAAGATGCAAAGGCAGTTCAACAGAGAAAGAATAATCTTTTACACAGATTGTGCAGAAACGACTGGATACCCTCTCGGGCCATCACTGGGCTTCCCAGTGCTCGTAACGGCTGGCCATTAGCAGCCATTCCAGGCGGCTCAGTAGCAAAGAATATGCCTGCCCATGCAGGAGACGTGGGTTTGATCCCTGGGTCGGGAAGATCCCCTGGAGAAGGAAATGGCCACCCACTCCAGTACTCTTGCCTGGAAAATCCCATGGACAGAGGAGCCTGGCGGGCTACGGTCCCTGGGGTCACAAGAGAGCCGGACACGACCTCGCGACTAAATGACGTGCTCAGTATTAAGTGTTTCCCATGCGCCATAATATTTAATCTGTACAAAACACTGTGAAATCAGTATTGCTCATATTTCCAGTGCTCAGATATGGACACTGAGTCTAAGCAGTTACTGTGTGGTAGAGCCAGATTTCAATCAAAAAGTCTAGCAGCAAAGACAGAGTTCAAAACCACAGCAGCCAGTTTGTCTCAGGCAAGTTACTCAGACTCTTTGACACTCAGTTTCTTTATCTATAAAATAGGAATATTAGTTTTTACGTCCAAAGGTTGATGCAAGACTTAGGAGAATTTAGAATACCTGGAGCACAGTAGGTATTTATTTGTGTTCAGTAAATGTTAGTCCCACCTTCTCCTCATCCCTAAAGGCCTATCACTGGCAAGGTACGCAGCCCTCTGCTTGTGGCTGACATGCTGCTTCTCTGGGTAAATAGTGGGGACTTCCTCCTTTTGCACTTAGATCCGTCTGTAGGGAAAGGCCTTCCAGGTCCTGGGTCTGAGGACCAGAGATGCCCCCAGGCTTCAATCATCCTCACTCTGGAAGGAATGACTGGAGTCTGAAGCCAAGACACTTGTCTCAAAATGACTCAATACATCCTCCTCCAAGATGCCTTGAGATATTCCTCATGCCTAGAGGGCTTCCCGATTTCAAAAATTCATACCTACTCGTCCACCCCCTTGTTCACTCATTTGCTAAATATCTACTTGCTCGGTAATTACACTGTATCTGCCATACTCTAAGTCCTGAGGATGCAGAAATAAATTAGACATCTTCCCTGCCCTGGAGGAAGTCATAGGAGAAAAAGTTATGGACATCTGTGTTTTCTGACTGTCCAGCTCCTTTTCAATCCCCTTGCCCTTCTTTGGGGGAATTTCTGCCTTTCCAGGACAGAAGCCAGAGACTCAGTATCCCAGCATCCCTTGCACCCAGGGCACCATCATGTGACACAGGCTCCACCAATCAGACATGTCATGTGAAATTTCAATTCTGAATTGAGTGACTGAAGACACAGATGCCCGGAGAGCCTAGTTCTGAGAGTCCAGCTTTGAGAGGCATCAGGGGCTCTATTCAGTGAGATTTTAGCTTTATTCCTGATTGCATAGCCTCCGAGCTGCCTCCAGCCCTCCTGGAGACTCTTTGAACCACCTGATCTCCTTTAACAGGTTTTCTATTAAAATGTCTAGAGTAGATTCAGTCATTTGCAAGTAAGAAATCAGGCTGATAAGGGAGCAAAGATAGTCAAACGGTTAACTATGAAGTGGTGTGACAGGGGCTGTAAGAAGGAGCTATTCGGCTGGAGGGGAAGAAAGGCACCAGAGGAGAGCAGTCATAGCACAGTGCTGGGGGCTGAGTCCTGCGTCAACCTTCAGCTGTGTGATGTTAGCTCAGTTGCTCAACCTCTCTGACCCTTAAATTCCTTTTCTTTGAAATGGGGACAATAATACCTAACTCAGTTGAGGGTTGTGATAATAGAAAACCTCTGTAAGGCAAATGCTATTAAGTATGGCAAAGACTCACTAAACACCAATACTGATCAGCAGCCATCAACCTTGCCGGCCCTGCTGGGGGGAAATCAGGGATGGAATCTTGGAGGAGAGGACATTTAAACCCAACTTTGAAGAATCAGCTTTAGGAATATACCCACAACTAACACACTTGTTGCGCTGGATCGTCTGTGAAGCAGAATCAAATTTTACCTTAAAAACGTGTAGATCTCGGGACTGCCTTGGTGATCTAGTGAGAATCTGCACTCTTAATGCCAGGGGCCTGGGTTCGATCCTTGATCGGGGAACTAGATCCTGCTTGACGCAACTAAGACCCAGTGCAGCCAAATAAATAAATAATTTTTAAAAAAATACAGTATGGATATTGACTGTGATATGAGTGAAAGAAACCAGATACAAAAGGGTCTGTCCTGTGTGATTCTACTAGTACAAAATTCTAAAACAGGAAAGACCCCTCTATAACAATAGGAAGATGATCACTCATTTCGAAAGGCATAAGCTAGGGGGATTGACTGCAAGAGGGCACAAGGGTGCTTTCTGGAGTGATAGCAAAGTTCTATGTCTTGAGAGCAAATGTGTTTCCATGTCTGTATGTGTTTGTCAAAACCCAAACTGTACAGGTAAAACAGGTGTATTGTATTGCATATAAATTATACTCCAAAAAGTGTCCGACTCTTTGTGATCCCATGGACTGTAGCCCACCAGGCTCCTCTGTCCATGGGATTCTCCAGGCAAGAATACTGGAGTGGGTGCCATTTCCTCCTCCAGGGGATTTTCCCGACCCAGGAATCGAACCCAGATCTCTTGCATGGCAGGCAGATTCTTTGCCATCTGAGCCACCAGGCAAGTAAAGTTTATTTTAAGGATGAGTAATATGGGTCAGCCAGAAGCACCCACAAAACCTAGAATCTCTTCTCCTCTGTCCCCTTCTCCTTCTCCCTGCCTCCTTTCTCCCTCTGTCCCAGGGAGCGGACATTTCCCTGTCTTCTGTCTCCTCAGCCCCTCCCAGCCATTTCCTCCTCCAGGGGATTTTCCCGACCCAGGAATCGAACCCAGATCTCTTGCATGGCAGGCAGATTCTTTGCCATCTGAGCCACCAGGCAAGTAAAGTTTATTTTAAGGATGAGTAATATGGGTCAGCCAGAAGCACCCACAAAACCTAGAATCTCTTCTCCTCTGTCCCCTTCTCCTTCTCCCTGCCTCCTTTCTCCCTCTGTCCCAGGGAGCGGACATTTCCCTGTCTTCTGTCTCCTCAGCCCCTCCCAACACCCAGTAGTTACTTTTCCACGTCCTGCTTCTCTCCTGGCAAATTGATGACGCCAAGCTACACAGCTCCTAGCGCGTCATTACAGCTTGTTAACTTGGAGTCACTCAGACAAATTCCTTTCCCTCCCATCCAATTTAGAATTAAGTCAGGAAAAGACAAATGGGCCAAACATTACCAGAGTTGGAATTTATGACAAGCAGCTACTTTTTCCAGGAGCCTCTGCTAGCCCCG
>SJYG01000015.1:4761481-4822978 GCA_006410535.1 Litocranius walleri
CAGAAGCTCCCACCCTCCCTTTAGTTGCCCGCTGTGGTCTTCCCCGACAGCTCCCATTATGGTTCCACTCCACAAATGCTTTGTAAGGCCTCGGCGGTGTGCCAGACCCTGGAATCTGGGGATGTGGTGAGGTCCAGTGGGTGGCCCCCGCCTTCAGAGCGTTTAGGGTCTGGTGGGGCCCCAGACAAGTTACAACTGAGCTGACAGGGCTGCATGGAGGTGCTGGGACAGAAGTGGCACAGAGTACTAAGGAATATGGGAGAGACACTGCGTGACGAGGAGCAATCAGGAGGGACATCTGGAGGAGGTGTCCCTTGGGATGAGCCTGGAAGGAGGACAAGGAGCTCCAGAGGCCTTGATTTTTAGTTCATATTAATAACTAGCCTTTGCTGAGCTCCATCAGTGAACCAGCGTCTGGGCTCAGCTTTTTACATGTCTTACCTCATTTCAACAATGGCAGCCACTCTCTCCATCCTCCCAGTGAGCGATCCAAGACTCAGAGGCGAAATGATTTGCTCGTGGTCAGCCAGATCAAGAAGAGTCATAATTAGAGCTACCAGGCCGAACCGCTTTCTCTCCGCCAGGCTCTTTTTTTACTGCATCTTTCTGACAATCCAACCAACTCTGTTTTAGTATTAGAGCCTGTTTAAACCTGAAGACACTGAGGCTCAGAGAGGTTCGGTGGTTTATCCTGGGTCACACAGCCAGAAAGTCATAGATCTAGCCCCAAATCACACATTCTCCAGCACGACACTCCACTGCCAGACACGTGCCAAGGTCTGTGCTCTCAGCACAAAAAGGATAGTCTCTTAGGAGGGCGATGTGCAGGGTAAGTGAGATAAACTCCAGAAAGCTCTAAGCATATGTCTGGCACGCCACAAGAACCCTGTACCACTGGCCGATCTTTAAAAACAGCATTTCTTCGTTAGAGCGCATCGGGTCTTAGTCGCAGCATGTGAGATCTAGTTCCCTGACCGGGAACTGAACCTGCGCCCTCTGCACTGGGAGCACGGGGTCTTAGCCACTGGACCATCAGGGAAATCTCGGCTGCTCTTCTTAAGGAGCGACACACAAGCACTAAAAGTAACCTGTCCTCCCAGCACAGGCTTGCTGAGCACCAGCTGTGTGCCAGGGGCATTGCTGGGGATGCAAGGCTGGGAAAGACAAGGGCCCCTGAGCTCACCGGACTCGCAGTTCATATTCAGACTGCAAGGAGATTGCAGTCCTGTTCCTCTTAAAGGTGAACCAGCACCCACAGCAGGAGATATGACTGTATTTACTATATAGTCTCAAGTTATATTAAAAAGAAAAAAAAAAAAAAACTCAGCCAAAAAAAAGCTTAGGCAAAGAAATGGCCCCAAATGCTAATAGCAGTTGACTTTGGGTGGCAGGACAATGGATGGATTATTTTGTTCCTTTTAATGCTTTTCTGCATTAAAGAAAACTTTACAGTTTTCTCTGTGGGGAAAATGTTGAAGAGGTGAGAAGTGGAGATGGTCCCAGGCAAGGACAGCGGCCCACGTGTCCCTAAGTCTGCCTGACCCTCTCAGTCCCTACCAGCCCTGCCACCCCGCTACCCGACCCAGACCCTGGAGGAGCAGAAGGCCCTGCTTGCCCTCCAGAATCCCGTTCTCCAGCATCATGTTCTGGGTCTTCACACCTCCGCAGGCTCCTTCCCCACTCCCCCCTCCCCTCAAGTTCCTCTGCCAAGACATTCAATTTCATCCAGAAAAATAATGAGACAAGGGTTCTAAATTGGAACGAAGAAATGACATTCCTATTTATTATTTAATCTGGTCTCAGACTTGAATGAACACTTCCAGGGGTAATTACCGCAAGACTCCAAATTCATTTCTAGGAAGCAGTCGCCAGAGGCGTGTGTGGAAGGTAACGACACAATTCAATATTTATGAAGCAACATTTCCCGAGAACATCAGGCCAGCAAGCCGCCTGGAGAAACCTCACCCAGCGGAGATCAAAAATCAGAACGGTTTGCTTGTTTTCAGTGTACACATACGGACGCACACACATGCACGCATGCACACACACACACACACTCACTCACTCACTCACTCACTGATTCTGGCCCTTCATTAGCCTCACCCCTGGGCTGTAAGAGGGTCAGAGGAGTGGGGAGCAGGCTTCCAATACAGACCCTCAAACCAGAGCGAGCCCAGCGAAGTCACGTCTTCACAGATTTTCAAGCAACTTCTGCTCTGAAAGAGCTAACCATCCAAACAAACACTTCCTGATGATGTACCTATATGGCAGACATGTGGCATGGTTTACAACATGACACAAAAGCCTCAATCATAAAAGAAAAGTTGGACAAATTCATCAAAATTAGGACCTTCTGCCCCAAAAAAGACCCCATTAAGAAAATTAAAAGGCAAGCCAGGAACTGGGAGAAAATAGTCACAATACACTGTATGAGACAAAGGACTGGCATCTAGAACTCTGGATATAATAATGAAAATATAATACACATAATGGGCTCTCGTGGCTGTTGTTCAGTCACTAAGTCGTGTCTGGCTCTTTGTGACCCACATGGTCTACAGCACACCAGCCTTCCCTGTCCTTCATCTCCCAGAGTTTGCTCAAATTCACGTCCACTGAGTCAGTGGTGCTATCTAACCATCTCATCCTCTGCCGCCCTTCTCTTCTTTTGCCTTCAATCTTTCCCAGCATCAGGGTCTTTTCCAATGAACTTTTACAACTCAGTAAAAAGACAAAAACTCAATAATAAAATGAACAAAAGAGTCAAACAGACACTTCAAAAAGGTAGAAACGGCCAGTAAACATGAGCAAAGGTGCTCAACAGCTTTTGTCATCAGGGAGGTGCAGACTAAAGCCACCACGAGATATTACTGCAAACCCATTAGAACAGGGAAAGCTAAAAAATAAAACGGCCTGATAAAACCAAGTGTCGGTGAAGGTGTGAAGCACCTGGAACTCACACACAGCTGGTGAAATGTAACATGGTTGATCCACTTCAGAAAACATGTCGCAGTTTATTACAAAGGTAAATGTATACCAATCATACGACTAAGCAATCCAGCCGTTATGTATTTATGCAAGGAAATAGAAATTAAAAGACTTGCACATGAATGCCAATAACTGGAAACCACTCACATTCACCAATCAACAAGTAAACGGATAAGCAATCTGAGGTCCAGTCACACAGCAGAATAGTACTTGACAAGAAAAAGTAACAAACTAATGCCATAAGCAATAACATGGATCACACAGAAGAACAAAATGCTG
The DNA here is from genome assembly GCA_006410535.1 of Litocranius walleri. Classification (NCBI taxonomy): domain Eukaryota; kingdom Metazoa; phylum Chordata; class Mammalia; order Artiodactyla; family Bovidae; genus Litocranius; species Litocranius walleri. The sequence continues at coordinate 4,764,746 of SJYG01000015.1, forward strand.
AGCTAAAGAAATCAGACATAAAAGAGCCCAAATGGCGTGATTCCATTCATGTGAAGTTTGAGAACAGGCAAAACTAATATGTAATGATAGGAAATGAAGTGGTAACCGCCTGGAGTGGGGTGAGAGCTGGAGGCTAGCTCCCAAGAGGCAGAAGAGAACTTTCTGAAGAGATGCTGTGTGCTGCGCTCAGTCGCGTCCACCTCTGCGGCCCCCTGGAGTGCAGCCCACCAGGCTCCTCAGTCCATGAGATCCTCCAGGCAAGAAACCTGGAGTGGGGCGCCATTCCTTTTTCCTGGGGATCCTCCTGAGTCAGGGGTCGAAACTGCGTCTCCTGAGTCTCCTGCATTGGCAAGCAGATTCTGTGTCACTCAGTCACCTGGGAAGCCCTTCTGAAATGATGGGAACGTTCTGTCTTAACTGAGGTGATGGTGGTGAGAGAGTTTACAGGTGTCAAAACTTCTCAAGCAAAAAAAAAAAAAAACAACTTGTCAAGCTCCATCTTAAAACATTTTAAGCATTTTATGACATCTGCATCAAATCGAATTAAGTCAGTTAAATTTAAAAAGAAGAGAGGCTTCCCTGGTGGTCCAGTGGTTAAGAATCCACCTGCCAACACAGAGGACGTGGGTTTGATCCCCGTCTGGGAAGATCTCCTATGTCGCGGAGCTGCTAAGCACCAGCTACCAAGCCCGTGCTCTGAAACAATAGACACTGCTGCAAAGAGAATCCATCACGTTGCACAAGAGCCGCCCCCGCTCGCTGCAACTAGAGAAAGCCTGCACGCAGCAATGAAGACCCAGCACCGCCAGAAATAAATAAATAAATCTTCAAAAAAAATAGAAGAGCCATTTCCTCCAGTTTCAAATTTTATCAGTTTCAACACTCAGCTAACATCCTCCTCTAAGAAAACTACAGAAGCAGCCAGCCTCCCCAGACCCACACTTTCCAAGCACACCCAAACCCACATTGACCTCTCTTTCCTCTCTGAGCGCCTATGACAGGCTTACTGTGTGTGCTGTTTGTCAGGAAGCAATGAAAATAGAAATTAAAAGACTTGCACATGAATGCCAATAACTGGAAACCACTCACATTCACCAATCAACAAGTAAACGGATAAGCAATCTGAGGTCCAGTCACACAGCAGAATAGTACTTGACAAGAAAAAGTAACAAACTAATGCCATAAGCAATAACATGGATCACACAGAAGAACAAAATGCTGAGCTAAAGAAATCAGACATAAAAGAGCCCAAATGGCGTGATTCCATTCATGTGAAGTTTGAGAACAGGCAAAACTAATATGTAATGATAGGAAATGAAGTGGTAACCGCCTGGAGTGGGGTGAGAGCTGGAGGCTAGCTCCCAAGAGGCAGAAGAGAACTTTCTGAAGAGATGCTGTGTGCTGCGCTCAGTCGCGTCCACCTCTGCGGCCCCCTGGAGTGCAGCCCACCAGGCTCCTCAGTCCATGAGATCCTCCAGGCAAGAAACCTGGAGTGGGGCGCCATTCCTTTTTCCTGGGGATCCTCCTGAGTCAGGGGTCGAAACTGCGTCTCCTGAGTCTCCTGCATTGGCAAGCAGATTCTGTGTCACTCAGTCACCTGGGAAGCCCTTCTGAAATGATGGGAACGTTCTGTCTTAACTGAGGTGATGGTGGTGAGAGAGTTTACAGGTGTCAAAACTTCTCAAGCAAAAAAAAAAAAAAACAACTTGTCAAGCTCCATCTTAAAACATTTTAAGCATTTTATGACATCTGCATCAAATCGAATTAAGTCAGTTAAATTTAAAAAGAAGAGAGGCTTCCCTGGTGGTCCAGTGGTTAAGAATCCACCTGCCAACACAGAGGACGTGGGTTTGATCCCCGTCTGGGAAGATCTCCTATGTCGCGGAGCTGCTAAGCACCAGCTACCAAGCCCGTGCTCTGAAACAATAGACACTGCTGCAAAGAGAATCCATCACGTTGCACAAGAGCCGCCCCCGCTCGCTGCAACTAGAGAAAGCCTGCACGCAGCAATGAAGACCCAGCACCGCCAGAAATAAATAAATAAATCTTCAAAAAAAATAGAAGAGCCATTTCCTCCAGTTTCAAATTTTATCAGTTTCAACACTCAGCTAACATCCTCCTCTAAGAAAACTACAGAAGCAGCCAGCCTCCCCAGACCCACACTTTCCAAGCACACCCAAACCCACATTGACCTCTCTTTCCTCTCTGAGCGCCTATGACAGGCTTACTGTGTGTGCTGTTTGTCAGGAAGCAATGTAGCAAAACTGTTAGGAGCATGGTTTGGGGGGGCAGATGATTCTAAATGCAAATCCTGCTTCTATTCACAGTGCTTTTGGCAGAGAACATAAAGACTCCTGGAGACTGCTGGAGGTCCTTGCAGGCATGAGGCGGTGCCTCCTCCCAAGGGCACATGGCTTCCTGGAATGAGAACTATATTTCCCAGTTTCCTTGCTGCTTGAAAGTGAAAGCGTTAGTTGCTCAGTCAGGTCTGACTCTTTGCAACCCCATGGACTGTATAGCCTCCGTCCATGGAATTTTCCAGGCAAGAATACTGGAGTGTGTAGCATTCCCTTCTCCAGAAGATCTTCCTGATCCAGGGATTGAACCTGGGCCTCCCACATTGCAGGCAGATTCTTTACCATCTAAGCCGCCCAGGAAGCCTGTGAGCGCTCTGTCTGTGAGTGTTAGTTGCTTAGTCGTGTCTGATTCTTTGTGACCCCATGGAATATAGCCTGCCAGGCCCCTCTGTCCACGGAATTCTCCGGGCAAGAACACTGGGTGGGTAGCCATTCCCTTTTCCAGGGGGGTCTTCCCGACCCAGGGATCGAACCTGGGTCTCCCACACTGCAGGCAGATTCTCTGAGCCACCATTTCCCAGTTTCCTGGCTGCTTAAGGTGGCCTTGCTTCACCCCATTGGGCAGATGCCCTGAGGCCCCTTCCAGGAGCCTCCTTAAGCCACGGTGCTCCCTCCCCCTTGGATCCTGCCTGCCCTCCTCTCTGCGTGCCACCATAATGGGCTGCGCACCCACACACATCAACTGACAGGGCATCTGCGCCAGCTGCACCACTCCACTGCTATGCCTCTCAGCCCTGGGCACCCACACCCATCATTTCATGAGAGAAACAAGCATCCCTCTTGCTCATTTTGAGTTTCTGTCAGCTTTAACCCAATTCCAGACTTAACTGAAATGAGTACATCTCAGGAAAGCTGTACATTTAAGATCTAGGTTCGTAAAGGCACGAAAAAGCTCAGCAAGCTGCCTAAGGAATCAGAAGCTCAACGTGGCTGGAATATGGTGTTTGGGGGGCAAGTGGGGAGCAGCAGGGGGGAAAGGCAGTGGGGAGGTGGATGAGACACTGCAGGCTGTTATCCAGAAAGAACTAGGAAACAGCAAGGAGATGAAGCCCGGCAGCTGCAGTCTGCTGCTGCTGCTGCTGCTGCTAAGTCGCTTCAGTCGTGTCCGACTCTGTGCAACCTAGCTGGGCATTTTGGACCAATTCTTCCATCTGTTCAGAAACGACTGGCTGCAGGGAGCCCAGTGTGGGAGTAGGGAGGCCACCCCAGAGGCCAGGTGGCCTCAGCCAAGCTGCCCCTGTCTTCCACACACCGTTCAGCTAATGAGAGGTCTCCTTTTCTGTATCTTAGGGAAACTGACATCTTGAGCCCAGATGCCTTCAGAGGCCCCAGCAGAGGAAGGAGCAGGGACAGGGGGAGACAGAGGTTGGGGGCAGTGGCAACCAGCCAGTGTGGACCACACCACAGGCAGCAACCACCCCAGCCCCTGCCCGTCTGTCTCCTGCTGCTGGTAGACACAGTCCCGGAGTCCCTGGAGCTTCTGATTTTTCAGGGGAAGCTCAAACGATGGATTTTGTGTAGGAACCTAATTTTCTTTCAGGCGGGCAGACCCTTCCTGTGAACCTCAAAACAAACTTGGCCTCAGGCAGAAGCGGCCTGGCAGGCTGCCAGCGTGTGGCCTCGGAGCCACTGTATCTCACTTTCCTGGCTTCCTCTCTCCAGGCCCACCACCAGCATTTTAAATGGAAATTCTAGGATGGGCACAGGCAACAGGGGGGTTGGCACAGATAACGCTTCTTTCAGATTACCACCCCCCGGGTTTCAATCAGCTTGCTGGATGACCTTTGGCCACGTTTTCTTTTTCTTTCTTTTGTGTGGGATGGACAAAAGAATTTTAGAAAATAAATGCAAGGGAGGAATTGGGATTTCCCTCCGGAATGCTCGGGACCCTTAGGAATCCTGGGGACATGCCGCCCACTCCATTCAAGGCTTGGGCCCCTGCATCGGGGTCTCATGCGGCCTCACCCAGTCTCTCACCCTAAGAGTTCATCGTCACTGAGCTTGGTCATTAGCAGTCCTGCTTCTCTCCCCGTACATGGATCCCTGAAGGCAGCTGACTAGAGATGAGAGATCGGTGCACTTTGTAGCTATTTCATAATCTCTGGCAACTGCCTCTGGACCTGCCTGCTCCAGCCTCGATGGATAATCCTCTTCTTCTTGACTTACAATAAAACTTAGAAACATTGACTCCTAGGAAATTTTAATCCAGTTTTGCAGACTGATGATGTGACAATCCAACATTTTATGGAGAAAGACCAGGGATGGAGAGCTATGGCCCACAGGCCATCTCTGGCCCCTCACTTGGCTGTGTAAATAAAGTTTTATTGGAACAGAGTGATGCCCATTTGTTTTTGTGATGCCCTCTGGCTGTTTTCCTGCTGCAACGGCAGAGCTAAGTATTTGCAATGAGACCCAGAGACTGCATGACTTGCAAAGCCTAAAAGATTTATGATCTGGCCCCTTGTAGGACAAGTTTGTCCAGGTACAAAGAAAAGAACTAGAAGGTGTTGAAGGTCTGCTTTGTGCCAAATTACTGTTACAGACAGCAGGCACATCTGGGCATTTCCTCCTCAAGCATTCTTCAGAGGGAAGATCTGTTATCTCCCATTTTAGTAAAAAGAGGCTCAGTGAAGCCAGCTTGCTCAGGGACCCCATGAGGAGATCTTTCCCTGTGTGTAGGGTTCAAACTAAGCCCAGCCCCTACCCCACACCTGTGAGTCTTGCTGGAGTTGGAACTGCCCCCAGGAAGGCATTTTGGAAATTTGAAAGGGCCAGTTCAGGAGCACCATTGGCCTTCAGAGGGTGAGGACCAAGGATGCTGGCTGCCCTGCCACACATGGCACATCCTGCAGGAGAAATAACTGTCCATGTCCTGCGTGCAACGTCACCTGTGGTATTTGAGTCACAACATACTGAAAAGTGCCAAAGCAATTCAAGTGGATGTTGTTTTATGTGCTTGGTGAAAGCATATGACGACTTCATTATGCTTTTCTTTAGTTATACAATATTCACTTAAATATACAATATTCCAATTCCAAAGAAAGGCAATGCCAAAAAATGCTCAAACTACTGCACAATTGCACTCATCTCACATGCTAGTAAAGTAATGCTCAAAATTCTCCAAGCCAGGCTTCAGCAATACATGAACCGTGAACTCCCTGATGTTCAAGCTGGTTTTAGAAAAGGCAGAGGAACCAGAGATCAGATTGCCAACATCTGCTGGATCATGGGTAAAGCAAGAGAGTTCCAGAAAAACATCTACTTCTGCTTTATTGACTATGCCAAAGCCTTTGACTGTGTGGATCACAATGAACTTTGGAAAATTCTGAAAGAGATGGGAATACCAGACCACCTGACCTGCCTCTTGAGAAATCTGTATGCAGGTCAGGAAGCAACAGTTAGAACTAAACATGGAACAACAGACTAGTTCCAAATAGGAAATGGAGTACGTCAAGGCTGTATATTGTCACCCTGCTTATTTAACTTCTATGCAGAGTACATCATGAGAAACGCTGGACTGGAAGAAACACAAGCTGGAATCAAGATTGCTGGGAGAAATATCAATAACCTCAGATATGCAGATGACACCACCCTTATGGCAGAAAGTGAAGAGGAGCTAAAGGGCCTCTTGATGAAGGTGAAAGAGGAGAGTGAAAAAGTTGGCTTAAAGTTCAACATTCAGAAAACGAAGATCATGGCATCCAGTCCCATCACTTCATGGGAAATAGATGGGGAAACAGTGGAAACAGTGTCAGACTTTATTTTTTTGGGCTCCAAAATCACTGCAGATGGTGACTGCAGCCATGAAATTAAAAGACGCTTACTCCTTGGAAGAAAAGTTATGACCAACCTAGACAGCATATTCAAAACCAGAGACATTACTTTGCCGACTAAGGTTCGTCTAGTCAAGGCTACGGTTTTTCCTATGGTCATGTATGGATGTGAGAGTTGGACTGTGAAGAAGGCTGAGTGCCGAAGAATTAATGCTTTTGAACTGTGGTGTTGGAGAAGACTCTTGAGAGTCCCTTGGACTGCAAGGAGATCCAACCAGTCCATGCTGAAGGAGATCAACCCTGGGATTTCTTTGGAAGGAATGATGCTAAAGCTGAAACTCCAGTATTTTGGCCACCTCATGCGAAGAGTTGACTCACTGGAAAAGACTCTGATGCTAGGAGGGATTGGGGCCAGGAGGAGAAGGGGACGACCGAGGATGAGATGGCTGGATGGCATCACTGACTCGATGGACCTGAGTCTGAGTGAACTCCGGGAGTTGGTGATGGACAGGGAGGCCTGGCGTGCTGTAGTTCATGTAGTTGCAAAGAGTCAGACACGACTGAGTGACTGAACTGAACTGATATGTCATTTTTCTTTTATTTATTTTATGGTATGGTATTACATTTTTTAAAATTATGTATATAGGTAAGCTGTTTTATTTATGAATATTAGTTTAGGATAGCAAAGGGGATGTTATAAAATAGTTGTTATGAAGACAGAATATTGCCTCTGAGAGTCAAAAATGTGCTCCACACGATGGGTCAGATAGTTAACACAGTGACCTCACGCCCCACCAGGCTCCTTTGTCTACGGGAATTCTCCAGGCAAGAATACTGGAGTGGGTTGCCATGCCTTCCTCCGGAGGATCTTCCCAACCCTGGGATCGAACCCAGATCTCCCGCATTGCAGGCAGATTCTTTACCAGCTAAGCTTCTAGGGAAGCCCCATTATGTAAGCCATTTTCCTTTTACTTATTTTATGTTATAGTATTGTATTATTTTAAATTATATATATATATATGAGTTGTTTTATCTATGAATATCAATTTGGGATCACAGAGGGGATATTATAAAATAGTTGTTATCAAAACAGCACACTGAGTGTGAGAGTCACAGCTATGCCCCACACGATGAGTCAGGTAATTGACACGGAGGCCTCTCGCCCCACCAGGCTCAGTCATGGCGCATCCTGCCAGCATCATGCTCCACCAGTTAGCACCGTCATCACTCAGCAGTAAGGGGGCTGGGAGCAAGGCCCTCCGCTCGCCCTTCCTCATCTGTGAAACGGCGCTGCCAGCACCTCCCTTACCAGTCTGAGTGGGCACAACAGCTGTGGGTGGGGCTCTCCAGGAGGAGCCCAGAGTCACAGACAGGAAGGAGGAGCCACTTTGGGGATGAACATGGGAAAAGCGAACAACACATGACGACCCGGGCCGACGTACTGAGTGAAGGGGAGTGATTTGTTGTTACTGCTTGGTTGCTAAGCTGTGTCTGACTCTTTTGGACCCCATGGATGGGAGCCCGCCAGGCTCCTCTGTCCGTGGGATTTCCCAGGCAAGAACACTGGAGCGGGTTGCCATCTCCTTCTCCAGGGGACCTTCCCCGCTGCTCTCTTGAGTGCTATCTGTTGAACACCTGTATGTACCCTAAGCATGGGGGACCCAGCAGTGACCACGGATGGGAAGAGCTCCCACCCTATAGAACTGACAGGAGATAAATCAGCAACACCCGCTCAGACTGCGGCCATTTCAATGAAGCAAATAGACAAAGTGGCACCATAGGAAAGAAGACGGGGGCTAGGAGGTCTTGGCAGAAGTGTCGAGAGGTCCTTCCAACGGTGGCATGAAAGTTGAGGAGTAAATGAGGTGTGGGCACGTGAAGGGATGGGACAGAGTGTCCAGGTCTGAAGAAAACGCAAGTGCGAAGGTCCTGGGGCGGGAAAGTACTCCTTTGTTGAGGGCCGGGGTTGTCCGGTGTTAGAGAAGTGGGCAGGGTGCAGACGACAGGCACACAGCCTTGAAGGGCACAGTGAGGAACTGAGCTTTATCCCACAAGCAGCTGGCAGACAGGAAGGGCAGGAAAGAGTGAAAAGAACCTGGGGTCTTCAGAGGACAGGCAGATCGGCCTTCTCTGAGCACAGAATATGTCTTGGGGAAATGAGGTGGGAAATGAGGTGAACTCAGGCCACGTAATTTATATTTTATGCTGCCGAACCTAAGATACTACCATATTTCAGCAGCGTGGGGAAGGCAGTATTTCAATATCTCTGAGCCAAGATGGATAGGGGCTGCGAGAGCCGGAGTCAGGCAGGCTGGGGAGAAGCTTCTATTAGATCAGCTACATGAACGGATGGAGACCTGGGTGTGGGGGGCTGACAAAAAGGATGCAAGGCAAGCCAGGGGGCAGAGTGCGAAGACAGACAGGCGGTGAAGGACGAGGAGGGACTCAAACCAGGGGCAGATGTGATCACACCGCACAGGGGAAGGTCCCAGATGCCCGGGGAGTGGGGGGGAGAGACACTCAAACACAGCTGGAAACAGAGACTCTCCCGTCTCCTTTGGTAACAAAATGCACATACCCACCCTATGCTAAGGAAACTTAAGGCACGCTGGGATGAAATAGAGATTTTTTTTAAAATCTCTGAATTATTTGGAAGCCTCCTTTGGTGTGACAGGGGCAACCCTGGATGGAAACATTTCCTGACACGTTGTGAAATGTGATTTAAAATCCTGGGCGATTCCTTTCTCCAGGTAAAACCTTTGCCCAAGGACCACGATGCTAGGCGCCTCTGTTGGCTGCTCCCCTCCTCCCACGGGGACTGGCTCCGGGGCTGCCCCATGCCTCCTCCTCTCTGTCCCGTCTCAGCTGACGACCTCAGTCACTTCTCTGCTCCCTCTTCACAGATAAACACCTGGACAAAGCTGGCTGTGTTCGCTGCTGCCCCTTCCACTCTCCCCATCTCTTGAGCCCGCTCCACTCAGGTTCCCCTTCCCAGCATTGTGGAGGCAGCTTTTGTGTGGGTCATCAGGGCCTGCATGTGATCAACCCCACTCCGTCAGCACACTGGCACAGGGGGATGCTCGTCTGTCTTGAAATCGTGGAGGACGTTTTGCTAAGAGAAATAAGCTGGATGCAGAAAGACAAATGCCACACGGGCTCACTTAGATGCAGTGTGTAAAACAGTAGGATTCACAGAAGCATGGAGCAGAAAGGCGCCTGGGTGGGGAAGGTGGGGAAATGGGGGGAGATGCTGGTTGAAGGGTGTAAACTTCAGTTACCCAGGATGAACAGCTTCTGGGGACCTAATGTACCGCATGGAGACCATAGTTAACGATACTCCACCATGTCCTTGAAATTTGCTAAGAGAGTGGATCTTAAAGTGATCTCATCCCATCCACCCACATAAACTAGTAACTATGTGAAGTGATGGATGTGTTAATTAGCTTGATTGTGGTTATCATTTCACAAGATATACATACCTCAAAACAACTAGTTGCACATCTTAAACATATGTAATCTTCATTTGTCAATTATACTTCAGTAAAGGTTAAAAAAGAAAAGCAAGTATGTGCTGGACTGAAGCCCTAATCCTCGATGAGACCATATTTGCTTACCTGTGAGCAGGTGCTAAAGGTTAAACAAGGTCATAAGCTGTTGCTCTTCCGTCACTAAGCCGTGTCCAGCTCTCTGCGATGCCACAGACTGCAGCACGCCAGGCTTCCCTGACCTTCACTATCTCCCGGAGCTTGCTCAAACTCATGTTCATTGAGTCAGTGATGGCATACAACCGTCTCATCCTCTGTCACCCCCTTCTCCTCCTGCCCTCCATCTTTGGCAGCATCAGGATCTTTCCCAGTGAGTGGGTTCTCTGCATCAGATATCCAAAGTATTGGAGCTTTGGCTTCAGCAAAGTCCTTCCAATGAATACTCAGGGTTGACTGCCTTTAGGGTTGACTGGTTTGATCTTCTTGCTGTCCAAGGGCCTCTCAAGACTCTTCTCCAGCACCACGGTCTGAAAGCGCCGGTTCTTCAGCACTCAGCCTTCTTTATGGTCCATACATACAGAAGTCTATACATGACTACAAGAAAAACCCAAGCTTTGACTACATGGACATTTGTCAGCAATGTTATGTCTCCGCTTTTAATATGCTGTTATAGCTTTTCTTCCGAGGAGCAAGTGTCTTTTAGTTTCATTTAATTTTTTGAAATTGAAATTAAAAGACCATAAGGGTGGGGCCCTAATCCCAAAGGGTTCGTGTCCTTATAGGAAGAGAAAGAGACACCAGAGCTCTCTCTCCGCCCGTAGAAAGACATAGAAAGGAGGGGGCTGAATGCAAATCAGGAAGAGGATTCTCATGAAAACTCAAGCATGCTGAAGGCCTGACCTCAGACGTCCAGCCTCCAAAACTGTGAGAAAATAAATGTTGTGGCTTAAGCCCCCCAGGCTCTGCTCTTTTGTTATGGCAGCTGAGCTGAATAGGATGGGTGCCCCCAGAGGGCTGTGAACTGGCCAAAAAAAAAAAAAAAAAAAAGCCTCAGAAGCCAAGAGTACTCAGTCAGACAGGGCTCCAGATGAAAGGATTCTTCAGGTCAAAGACGTTAAGTGTTTGTCAAAGCTAAGTGATTATTAGAATCAAATGATGCCAAGTACAGTGCTTTCAACAACCTCAACCAGTGGGACCCAGGGCCAAAGGTCTTTCTGATGAGCCTGTAATGGGTGAGGTGGACCATTTCCATTTTGAGAGTATGTCCTGCATGCCCAGCACGTTAACAGTGACAATGACACCCATTTTACAGATGAGGAAACTGAGGTGATACAAAAAGAAGAGAAGCCGTTTGCCTGAGATTAGACACCTTGTGAGGTCCAGGCACTTTGAAGACGAGAAAGGGGAGTGACACACAATGGGTTAGCTGCAGTCTCTGTCCCCGAGGAGGTTCCTGGCAATCCTGCTGCAGTACAGACAGGGGATAACCCCGTGTGGTTCCCCCAACTGTCACATCCTGTTCAGGCCCAACCTGTGCTACAGCAGGAAAAACAGGAGTCGAAAGAATATGATTCAAGTCCTAGGACCGCTCACTGCTTGTCTGCTGTGTGACTCTGAGCAAGTTACCTTGTGTCTGCATCTCAGTTTGTTTGTAAAATGAGATGCTAGCACCGGCTCTGCTTCCCTCATCGAGGGGGCTCTGACAGTCCAGGGAGATGGTGCAAGTGATGAACACTTGGCTTACTATCAGGTGGCAGAAAACGGCTGTTTCAGCAATGGCCGTATCTGCATCTGGGCTCGGGACCCACAATAACAGACACGCCGCCGGCGCCCTGTGAAGTGTCGCTGCTGGGAATTCCCCCAGCACCCGCGCTCCCTTCCTTCCGCACGTCTGGCCACACAGAAGAGGCAGGGCGCAGGTTACCCCGGCCCCTGCTCCCCTCCAGAAAAATCTCCAAGACTCTCCCTTCACCTCACTGCCCCCACGTCAACCTCCGTGGAATTCCATCTTCTGAAAAAAAGCAAACAGACCACTTAAAACTAGAAAACCAGCAGCTTGGGGCAGCCAGATGTTTCTCCATTTCTTCTTTTTTTTAAAGGTCTTTTAGGAGACAATTAACAAAGGCTAAGATGGAAGGAAGAGACAGAACAGAGCCCCAAGACTTTTCTAGGTTTTCTCAATAGACTCGCGGTGACTTAGAACAAGGGCAAGACCTGGATGCCCAGCAAGATGTGATGAATGACACTGATGATGTGAGGTTTTATGTTTCTGTTTTTAACCATTAAGATCTCACTCGTACCCACAGGGCTTGGCATATAGCAACTGTGTTAACGTCCCCCGGGACAGGGCACTGAATGATTTAGTAAGTAGCTAAGCCTTCACAGGCTTCCCCAGTGGCTCAAAGGTGAAGAATCCACCTGCAATGCAGAAGTCCCAGGAGATGGCGGTTCGATCCCGGGGTTGGGATCCTCCTCCGCTGTAGGAGGGCATGGCAATCCACTCCAGTATTCTTGCCTGGAGAATCCCATGAACAGGGGAGCCTGGTGAGCTATGGTGCATAGGGTTGCAAATACTCAGACATGACTGAAACAACTCCGCATGCATGTAAGCTTCCCACCAATGCTGCCCATTCGCCACTGGGCACAGACTGCGTCGCAGAACACTAGTCTCAGCCAGTCATGACAAAGAACAAGCAGGGTTCACTGAGCACCTGGTGGTCCCAGTGCCATTCTAAGTGATCCCTGTGTGTGTGCTTAGTTGCTCCATCATGTCCGATTCTTTGTGGCCCCATGGACTGTAGCCCGCCAGGCTCCTCTGTCCATGGAATTTTCCAGGCGAGAATGATGGAGTGGGTTTCCATTCCCTACTCCAGGAGATCTTCCCAACCCAGGGATCAAATTGCTTTCTTTAACTCTCACCAATTTGCCTTTCAGGTAGGGATATCTCCATTTTATTGATGGGGAAACTGAGGCTTGGAGAGGCACAGTCAGATGGGGCCCAGGGGCACACAGTCACCACTGCTTTAGCGGCGTCATTTGCTTCCAAAAGCCACACTGCCTTTAAGCACTCTGCCAGGGAGACTCAGATTCCTAAGTCCTCTCTGGGACAGGCAGGCAAAGCAAATGCAGGCCTGGTGGGGACTGGGGGGCTGGGAACACACAGTCCCCTAACGGGAGGTACTCACAACACATGGAGGAAAGATACGTGGAACATGTGCATCAGGCCAGTGGAAGCAGCTGCCTCTAAGTCCACATGCTGGGGGCTTCCCTGGTGGCTCCGTGATAAAGCATCTCCCTGCCAGTGCATGAGACACAAGTTCGATCCCTGATCCAGGAACATCCCACATGCCCGGGGTAACTCAGCCCGTGGGCCACACCTACCAAGCCTGTGCTCTAGAGTCCGGGAACCGCAGCTGCTGCGCCCATGCACTGCAGCTCCTGAAGCTCCATCACCCAGAGCCCGTGCTCCCCAACAGCAGGAGCCGCCACGACGAGAAGCTGGAGCACCACAACTAGAGAGCAGCCCCCACTCACCGCGACAGCAGCAACGACGACCCGGCGCAGCCAGCACAAGGAAGATGGTAGACAGGCCCCATGCTGCATGAATCGATTCCTACGACAGCCTGCCAAGCCAAAGCTACAGGGACAGAAAACACACGCGTGGGCGCCGGGAGCCGAGGATGGGGAGGGCTTGACCCAGAAGAGGCAGCAGGGGAAACGTGTTGATGGGGGGATGGAGAAGCTCCGGGTCTCGCTGTGGTGCGGGTTATGCCGCTGGGTGTTAGTCAGAGCTCCCAGAACCGTTCGGCAAAACAGGTGACTCTTAACTGCATGTAAATCATACCTTAAACAAAATGGACAAAACCAACAGCAAATCTGTGGGCCGGAGTTGAGTGGCAGGCTGCCTTTTTGTGAGCTCTGCCCTACACTGCAGCGGAAATCTAGAACGGCCAACTGCCACGTGGCACACACGGCCAGTCATGACACGGGACACGCACATGGCCAGTCATGACACGGGACACACACACGGCCAGTGATGACATGGGACACGCACATGGCCAGTCATGACACGGGACACACACACGGCCAGTCATGACACAGGACACGCACACGGCCAGTCATGACACGGGACACGCACATGGCCACTGATGACACGGGACAGGCCCACGGCCAGTGATGACACGGGACACGCACACGACCAGTCATGATGCGTGACACGCACACAGCCAGTCATGATGCGTGGCACACATGGCCAGTCCATGACACGTGACACACACACGGCCAGTCATGACACGGGACATGCCCATGGCCAGTGATGATATGGGACACGCCCATAGCCAGTCATGACATGTGACACGCACACGGCCAGTCATGACACGGGACACACACACGGCCAGTCATGACACGGGACATGCACACAGCCAGTCATGACGCATGACACGCACACGGCCAGTCATGACACGTGACACACACACGGCCATGATGATGCGGGACACACACATGGGCAGTGATGATGCGTGACATGCACGGCCAGTCATGACACATGACAAGTACACGGGCAGTGATGATGTGTGATATGCACGGCCAGTGATGACGCAGGACACATACACGGCAGTGATGACGTGGGACACGCCCACAGGCTGTGATGAGGTGGGACACACACAGCCAGTGATGACACATGACACACACACGGGCCGTGATGATGAGTGACACACCCACGGCCAGTGATGACATGGGACACGCCCATGGCCAGTGATGAGGTGGGACATGCCAGTGATAACGGGACACAAACACGGCCAGTGGTGACGCTAGACACACACACAGCTGTGATGACGCAGAACACACATACAGGCAGTGATGACGCGGGACACACACACGGGCAGTGATAACGTAGGACACACACACACACAGCCGTGATGACGCGGGACACACACATGGCCAGTGATGACACATGACACACACACGGCCGTGATGATGTAGGACACGCACACAGGCAGTGATGACGCGTGACACGCACAGCCAGTGATGACACATGACATGCACACAGCCGTGGTGATGTGGGACACACACACGGCTGTGATGACCGGGACACGCACATGGGCAGTGATGACGCGGGACACACACACGGCTGTGATGACGCGGGACACACACATGGCTGTGATGACGTGGGACACACACATGGCCGTGATGACGTGGGACACGCACACAGCCGTGATGATTGTGAGGACTGGTTCTTGGGTGTGGCTGGCACAGGAAGAGATGAGGCTAAGGAACTCACTGGCTGGGTCTTGAACTTCGCCCTGTTCCTCCACGCATTGTAGGGTGACCTTGGGCAAGTAGCCTCTTCTCTGAGCTTCAGTTCTCTCTCTTAAACTGAGATGATGATACCTTTCCTAACACTGTTGTTGCCAAAACTAGAGAAGATTCTCACAGTGACGCTGCTGCACACAGCTTCCCGGCTCAGTAGAGTCACCCATTCTTTCATACCTCATGGCCTCCAAGGAGTCACATGGATCCAGCCCTGGTTCCCTTTGGTGGCCAGATTTCCCAAGGGTCCTTGGTCACCCTTAGCCCACGGACCAAGCCCACCTGGAAAAGCAGACTGTGGCTTGCTCCTTCTCCAGCAGCACCCTGAAGCATCACCCACACAGGCCAGGGGGGACCCTTAGCCCACCCCCCGCAGCCACAGTATCAGAGGTGAGTTTTTCAGAGCAGCTGGGCATAGCACACAACCAGGAAAACAGAGCAGCGTACTGGTTAAGAGGGGGGCCCCGGGTCCAAGTCTCGGCTCCGCCACCTCTTTACTAGAAGATGCTGAGTAGATTACTTCAGCTCCCTCGTCTATAACAGGAGGACGCCAATAGCACCCAGGTCTCAGGCTTATTGAGAGGCTGAAGAAAGCGCGCTGCACTTCCTCGGCACCCAGTGGGGCTTAACCAGGCGCTCCCTGCGGCTTCTAGCTCCAGTCTCGATGACCATCACTCTCCCCGGTAATCCGTCTTCTGATGAGTATTTTGTAAGGAGTAAATAAAGTTCTCAGTGAGGTACCTGAGGCTTAATAGATGTGTGATAAATTGCCACTATCATTATATCATCAGTGTTACTATTGTTGAAAGATCACGCCTCAGAGGCCGCCGAGCAGGGACAGACATGCACAGATGGGACACTGGATCCCCGAATCCAAAATGCCACAAACGCTCTTACTGCAGAAACCAAAAGTGTTTGGGCCCCACGGTCTCAGACATGAATCAAAAGAGACCCAGAAGACTCTTTAAACATCCAGAAGAAATTAAGCCTTGATCTACCCAGGAGCCAAAGAACAAACCTTTCGAAACAGGCCAAAGCACTCACAAGAGGTCACAGAGTGAGCCTGCAATGGAACCCGAAAGGATCCAGCCCCCAGCTCCCCCCAGATTGCGAAAGCAGACCACCCTCCCCCCCATTCATGAAGCCCACAGTCAGACAAGGGAGGATAATGAAGCACTAACAGGAAGGAAGGAGAAGGAAATGGCAACCCACTCCAGTGTTCTTGCCTGGAGAACCCCAGGGACAGGGGAGCCTGGTGGGCTGCCGTCTATGGGGTCAATTAGAGTCAGACCCTAGCCTGCCCCTTAGAGCCTGTCCTGGCTCCAGTTAGGTTCTAACAGACACGACTGAAGCGACTTAGCAGCAGCAGCAGGAAGGAACCTGGAGAGAAAAATCAGTCCTCAACTAAGCTGACTGTCAGAAAGGCATGTTTCCGCTTCTCTCTTCAATTGTTCAGTGTTCCGTCCCAGAGACATCCAGCAGGAGCCTTCAAAGCAACAGAACCACAGCAGCGGCTTTTCTTGCTGGGGCATTACGCAAACTTGGAGAGAAGTTTCCAGGGTCCTTCATGGGGTCAGGACACTGGATGGATTTGGGTCCTGCTACTCCGAGGCTGGCTTTTCTCCTCCTGGACCAGAAGAGGGGAGGCTGTCGCCCTCTACACACTCCTCCTCCTTCTCTGCTGAAGTTATTTCCGTCTTAGCAATTGCTGAGCATTTAGCATTGCTCATGCACACACGTGCACGTGTGCACACACGCACACACAAGGAGGGAGAAGGCAAGAAGCAGACAGGACGATGACGAAGAGGGGCTCTGGACGATGCTCCCCGCATCTGTCACGGTCAGGTGGGAAGAAGAAAGATGGTTGGGTTTGAAGCCATCGTTCTCTCTCCCTGACCATCTGAACCTGCCCCCCTCTTTTCTTTCTTGCCCAGCGACCCCAGGATGAGCTGAGCTCAGCTTTCCTTGGACGTCTCCTCTGTCCTTCCATCTTGGTCCTGCGCCCATCATCCAAACTCCATCCCAGAGCTTCCTTCTCTGAGAAGTCCTATTGGACTGTTTCACTACTGATCTCATTTAAAAATTAATTTAAGGAATTAAATCATGTTACAGTGCCAGGAGCTCTGTTCAAAGCAGCAGACAACACACATCACTGCCAATAAGGTGCCCTCTGTGATCTGGGTACCACTGGGTGCAGCCCCTCCCTCACGGTGCCTTGTGGTGTCTGCATCATGGGGTCTTTGCAGGTGAGCAGGAGAGTCAGAGAGATCACTCTGCTTCCTCCCATCTGTGCAACTCTGAGCAAGTCACTTAGCTTCCCTGACTCTCTCTTCCTTGCCTGAAGATGGGGGTAATAGTATATACCTGGGCTTCCCTGGTCTCCTAGATGGTAAAGAATCTGCTTGCAACACAGGAGACCCAGGTTTGATCACGGGGTCAGGAAGATCCCCTGGAGGAGGGCATGGCTACCCACTCCAGTATTCTTGCCTGGAGATTCCATGGACAGAGGAGTCTGGTGGGCTGCAGTCCATGGGGTCACGAGAAGTCAGACACAACTTGGTGACTAATGCTTACTTATTGAATATATACGTATACCTACCAGGTAGGAGGCAGGTCAAGTGCTTAAAATCCTGCCTGATACATTGCAAGTGCTCAGCAATAAGTTATACTTGTATTATTAAATTTCAGTGTATTATTAAATGACTCTTTTCATTTACCTTGTCAACACTAGTATTTCTCTGTCTCCCACGCTCCCCGTGTGCAAAGAACAGAGCGGTTCTTTAGTTCTGTGAGGAACTCCGCGTTTGGCGATGGTGGATGAAGTTGTTACAGTTTAAAAGATCAATCGCTGCAAACATTTTCCTAACCGTAGCAGCCAGCCTTTTTTGATGTGGGTCAGTTTATTGCGTGGCTTTTTTGGGTAGGCATCATGTCAGAGAAGGCAATGGCACCCCACTCCAGTACTCTTGCCTGGAAGATCCCATGGCTGGAGGAGTCTGGTAGGCTGCAGTCCATGGGGTTGCTAAGAGTCAGACACGACTGAGCGACTTCATTTTCACTTTCCACTTTCATGCATTGGAGAAGGAAATGGCAGCCCACTCCAGTGTTCTTGCCTGGAGAATCCCAGGGACAGGGAAGCCTGGTGGGCTGCTGTCTACGGGGTTGCACAGAGTCGGACACAGCTGAAGTGACTTAGCAGCATCATGTCACCCAGCCCTCAAAGCTGTCCTGGCGTTTGATCCTGGCTCTTTCCCTTCCTCAACCTTTACTGGCTGGGCCTCTCATGCTTCCGGAGTGTTCACGCCTTGCTTCCCCAAGTCCTTAAGAGGTTAGGACCGCACTCTGTGGAGTCAGGCAGACCTGGTCAGAATCCAGGTCTAGTTTTATTTATTTAGCTGCCCCAGGTCTTAGTTGCAGCAGGCGCGATCTTTCGTTGCCACATGTGAACACTTAGCTGCAGCCAGTGGGATCTAGTTCCCTGACCAGGGATCAAATGCGGGGCCCCTGCACTGGGAGAGCAGAGTCTCAGCCACCGGGCTATCGGGGAAGTCCCTCCAGGCCTCGTTCTTTACTACCTGTGGACAAATCAGACTGTCTTTACTGGGCTATCAAATGCCTCCTCCAAAGGTCACTGAAGACTGAACATCTTAATGCACCGGGGAGGCCTCGTTTGTAGCAGACGCAATAGCTGCTAACTGCCTGTCACAATCATTGCCCGTGTCAGCAGTGGCAGGGGTGTTAAGACTGCCTTAGAGAGAATCCGAGTCTGCGTGTTGACATGGCCCCTGATTTGTGTGAACTTGGTAAGTTCTGACATAAGACGCCAGGTTGCAAACTCTGACGCCTGCAGTGGATAAAGGCAGCTAGAGAGAATTAACCAACCCCCTAGTGGGGGTTTTGAACATATAACAGTTCCCTCTGATTGGACTAATGGCAGGCACCCGACCTACAGCCGCAAAACCCATTGGCTGTCCATGAGCCAATCAGATTGGGTCTGTTTTCAGATCGGGTCTGTTTTCAGATCCAGGGGCAGAGAGAGATGCTCCTGATGGAAGCCAGGTGGGCTTTGGGCTGAGCTGGCTAGATTTGGTTCTGGGCTTCCCCCGCAGTCTGGAGAACTGAGCCTGAGGGCGCAGAAGCAGAGGTGGGCAACCATGTGATTCCAGGCAGAGAGGGACCTCCAGTCCAGGGATGGGAGCATCCGATCCGGAGGACTGTCCCTCTGACCCATTCAATCAGATCTTCCAAGGTCTTCAAAACACCCTTCAGGCCTGAGGAGGCGGGAATTAAATAAATCCTTTCAATGGGAAATTATGCAGTGTTTAAAGTAAATGAGGACAATCGACCTGAACTGACGCGGAAAGATTTAAAAGACATATTAAAAGTGAAAAGCAAACTATTAATCCATATACATAGTATGAGCCCACTTTCAGCTTTGCAAATGTATTTAAAGCAATGCACTACATATGGCACTGAGAATAAATCTTGAAATCTAATGTTGAGTGAAAAAGAAACAGAACAAGGTTTATAAATTAAAAGCACATTCACACTAGAACCATGCTAAATATTTTACAATATATACATGCCTCCAAGTACATAAATCACATCCATGATACCCACGCCAGGGATGGGGGTGGCAGTGAGCTTTGCACGGTAAATGATGGCAGCCTTGTGGCTGGCAGAATTTTAAGGCATCCCCGATGAGTCCTGCCTTTGTGCGATCCCCTCCCCTTGAGTGCCAGCAGGACCTGTAACTTGCTTCCAGCCAACAGAATAGAGCAAAGGTGATGGGCGAGTGTCTCTTCTAATTAGAACGCAGTACAGGATACGGCAACAGCGACTCCTTGACGATGACGTGTTACAGAAGATTCCCGCCCAGCAAACAAGAGTGAAATGCTCCTGCTGGCCTGGAAGACACAAGCTGCCGTGCTGTGACTGCCCTGCCGCAGGTCATAAGAGGACCGGGCAAGGAGCCACAGAGGACTCTAGGGACCGACAGTGACCTCTTGACACCAGGGAAGTGGGTACCTCAGTGCTGCTACCGCAAGGAACCAAATTTTGCCCAACAGCCACAGGCATTTGGAAGTGAGTCCCAAGCCCGAGAAAGCCATGCATCCTGCTGACACTCCAAATCCAGCCTTGTGAGTCACTGAGCAGAGAACCCAGGTAAGCTATGTCAAACTCCTGACCCTACACAAACTGGGCTTGTGAAATGACACTGAGTTAGGGCTTCCCAGGCGGCACTAGTGGTAAAGAAGCCCCTGCAATGCAGGAGACTCCCCTGGAGGAGGAAACGGCAACCCCCTCCAGTATTCTGGCCTGGAGGCTCCCATGGACAGGGGAGCCTGGCAGGCTACAGTCCACAGGGTCCCAAAGAGTCAGACAGGACTGAAGCGACTTAGCGCACACACACACACAAGCAATTTGTGGTCATTTGTTACACCGCAATAAATAATTAATATGGCATTCTGTGAACTGGGGAATATGACTACCCTAACTGCCTACCCCTGAGGTAAAAGAGTAAATAGGATTAAATGTATACTGAAAGTGAAAGTCGCTCAGTCATGTCCAGCTCTTTATGACCCCATGGGCTGTAACAGTTCAGTTCAGTCGCTCAGCCATGTCCAACTCTTTGCCACCCCATGGACTGCAGCACGCCAGGCCTCCTTGTCCATCACCAACTCCTGGAGTTTACTCAAACTCATGTCCATTGAGTTGGTGATGCCATCCAACCATCTCATCCTCTGTCGTCCCCTTCTCCTCCTGCCTTCAATCTTTCCCAGCATCAGCGTTTTTCAAATGAGTCGGTTCTTCTTCGCATCAGGTGGCCAAAGTATTAGAGTTTCAGCTTCAGCCTCAGTCCTTCCAATGAATATTCAGGACTGATCTCCTTTAGGACGGACTGGTTGGATCTCCTTGCAGTCCAAGGAACTCTCCAGAGTCTTCTCCAACACCACAGCTCAAAAGCATCAATTCTTCTGCTCTCAGCTTTCTTTATGGTGCAACTCTCATATCCAAACATGACCACTGGAAAAGCCATAGCTTGGATTGAATGGACCTTTGTCAGCAAAGTAATGTCTCTGCTTTTTAATATGCTGCCTAGGTTGGTCATAACTTTTCTTCCAAGGAGCAAGCATCTTTTAATTTCATAGCTGCAATCACCATCCACAGTGATTTCGGAGCCCAGAAAAATAACAGTCTCTCACTGTTTCCATTATTTCCCCATCTATTTGCCATGAAGTGATGGGACCGGATGCCATGTTCTTAGTTTTCTGAATGCTGAGTTTTAAGCCAACATTTTCACTCTCCTCTTTCACTTTCATCAAGAGGCTCTTGAGTTCTTCACTTTCTGCCATAAGGGTGGTATCATCTGCATATCTGAGGTTATTGATATTTCTCTATAGTCCATGGAATTCTCCAGGTCTGAATACTGGAGTAGGTAGCCTATCCCTTCTCTGGTGGATCTTTCTGACCCAGGATTGAACTGGGGTCTCCTGCATTGCAGGCAAACTCTTTACTAACTGAGCCATGAAAGAATATTCTTAATATTTTGTTTTGCTTTTGGCTGTGCTGCACAGCTTGTAAGATTTTAGTTCCCTGACCAGGGATTAAACCTGGACTCTCAGCAGTGAGAATGCAGTCTAATCGCTGGACCACCAGGAAATTCCCTAAATGTTTTATTTGACAATTATGCCTCAGAGAAGGTGAGGTTTGGTGCAGGGGACTAGTTTCAAACACAGAAAGAAGACAGTGATGTTCTAAGAAACATCAGCACCAAGAAACCATATCACATTCTTTCTTAATGAACATGGTAAGTCACATACTAGCCAACTGTTGACTAAAAATGATGCCTCAGAAAGAAAGCAAAAAATAGGACAAGCCATTGTGTTTTTTCCTTTCTGTTCTTCCTTACTCATCAGTTAAAAAAAAAAAAAAGTAGAGCAGGAGGATGTGCACATATCCAGAAGTGAAATAAAAGCCTTTGAGTTAGTTTTGTCCACTCTTCTGCCAAGAATGAAATAACTAGTCCTGCAAACACTATAAAAATGAACGCATCGTTTCAGGGTTTCCACATATGAGCTGAATGTTTATATTTGCATTCTAAGTAGGCATTGCACGACATAAAGAAGAACCATAAAATTCGTGCTAATTTAAATTTTGCTTTACTTAGAATGACATTCACTAGCAAGTACAAAACACGATGACAAGTTGAGAGAGATCACAGGGGAAAAAAAGGAATGAGCTTTATATTTTAGCATCTTTAATGCCAATTTTCCCCCTGCTTTTTGAACCAGGGCCTTACAATTTCTATTTCACACTGAATCCTGCAGATTATGTAGAAAAGCAACAAAGCACTGTGTCAGGTGTAGCCGGCACAGGGAGGCGAACCTGTGCTCTTTAAGCATCTCTGAGATGGACGACCTCATCCTAGCTCCACTCTTGTTGCCTGGGCACCAATCCACGTGGGCCGGGATCTTCTCTACAAGAGGCTCTTCCACCATTGCCCTTCTCCAGCAAATCCCTGTAGGCAAAGAGTTCCCTCCTGTGCTCCAGGACTTAGGACCCCTTCTGGTCAGCTGCTACTGAGACCGCCCCCTTCTCTAAATTCCCTGAGCCCCCAGCTTTTACCCTGCTCCGATCTTGGATATTCCCTCTGCAAACTGCTCGGTGACAGGGATGGTTCCTGGTGCATTTTTTTAAACTCATAACTGAAAGCTGGATGGTGATATCTGCCAAGTCCATCAAGGAGCCTGGGGAGGAAGCTGGAGGTCACGATACCACCGGCGTCACGCTTTCAGCCGCCCGCGTGTCTAGCTACAGCCCCGTTATCAGCTGTCTTCCTGGCTGGGACATGCTCCAGCAGCTGTCTGTGGCTCGCCTCCCCTGAAGAGACTAAGGCCAAGCAGAGTCCATGCCCAGTCTCGTCCCTGGATGTTATTTTTTCCCCTCTGGGTGCAAAGGGGCTCCAGTTGCCTCCAGTCCCTCATCTGTCACCCTGCCCTAAGGAATGACGTGCTTTGTATTCTTTCTGTCCTCTTCAAACTGCGGCTTTGGCCCTTCTAACCTCATCCCCCAGAGCGGCATTATTTTGCTATGCGCCTTTAGCCAGGCTCCTTTCCCCTTCCCCTGGCATTCATGTTTGCCCTTTAACTCAGCATCAAGCTCTGGAGTTGGCCAGCATGCTTGACGTTGCTACCTTCAGACCTGTCTTCCTGCACACGCCGCCTGAGGACCACATGCCCGCACACACATGGGCACGAGCCTGCACACCCACCAGGTTTTGTAATGGCTGTGAGCTGCCGGTTGCTTGGCTCCTCTACACACATCGTCTCGCTTGACTCTGTGAAGGGAGGGGTCATCCTCCACCCCACTGTCACAAGAGACCCAGCTGAGGTACAGAGAGAGGAGGAAGTGATGTTTGCTTGTGAGAGACTGACCCTCTTACCCCAAAGTCCACGCTCTTCCCACCTGGCGCGGATCTGCAGGACAGGAGCGAACACGGATGGAGCATCCTCTGTATGCCAGGACCACGACCTCATTAGCAGCATCTCCTCCATCATTACGTGTTCTCCACAGTGTCTGTTCTGATCTCACTCTTTACATCCAGTAGGGAAGCTTCCCTGATGGCTGAGTCGGTAGAGAATCTGCTTGCAATGCAGGAGACCAGAGTTCAATCCCTGGGTCAGGAAGATTCCCTGGAGAAGGGCATAGCAACCCACTCCAGTATATTTGCCTGAAGAATACCATGGACAGAGGAGCCTGGCAGGCTACGTACAGTTCATGGGGTCCCAAGACACAAATACGACTTAGCAACTAAACCACAACTGTTTACAAGTACAGACTGAAGGATTTCTCTCCCTCTGGTTAGATTTTCCTTCTCATCCTATATTTGAAGTGAATCATCTCCAGCACATTCCCAGACCTGGAAATTCATTGGGATCATTCAGGGAGGTCCTCTCACCCCAGTAGGGGTCCCTGGAGCCCCAGACCCACTAAGTGGAGACCCCTGGGGATGAGCCCAGCAATCTACACTTTAAAGTGTATCCATGACACCATCACAGCCAGTGCACTTGGGAATCCCTGAATCCTTTACTGGTGTTACCTAAACTTCATTGTAAAGCAGGGACATTACTTTGCCAGCAAAGGTCCATCTAGTCAAACTATGGTTTTTCCAGTAGTCATGTGTGGATGTGAGAGTTGGACCATAAAGAAGGCTGAGGAATCCCATCCCCTCCACACTTCCAGAAGAGAGAAAGAAAAGAGAAAAATAGCTAGTTTGGATAGAAAACTGCCTGACTTTAGTTGTGGCCTGTGGGATCTAGTTCCCTGACCCAGGACCCAATCTGGGTCCCCAGCATGGGGAGCACAGAGTCTTAGCGGCTGGACCACCAAGGAAGTTTCCATGTGTCTTTGAAACCCATCAGTCTCCGTGTCTGAAACCTCCTAGACTCATCCTGTTGACCATTCCCTCATTAATGTCTTCCCTTCTCAGGAGGTCCCATTAACTACAATCACTTTGCCTGTCAATTTCACATCAGCCCCACCCTCTGGCCGTGGGTACCAGTTGAACTTTGATTCTGTCACCAGCACTTGAGGACTGCAGGCTTGGTTCCATGCTGTGCCTTCCACTTGGGGTATCCTTCTCTGTGGTCTCTTCAGGACTGCTGTCCACACTTCTGTTAAAGGTCAGCTGTTCAGGGGGTTTGGTCAATGTGACTCCATTGGAGATGGCTCTTCCCTTAGATTCTGACATTTAGTGCACATTTTTTAACTCATCTATTGCATGTCTATTATGTATCAGGCATTCTGAGAATTTTATTAAAAATTTCTTTTGTTGTTTTCATTTTCAAGCAACTTTAAACTGACAAAGAAGTTGCAAAAAATTATGTGAAGTAGGTCTTTGACTTAGTTTCTCCAGATGTTAACATAACCAGAGTAACTCATCAAAATCAGGGAATTAACATCAATGCAATCACATCTTATCCACAGTCTTCCCACTCATGTCCTTTCACTGGCCCATGATCCAGTCCAGGAGCACATGTTCAGATTGATTGTGTCATCCTAGTTTCGTTTATTCTGGAACATCCCCTTGGTCTTTTTTGTCTTTCACAACCTGGGAACTTTTAGGAAGTACCAGCCAGTTAGTTTGTAGAATGCCCCTCAACTTGGTTTTTTCTACTTGGTTTTGTCAGGTCATGCATCTTGTGCANACACAAGACTCTGGGTCTACAGCTGAGGACCATCACACAGCAATTCAAGACTCATGCAATCAGTAGAAAGGACTTTTCCTTCAGCTTTTTCACTTTCATTCAAAATACCAAACTGGTCCAGACTGTAAGAAATATTTCATCCCCAAGATACAAACATCTTTCCTCTTCCAGATCACAAAAGAGGGAATATCAAAATCCAAACACCATGCTTCTCTAAATCTGCAATTAATTTCTTGAGAGTCCCTTGGACTGCAAGGAGATCAAACCAGTCAATCCTGAAGGAAATCAACCCTGAATATTCATTGAAAGGACTGGGGCTGAAGCTGAAGCTCCGATACTTTGGCATCTGATGTGAAGAACTGGCTCATTGGAAGAGACTTTGATGCTGGGAATGATTGAGGGCAGGAGGAGAAGGGGGCAAGAGAGGATGAGATGGCTGGATGGCATCACTGACTCAATGGACACAAGTCTGAGTAAACTCCAGGGGATAGTGACGGACAGGGAGGCCTGGTGTGCTGCGGTCCACGTGCCGCAAAGAGTCGGACAGGACTGAGCAGCAGCAGGACTATTTGTGCCCCTGACGTCCACTAATGTTACAGATCAAGCTTTTCTTTCCCAGGAAACTGGCTGTTAGGCATTTGCGAGTGTACCTGCAGCCCTCAAATACCTGCGTGCATCATAATCCCCTGCTGATGGTTTAGCAGATCAGCCGTGTCCAGCTCTTTTCGATTCCATGGACTGTAGCCCCCCCAGGCTCCTCTGTCCATGGGATTCTCCAGGCAAGAATACTAGAGTGGGTTGCCATTTCCTTTTCCAGGAGATCTTCCCAACCCAGGGATGGACCTTGCGTCTCCTGTATTACAGGCAGATTCTTTACTCAGTCACCAGGGAAGCCCCTGGGGGCTTGATAAAAAATGCAGACAGCTGGAGACTCCTGGAGACTTCCAGAGCCAATTCTCGGTGTGGGACTTGAAGATCTGGGGATTTTTTTCAACTTGAGACCCAGGCAATTTCTTATCCACAATGAAGTTGCCTTAGAATATCAATTAAGTCTTCCTAATCAGCAAAACAAATCAGATGAAGATACTTTCTCACTGGCATTCTTATCTCATTAAGAAATTATTTTCAGTACATGTTGGACTTCGATCTGAGATCTAGGGAGTTGCTGTCTCTTACAGCTTCTAGGCAAAGCACTTCTCTCTCAGACCCCATAGAAAGACCATCAGGAAACTCAAAGGAGGGTTCGTCCCCTAAGTGTGCTGGTTTCTGACCCCACAACCAAAAACATCAGCCTCTGATCTTCTGTTTTATAAAGATGATACATTGGTCAGAAATTTCCATCCTCAAATGTCTCATCAGGGCTAGGTTCAGGTTCAGACCCTTTAGAAATGGTTGGAGAAGGTTAAGAATCGAGAAGCTAAATGATTAGGAGAACATAAAGAAAATCCTGCTTAATGACATAATCTAAAACTTTATTGAAACTTGCCGAGGTTTGCCTATCCCCGGGGTCATCATGCATGCATGCTCAGTCACTAAGTCATGTCCGACTCTTTGTGACCCCACAGGCTGTAGCCTGTCAGGCTCCTCTGCCCTTGAGATTTCCCAGGTAAGAACACTGGAGTGGGTTGCCATTTCCTACTCCAGGGGGTCTTCCTGACCCAGGGGACACACCAGCATCTCCTGTATCTCCTGCATTGGCAGGCAAATTCTTTACCACTGAGCCACCTGGGAAGCCCCCTGGGGTCACGGAACTGGGGAAATATGGTCCTTGTGGGGATGATTCTACAGCCGGTGTTCTAGTTAACAGCTATTAAGCTTAATATTTCCCTCACATTAGGCAAGAACTTATATTTACTTCCTCACTCGTTCTTCCAGAAACCCCGCGAGTATGTATTTCTGTCACCACTCTACAAACAATGAAACAGTTTGAAATAAGAAACTTGCCCAGCTTGATGACATTCCTTAAATTCAAATCTCCGACCATGTGTATTAATTTCTTATCCCTGCACTGGGGCTTCCCAGGTGGCAGAGTGGTAAAGGACCCACCTGCCAGTCCCAGAGATGTAAGAGACACAGGTTCGATCCCTGGGTTGGGAAGATCCTCTAGAGAAGAGCACAGCAACTCACTCCAGTATTCTTGCCTCCAGAATCCCATGGACAGAGGGGCTTCGCGGGCTACAGTACATAGGGTTGCAAAGAGTCAGACATGACTGAAGAGACAGCAGGCATGCACGAATAACTAATTATCACAAACTCAATGGCTTAAAACAACCCCAATTTATTATCTCACAGTCTCCATCCATGTGTCTGGAGTTGGAGAGGATTAACTGGGTCCCCTGCTCAGGGTCTCCCCAGGCTGAAATCAAAGTGTGGCTGGAGCTGTAATTCTCATCTGAGTTTCTGCCAAAGCCAAGTATTATGCAAATGAAAATATTTACTCAGGTTTTTTTTTTTTTTTTTTAGGTAAACTCACTTTATTAAAACGCTGTCCTGAGCAATAAATAATGTCCATACAAGTCCCAGGTGTGATGGTCAAGTTCTCCTTTGTTCCTGATGATATATTTTAAAACAAACTTGTGATTAATTTTAAATATTTTAAAGGTTCCATCTGACATCATCTCGTGCAGCTGCTGCACCCACATCACACTCCAGAACCCCTCACTGTACCCCATCTGGACTTCCTGACACCGTAACCAGCACTAACAGGGTCCTGGGCACCTGACGCCCAGTTTCTCTTGCCAACCAGCCACAGTGAAGCTACAAAGCCCAGGCTGCCAGACCCAGCAAGAGCAAGCCTGGGGACAGGTACAGGCTTTTTCATATGAAGCCCCCACAGATTTGATACACACATTATCAGTGCCAGAAATGAATTTCCACAGCACATCCCAGATGTTTTGAGAACCTTAAAAAGTATCTTCCAATACAATGTATCATTTAACCTTCACAAACTGTGAGATTGTTCCCATCATCCGCCCTTTACGGCTGAGGAGACTGAGGCCCAGGGAAGTGACAGGGCAGATTAAAACGCGAATGTAGGTCCTCTGATGCATTCAGCCACGTTTTCCACGGCACCACTGCTCTTTCCCAGACAACCTGCTGGTTCTCCCCCAGGGACCACTGCCCTTTCTCTCTTGGTAACAGAGCTCACAAACCTTATAGCCGAGCACACAGGTCCTAGGAATAAAGACTGTATTTCCCAGTCTCCCTTGCAGGTAGGGGCGGCCACGTGACTAAGCACCAGAAAACTGAGATGTGAATGGAAGAGACAAGGGCAACTCCTTGTCTCCTCCACGAAGGGGGGTCTGCCAGCTTTTGTCCTTCCTTCTTCCTGTTGGGCAGAATGCAGCCATCCACCGGCCCTCTTGGACACTGAGACAGCCTTGGGCCGTGGATACCATGCACAGGGGAGCCTCAAGTGGAGGGATGCTCAGTCCCTGGGGATGTTTGGCAGCAGAACTGCCCTCCAGGCGTCAGTGCTTCCCCTCAGGACTATTGCATAAGAGAGACACCAACCTCTACCTTGGTTAGACCCCTGTTGTTTAGGTCTCAGTTGCTCACAGCTGAGCCTTTTCCGAACTATTAATAATATAAAGTCACAGCACGGAAGGGAAGGACCGAGGTCTCGACGCCCCCACTTTACAGATCAAGTCCTTGCTTTCTTGGAAACAGAACACCCGGTCTGCAGGAGAGGTAGTGGAGTTCCAGCCCACAGCGGGTCCTTTGTGGACTCGTAACCATTTGGGTGGACCCTGAACTGAGTCCTCAGTACCTGCCACCTACAAGCAATCTGGTGCTGCAAAGCCGTTCCTTCCGACAGCTCCCCTTAGTGATATGTTTCTGCAAGCCAGCTCCTCTTCAAGAATGGAAAAAAAAAAAAACCCAAAAACAAAATCAAAGCAGCCCCACCAAGCTCGCCAGGCATGATATATTTTAAAACAAACTTGTGATTAATTTTAAATATTTTAAAGGTTCCATCTGACATCATCTCGTGCAGCTGCTGCACCCACATCACACTCCAGAACCCCTCACTGTACCCCATCTGGACTTCCTGACACCGTAACCAGCACTAACAGGGTCCTGGGCACCTGACGCCCAGTTTCTCTTGCCAACCAGCCACAGTGAAGCTACAAAGCCCAGGCTGCCAGACCCAGCAAGAGCAAGCCTGGGGACAGGTACAGGCTTTTTCATATGAAGCCCCCACAGATTTGATACACACATTATCAGTGCCAGAAATGAATTTCCACAGCACATCCCAGATGTTTTGAGAACCTTAAAAAGTATCTTCCAATACAATGTATCATTTAACCTTCACAAACTGTGAGATTGTTCCCATCATCCGCCCTTTACGGCTGAGGAGACTGAGGCCCAGGGAAGTGACAGGGCAGATTAAAACGCGAATGTAGGTCCTCTGATGCATTCAGCCACGTTTTCCACGGCACCACTGCTCTTTCCCAGACAACCTGCTGGTTCTCCCCCAGGGACCACTGCCCTTTCTCTCTTGGTAACAGAGCTCACAAACCTTATAGCCGAGCACACAGGTCCTAGGAATAAAGACTGTATTTCCCAGTCTCCCTTGCAGGTAGGGGCGGCCACGTGACTAAGCACCAGAAAACTGAGATGTGAATGGAAGAGACAAGGGCAACTCCTTGTCTCCTCCACGAAGGGGGGTCTGCCAGCTTTTGTCCTTCCTTCTTCCTGTTGGGCAGAATGCAGCCATCCACCGGCCCTCTTGGACACTGAGACAGCCTTGGGCCGTGGATACCATGCACAGGGGAGCCTCAAGTGGAGGGATGCTCAGTCCCTGGGGATGTTTGGCAGCAGAACTGCCCTCCAGGCGTCAGTGCTTCCCCTCAGGACTATTGCATAAGAGAGACACCAACCTCTACCTTGGTTAGACCCCTGTTGTTTAGGTCTCAGTTGCTCACAGCTGAGCCTTTTCCGAACTATTAATAATATAAAGTCACAGCACGGAAGGGAAGGACCGAGGTCTCGACGCCCCCACTTTACAGATCAAGTCCTTGCTTTCTTGGAAACAGAACACCCGGTCTGCAGGAGAGGTAGTGGAGTTCCAGCCCACAGCGGGTCCTTTGTGGACTCGTAACCATTTGGGTGGACCCTGAACTGAGTCCTCAGTACCTGCCACCTACAAGCAATCTGGTGCTGCAAAGCCGTTCCTTCCGACAGCTCCCCTTAGTGATATGTTTCTGCAAGCCAGCTCCTCTTCAAGAATGGAAAAAAAAAAAAACCCAAAAACAAAATCAAAGCAGCCCCACCAAGCTCGCCAGGCGCTGCCCAATTGCAGATCAAAACCAACCAGTCTGGCAAAACTCTGTGACGCCTTCCTCCCTGAGCTCTTCGGAGCATGTGGGAAATGGCAGATGATGATAATAGAGGGGGATCAAAACTTCATTAGGGGGTGGAGGGAAAATGCGCCTAAGCTAAATAATGCCCACCCAGAGATGACAGGGAAAGGAGGAGTAGGTTTTGGCAGGAACGCACTGACAAGCACAGAAGGCATTGTTGGATGAGGGAAGGAAAGACCCTCACGTCTTGAAGCGTCTCCAATGTTGACCTAACTCCTGGGTCCACAGCACTAGTCCAGCCCCTGGAACCCTGCCGCGACGTTTTCTCACTTCTTGAATTGCTTTCTTGCACATCAGTAACCGCTGGGGGTGGAATCCTTCCCAATAGCAGCCGCCTCCAGCCCTAACTCCCCGCTGGATTCTCCCCAAGTAGCTTCCAATGGTGCTGCCAATATGCAGTTTCTGGGTTACTGACTTTCACTGCCCCTTATCCTTTAGCTCCAGTAAAGAGACAAGATGCTGCTGGCCTGGCAGAAGGAAAAACAATTAATTGGATGTCAGTACAGAGAAATGGAGAAAGAACGGCAACTGTCACTGCTGTTTATTTATTGCCTACAAGGCGTCAGCCATTGTGCTGGGTAATTTAGGTCTTTAGTAATAATGGCTAATATTGATGGAATATTTACTATATGCCAGACACTGTGTTAAACATTTTCATATGTACTAGCTCATTTAATCCTCTCAAAAACTCTAAGAGGTAAATGATGTTCTTGTCTCCATGTCACTGATAAGAAAAAATGAGGCATGGCAGTGGGGGCACTTCCCAGAGCCAAGCAGCTAAGAAGTGGCGAAAGCGAGGACTGGCCCAGCACAGAGCATTTTCTGTCACTGGAGGGTAAGAAACGTGAGTGGCACAGACGTGCCAGAAGCAGAGGCCCTTGGACACCTGCGCGCCCGTCACCATGCACCCCCTGGTGGGTGTAAGTCGCTCAGTCGTGTCCGACTCTTTGTGACCCCATGGACTGTAGCCTATCAGGCTCGTCTGTCCATGGGATTCTCCAGGCAAGAGTACTGAAGTGAGTAGTCATCCCCTTCTCCAGGGGTCTTCCTGACCCAGGGATCAAACCCAGGTCTCCCGCATTGCAGGCAGATGCTTTCTGTTGAGCTACCGTGGCTCAGATGGTAAGTGTATCCCCTTACTCAGCTTTATCTTTCTCCACAAGCTCATTGCTGTATTACGAACTGTTCATCGTCACATCCTGAATGTCAGTTCCATGAAGGCAGAGATTTTTCCCCTGATTTCTTTGTTGCTATATTCCCAGCTCCTAGAACAGTGCCGAGCGCACAGCAAATGCTCAGATAATGTTGGAGAAAGGAAGGAAGAAAGGGGGAGTTGGAAGGAAAGAGGAGCGACTCAGTACCATGGAGCACTGCTTAGAGAAACGGCCGTCGTGAGCACCATATCGCAGAGGAACGGGGGCACAGGAAGGGGGCTAAAGAGTAAGGCCCTGGACTCAGACTTGGGAGGAGCCGCAAGGAAAAACTCGGAAACAAAATTTGATTAGAAACAAAGGCCCTCGGGATCACAGTGACGAGAACACGGAGACAGACAGTCAGCCTTAGTCTGGGCAGACAGGAGGGGGTGGCGGGAGCACCAGCTAACCGGGAAAGCCATGCCCCCTTCAAGGGGGCGATGGGGGAGGGGGGCCGGCTTTAACCCCAGCCACTGTTTGGCAGACAGGAACACAGCCTGCAAACCAGACTTTTGTGATAATCCAGCTTCTTCTGCTGGCATCAAATTCCAAGTTGTTGTCATCACTGGTATTAAAAGCTGTAGGGATGGGAGTGCAGCTTGGGTGGACTAACCCTCCCATACATAATCATAAAATCTAAACAACAAACTTTGGAACAAACAACAAATCTAAACAACTAACTTGAAGGCTCCAGAGACCAACCAGAGAGGAAGCGGTCTCAGCCTTCCCTGCCATGCCTGGACATGGTGGGGTTCAGGCCTGCAACTGCTCCTGGGGAAGGTTCGAAGTTCTTTCAGAAACAAAGAATTATTGTGTAGAAAAGTCCTTCTCTTACACATACTCCACTATTTTCAAGGTGTAAAAATCCAAAGGGAGGCTGGGTTTTAAAATACTTAGGATTGGCAAGAAGGTGGAGGATTTGGAACGCTCATGCTTTGCTGATGGGAACGTAAAATGGTACAGCTGCCATGGAAAATAGTATGGCGGGTCCTCAAAAATTTAAAAATAGAACTAGCATATGATCCAGCAATTCCACGTCTGGGTATACACCCAAAAGAACTAAAAGTAAGGACTCAGACGTATATTTGTACACCTATATTCACAGCGGCACTCTTCACTGTAGCTAAGAGGTAGAAACGACCCAAATGTCCATCAACGGACAAACAAAATGTGGCATATTCATGCAATGGGATATTGTTCAGCCTTAAAGAGGAAGGAAATTCTGACACAGCCTATTTACCATGTGGATAAACCTAGACGACATTATGCTAACTAAACTAAGCCAGACACAAGAGGACTAATAGTCTATGATTCCACTTAGATGAGGCCCCTCGCTGATGAGCCATGCTCAAGGAGACAGGAAGTAGGAGACAGGTCACCAGGGGCTGGGGAAGGGGTAAGGGGGTGCGTTGTTTCTTGGGTACAGAGTTTCAGTTTGGGATGCTGAACAGGTTTTGGAGACGGATGATGGTGATAACTGTGAGTGTGCTTAACGCAGTGTACACTTAGATGGCTATAACGATAAATTTTATGTATATTTAAACATTAAGAAAAACATTTAGGAGCCCCTAGGACATAGTGAATTTCTTAAACTGAAATACTCATGGAGTGTGGACTCTAGGGTCCCAGACCTAAAGGGACACTGACTCTGCCAAGGTTACGGGAGGTCGCTGGGTCTAGGGCCGCTCTCTCACCCAGCCGGTCTCCAAGGCAGGGCTTCCTTGTGTTTCCCAATGCACCCTTTCCTTCCCACCCTGTCTCCCCAGGACTGGGCACATGCAGAGGTAATATTTATACATACAGCCACTTCTGGGGTGGATCCGTTTACCCCTCACCAGCCCGTGAGGTTGGCACCATTGCCTTCATCTGACAGACGAGGAAACCAAGGATCCGAAATGTTCAGTCACTTGCCCAAGGCTTCACCAGTGGTTAGAGACAGAGATAGGATATAAACCCAGGCGGGCTAGCTCTAGAGCCATATTCTTAACCATAACTCCGTTGCCATTCTGAGATCAGCCATGCCTCTCACTCAGGAGTGAAGGGCCTTCTAAGCACAGATGAGCGTTGTGTTGTTAATTGTTGGGACTGTTCTCAGAGAAGCCATCCATGATCACGATGCTGATGTCAAGGGCAGCTCCCTGTGCTGGATGCCTTCCGTGACCCAGGAGCCACCTCTCTCAGTCCTGACAGCTCTGCCAGGGGGGTAGACACTGCTCCATTTCACAGATGAGGACGGTGAGGCCTCAGAGTCACCGGCCAACTTGCCCGAGCTTACACCTGAGCCGGGGTTAAAAGCCAGGTGTGGCTGACTTAGAATGTCTACCCCGAAACCCGGCAACTCTCAGCTGTTGGGGGGTCTGTTTTGCCCCTCAGGGGACACTTGGCAATATCTAGAGACATTTGGGGTTGTCTGGAGTTGGAGGTGGGTAGTGCTACTGGCATCTGGTGGGTAGAGGTCAGAGACGCTACTAAACACCTCACAATGCCCAGGACAGACCCCACGGCCAAGAGCTCTGGCTCCGAATGTCAGCACAGCGAATGAGAGTGGTGCGAGGATCTCCGTTTTAGGGTTTTAAAAATTTCCCCAAAGTCTTAAAATATACACCTCGGCACATCGACCACGGCTCTCTCTGTGAGACAGCGGTGGTGAGAATGCTCGTGAGTTTTATTTTCTTCTTTTGGCAAACTGCATTTTCTAAATTATCCTTGATGAATATGCATTAGTCTTCTAATTAAACGAATTCCAGCTTCTTAAAGAAGCCAGTGGGCTCCAAGTTGGAGAACCCTTCCGGGTTGCCTTTTCGTTATCTGATGCTGAGTTTCAGGGGGCTGAGTCACTGGCTCTGCCCCTCTCAGAGGCTCACCCTAAAACTTTGCCTCTCTGAACCTGTTTCCTCGTCAGTGACGTGCAGGCGATAAACTCTTGGGTCAGCGCCGGAGTGGCCCGTTTAGATATCTGGCCACGTGCCAGGCGCCGTTGTTGCTGTTTAGTCCCTAAGTTGTGTCCAATTCTTTTGCAACCCCGTGGACTGTAGCCCTCCAGGCTCCTTCGTCCATGGGATCTCCCAGGCAAGATTACTGGAGTGGATTGCCATTTCCTTCTCCAGGGGATCTTCCCTACCCAGGAGTCAAACTCACGTCTCCTGCATTAGCAGGTGGATTCTTCACCACTGAGCCCCCTGGGAAGCCCGCCAGGTGCTGTCTAAGCATTTCACGTGCATTCTCTCAGTTCAACTCCCCGCAAGCTCGGGAGATTGGATATTTAATCTCAGGAAGGAGAAGAACCTGCCTAAGATCGTGCCTACGTCAGTGGTAAGACTGAGGCTCGAACCAAGATGTGATGGACTCCCAGAGCCTGTTCTTGACTCCACTCTGTGCAGCCCCGCTGCCTGGATCCACACCACCCAGCAAGCTAACGGCTCCAGCAATGGCAGCTTCTGCTATCCCTGCTCCTGGGGCTACTTGGCCAAGACTGCCCTTGTGAGACGGCCGAAGGGCTCCGCGGGCAGCTGGGGCCCTGGGACTCCTGGGGCACCAAGGGTTGTGCCGTATCCATCACAGCCAGCTCAGCAATCAGAACGAGCCTGACTCAGGGAGCTGCCCTCCTTTAGCCTCCCAGGCAGAGGATAAATGCCGAGTTGGGTCAGACTAGCCTCCTGTAGAAGCAGAGGTGGGTGAGGGACATACACCCGGGAAGCGGGGGAAAGCCCATCGTGAGGATCCAAGGAGGCTGGGTGAGGTTCCCCTGACTTTTCTCCACCTCCATCTTGTTCTGTCTTGGGAAGACGTTATCCTGCCCTCATCAGGCTAAGGGCTGAGCTCTGGTGAGCCTGAAAATATGCGGTGCTCCCCCGATGAGGCCCGGCAGCTCCAGCCTGCAGCCCCACGGAGGCAGGGCTGCCAGAGTAAGCAGATGTTTGAGTCTAAGTAAACATGAACGTGTTAGTCGCCCAGTCGTGTCCAACTCTTTGCGACCCCGTAGACTGTAGCCCGCCAGGCCCCTCTATCCATGGGATTCTCCAGGCAAGAACACTGGGCTGGGCAGCCATGCCCTTCCCCATGGGATTGCCCCTCAGGAGAACCTGGGCCTCCTGTGCTGCAAGCAGATTCTTTACCATCTGAGCCACCAGGGAAGCTCTTGAGTATATGTCCCATGCAATACGGGAGACATACTCATACTTTAAAAATTATTTGTTCATCTGAACTTCACATTTAATTGGGCATCCCATATCTTATACAACAACCCTATACGGAGGAAGAGGGCTGAGGACTGCCTTGCTGGCCCCTGTCATGAAAAATCTATTTGGACTGGGCCACGGTGATCCCTTTCGAATCCATGCTGGGATCTGAATTCTCTGAGTCAGCCTCTGCATCTTCCTTAAAGGCATATTTTTTTTTTAAAAATTTATTTTCCTGCCTAATGTCCTCCCTTGGCTCCCCATTAGCCAAGGCTAAAGGCTAAACTTTTCGGCCAAGTGTTCTCTGTGCCCTGATGTAGCCCCAGGGCCTGGACATAGAGAAGGGCAGTGACCACCAGCAGGATGAGCAGACACCTGGATCCCGAAGGACGCCCTGCCTACCTCCAGCCTCCCCGCGTCTCCCTCCCCCTCAGCATCCTGCCAGGGCTGCAAGAGCTGCTCCACTGCTGCCTCCCAGACCCCTGACCCCCAGCTCCTCCCAACTCCTACTCTTTCTTCAAATTTCAGCTTTCCCTTGACCTCCACCCACAGCTTGCGTAGTATTGGACTGGCCAGAAATTTCATTGGGATTTTCCGTGGATGTTTTTGGCCAACCCAATAAAAAGCCTGCCCACCCCAGCTGAGCAGGCAGAAGATGCTGGCGCTGCTCTAAGGTCTCAGGAATTTGTCAGTCTCCCCACATCGAGGTCAGGTGGGTGGTCACCTTTTTACACCCAGGAAGGGTGAGGCCTGATGCTGGGAAAGACTGAGGGCAGGAGGGGGCGACAGGATGGGACGGTTAGACAGCATCACCGACTCAGTGGACGTGAGTTTGAGCAAACTCCGCGAGAGAGTGACAGATAGGGAGTCTGGCGTGCTCCCGTCCATGAGGTTGCAGAGAGTCAGACGTGACGAGTGACTGAACAACAACAAGGGTAAGGCCGAAATCTCAGGCCACAAGGTTAGGCCCCACTTTACCAGCTCCTCTCTTGGTTGCCTGTATATGGAACTTTCTGCCCTGGGTGGTGACTGCCTGTTGACTTGCCAGACACCTCTGCTGCCTGTGTGCTCTATAAGCTGTGCTGGGGGTAGACAGGGTCTTGTTAGAACCTAGATTAACATTTATTGAGTGCTTGCTACATTCCAGGCACTTTCAAAAGGTTTTATAAGTTCCACTCAATTCCCACAATAATCCCATGAGTTATAAGTATTGTCTTTATCCCCATTTTACAGATAAGGAAACTGAGGCACAGAGAGGTTAGGTTAGTAGCTCAAGCCTCAAAGCCAGGGATCGGGTTGGGAGTCAGACTTGAGCCATCC
Source organism: Litocranius walleri (assembly GCA_006410535.1). Classification (NCBI taxonomy): domain Eukaryota; kingdom Metazoa; phylum Chordata; class Mammalia; order Artiodactyla; family Bovidae; genus Litocranius; species Litocranius walleri. The sequence goes on from SJYG01000015.1 coordinate 4,801,933, forward strand.
AATCTGAGCAGCACATCAGCCTTTCTCCACCTGACTTATTTCACTCAATCCTCTCAAGGGCCATCCCTCTTAATACAAAAAGCAGATACCGTATGATTTCACACACGTGGAGTAAGAGAAGCAACGCAAATGAACGAAATCAAACAGGGATATACAGAGAACAGAGTAGCGGTTACCACAGAGGAAGGGGCGGGAGGGAAGCGGAGGCCGCTCAATCGTGTCCGGCTCTTTGCAACCCTGTGGACGATACAGTCCCTGGACTTCTCCAGGCCAGAATACTGGAGTAGGTAGCCTTTCCCTTCTCCAGGGGATCCTCCCAACCCAGGGATCGAACCCAGGTCTCCCGCATTGCAGGCGGATTCCCTGAGCCACCAGGGAAGCCCGAGGAAGGGCATGGGGAGGCAGAAAGGATGAAAGGGACCCACTGTGCAGCGGCAGACGGAAAGGGAAGGTTTGGTAGTGAGCCCCTGATGCGAAGAGCTGCCTCACTGGAAAAGACCCCGATGCTGGGAAAGGCTGAAGGCGGGAGGAGAAGGGGGCACCAGAGGATGAGATGGTTGGATGGCATCACCGACTCGATGGACATGAATTTGAGTAAGCTCCGGGAGATGGTGAATGACAGGGAGGCCTGGCATGCTGTGGTTCACGGGGTTGCAAAGAGTTGGACACAACTGAGCGGCTGAACAACAGCAACACTGCAGGGTATACAGAAGAGAAATATAATGTGTATACATGAAACCCACATGCTGCTATAAACCAGTGCCATCTCAACAAAAAATAAGTTTAAAGGAAAAAAAGAAACAAGAGTGAAGTGGTTTGCCAGAGGCCCTGCGGCTTCGTGGTGGCAGCTGGGATGGGCATGCTAGGCTTCTAAGGACCACACCCACCACCCTGATTTCACAGCCCCTCGAAACCTAAAGTGAGGCATGGAGGAGGAATGGAAACCAGTCAGAAGTAGCGGGGGCTCAGAGGCACAGCTCATGCAAAGGGAGGGAGGTGAGCAGGAGGGAACCCCCCAACCGAGGACCCAAAACCCCAGCATCCCTGGAGCACAGACCATGTGGTGGGGAAATGGGACAGCCAGGGCGGGCAGGTAGGGACTTGGCCCCGAGGGCAATGGGAAGACACGGAAGGCAGGAGAAGAGACAGATTCACTGTCTCCTGCTCAGCTCTCATTTCCCAGCCCCGGGCAGTGGGCTGGGATCACGTGGCCACTTCTGGCCAAAGGGAGGTCAGACGTACCCTTTCCAGGCTGATGCATCTTAGACCCAGGGCACAGACCTGCAGGACTCCTCCTGCCACAGGGATGCTGGGGTCACAGGCAGGTAAAGGATGGGGGCACTGGGAGATGGGAGGCGCCATTCCACACAGAGCTTCCCTGGAGAGGCCCCGATCCACAGCCTGCTCTGTGTCAGTGAAAAGCAAACACTCAGTTCAGCCACTGAGACTCTGAAGCCTGCTCACAGCAGCAAGTCCAGCCTACTACATCAGTAGGTGGAGGACGAGACACCCACGGTGCCTCGCGGTGGGAAGATGCTCTGGTGGAGCGGGCTTAGTAGGTATCCAATTAGAGTTGGATCCGAAATACTGAGGTTTCAGTTCATGCACACTGGAGTTCTACCTCTGTTCCACAGGCTGAAATCTCTGTCTTGTACACTGTGGGCATATAGTAAGTGGTGGAACCAAGACAGGACTGGGGGCTGGGCTATCTCCTAAGACTCAGCCCCCATGGAGGAGCAGACAGGGGCTTGAGTTCTCACCCTACCACCAGTGGCTGACCACCCACCCCTGGTCAGCCCCTTTTCTCCCTGTCTCCTGGCACTAGGGCTTTCCTGAAGCTTCTCTGCAGATCCAGGTTGGGGGTGCCCTCATCCTAGCCAGTGAGTTGAAGGAGCAGATGTTAGTCATTCAGTCACGTCTGACTCTTTGTGACCCCAAAGACTGAGCCCACTAGTCTCCTCTGGCCATGGGATTCTCCAGGCAAGAATACTGGAGTGGGTTGCTATCCCCTTCTGCAGGGGATCTTCCTGACACAGGGACTGAACCCAAGTCTTCAGGGTCTCCTGCATTGCAGGCAGACTCTTTATCAGCTGAGCCATCAGGCAAGCCCCAGATGAGTAGGTGGGTCTTCTCAGATCAGAAGACATCGGCTGACAAAGAGCCTCTTGCTCAACCCTGCTTCCTCCCTGGAAAGAAAGAAGGACACATGTCTGAAGCTTTAGCCGCCACTCTGTGACTCTGAGATGACAAACCGGGGGCCAAAAGGTCCCCTTGGAAAGGGTCCTCTTACCACATGAGGCATCCTTTCACTTCTGCTCTCCAGACCTCTTGTTAAAAGAGCAAATATTCTCTGAAATCATGCCGTCTGCAGCAACATGGATGGGCCTAGAGTGTCATGCTGAGTGAAGTGAGTCAGACAGAGGAGGAGAGATATCGTATGACAGCCCTTATATGTGGAATCTAAAAACAAATGATATAAATGAAATTACAAAACAGAAAGAGACTCACAGATTTAGAGGATGAAATTATGGATGCCAGGGGGAAGGGTGGAGGGAAGGGATAGTTAGGGAGTTTGGATGGACATGTACACACTGCTGTATTTAAAATGGACAACCAACAAGGACCCCCTGCAGAGAACAGGGAACTCTGCTCAGCGTTATGTGGTGGCCTGGACGGGCGGGGAGTTTGCGGGAGAATGGACACATGTGTGTGTGTGGCTGAGACCGTTCCCTGGGTGCCTGAAGCTGTCACAACATTGTTAGTCAGCTATACCCCAGTGCAAAAGAAAAAGATTTTACAAAATAATTGAAAAAAATTACAAAATTGTTTCTATTTCTTTAAACGTGTGTCCATATAAAAAAGAGCAAATATTCTCATCCTTTTAGCTCCAGTTAGAAGATTGTTTTGCTACCCAGATCCGAATACACCCTAACAATTATGCTTTTCTCCTTCGCAACTGCAACCAATCAGTAACGTAAATGGTTATCTCAGCCCAGGAGGATGAGTCTCACTGCTGAAGCAAGAAAAAAAAAGCCACTGTCTCTGTGGGCTAATTGTCATATCCACCACTGTCATAGTCTGGAATCTGAGAGCTGGAGCATCCCTTAGCTGGGGATCTTGGCCTCTGATCCTGCAGGTCGTGGACGTTCAAGGTCTGTGTTAAAAGCTTCACAGCCCCAGGCCTGTATCGGAGGCTGATCGGATGCCAGCTGCTCTCAGGTTTCACATCTCCTTCCCGAAGCTCAGTGTGCAGCCCCACAGCCATCTGTGTGGGGAGATTTGCAGGCAGGCTTAATCATTAGCGATGCTTTACACGTCTGCAAGAGGCAGCAAGCCCCTGTCTGGGCTGCCGTGGCCTCCTACAGATAAATCCCTATTTCCCCAACCAATCAGGTCTCCATCAAGCTCCTGTCTGCTTCAGCAAACAGAACTCTGAGCCCAGCAGATGACACACCAGTATTTACTTCCGTCTCATCACACACATACCAATCTTAAATTCATAGAAAGTAAGAGTGGAAGGGATTTGAGAGGGCAGTGGGTCCAGCACATCCATATTACAGATGGGAAGACTGAGGCCTGGAGAGGAGGTGAATTTGGCCCTGGCTCACACTATGACTTAGAGGCAAAGCCAGAGCTAAAACACAAGTCCCCGTGGATATCAAAAAATCTCTTAAACATAAACTGGACACAAAGACCTATACGTCCACACAAGTATTACAATAAAGTAGAAAGATGTTCCTCTGGGTTTTGGAATGAGATCACGAAGATCGAGTGGTCAAGTGTGTATAAGAAGCCACACTTAAAGTGGGCTGATTATTTTAAATGCTTCTTACAATCGAGAAGCCCAGAGACGCACCCGACTTCCTCCAGTGAGCTGAGAAATCTCTTCTGGATGCTCTGTCTCACAGCTGGGCTGTGCTCTGCTGACTGGTGCAGGGGGTCCCCATGGGGTGGCAGGACAGCCCTGAGCATCCCCAGGCCCACATCCAATCACTTTTACAAGCCCGGAGGGAAGAAAGTGCCCCACAAGACCCAGGGCCGACCCTCCTCTGAACAGCTAACTGCAGCCAAAGGACGAGGTGCTCAACCCTCCTACCCGACCACCGGAGCCCTGTGCTTTTTCAGAAGCGGGAAAGGGGGTTCACCAGACGGCCGCGTCAGTGAGGAGTGTGCACTGTAGGCCCTTTGGTGTCCCTACAGACCCCAGAACATTCCCACATGTGAATGAACACGTGAGTGAATGGTGTCTCATGAACAATGACTTGCCGAACCCTCCGTGCCGAGCGCTTATGCTATACGGCTGTGAGGACTCTCCCATCTCTCTTCATACTTTCCCCTATCACAGCCCAAGTCTTCTGCCATGGCCTCCTACAGATAAATCCCTATTTCCCAGGGAAACAGGGCACGGGGAAGCTGGTGAGCAGCAAAGGCAAGAAGGGACCTATTTCGATTGTGCCAGTGGGTCAGGAGAGGTCCCACCCGATGCTGATCAAGGCCTTCGCCCCCAGGCACTTCCTGCCATGATGGGACCCCTGACCTTCAGCAAAAAGGACTATCACAGGGTACAGAGCAGAGGCTTCGGAATCCAGCAGACCAGGGTTCAAGCCCCAGCCCTTCCCCATTGTCAGCTGAGGGTCCTCCTGCACTTCCCTCCCCGCTCTGAGCTCAGGGTTCTCACCGGTGAGGTGGGCATAGCCAGAGAGCCTATCCTCAGGAGCAGGAAGCAGAGGGCAGGCGACAGGGCGGGCAGCCGGGGACACAGGGCTTGGGACGCTTCCTGAGTGACGGCACTAGCTATTCGGGCCCCAGGGGCCGCGCTTAACCCCTTTGATGTCCAACATACTTGTCAGAAAAGCACCTGGTTTGCAGGAGCAGAGCCCTCTGGGGCTGGCATGCAGACATACTTTAATAATAAAGGAGTGGGTGGCAAAGTGTCCAGAATACAAGAATAACAAGTACAAGGGGCTACCACAGTCTACAGAAAACTTCTGAAAGAATAACTCACTTAATCCCCCCAATAATCCCGCTGGAGAACTGCTATTGCACCCCTTATACAGATGAGGAAAATGGAGGCTCAGAAAGTCTAAGTCATCTGCCCAACTTACACAGCTAGTGTCCAAGATCAGGGCTCTTAAACAGACATAGAGGACAGAGTTATGGAGAGGGGAGGAGGGGGTGAGATGCATGGAGAGAGTAACAGGGAAACTTACATTACCATATGTAAAATAGACAGCCAGCGGGAATTTGCTGTATGGATCACGGAACTCAGAGTTTGTATCAGCCTAAAGGGGTGGGATGGGAAGGGAGGTGGGAGGAAGATTCCAGAGGGAGGGGACATATGTACACCTATGGTGGATTCACGCTGATGTTTGGCAGAAAAATACAAAATTCTGTAAAGTAATTATCCTTCAATTAAAAAATGAGTAAATTGAAAAAAAAAAAAACCAACCTGTGGTCCAACCCTCCCCTTCATCAGGAAGGTGGCGCGTAACCCAAGTTCACCCAATCAGATGCCCTGGCCTCCCTCCCAGAGTGACGGGGTGGTGGATGGACATGAGATCTGAAGACATCAGTCCAATCCTGGCAGGGCTTTTATGGAAAGACCTCTCTCTCTGCAGGAGTGGCCTCGCAGGGGGCCATCGATTCCCATCTGCAGCAGGGAGTAAGGTCGGATCCAACCAAACCAAATGGATTGGGAGTGGGGGAGAGGGAGTTTCCCAAAGGGAAATCAAGATGCTGTTTCCAGGGGAAGAGGGAAGGAGGGCTGTCCAAACAGCAGATGGTCATCACGGCCACAGTCACCAGGAGGCTCTGTGAGGTAAGCCACCTGCTGCCAAGCATCAGACCACTGGCTTCCTTGTGACCCCAGATCATCCAGCACACGTACTGATCAGGTCCCAGTCCAGAAGAAGGGTCCAGATCTGAAAGTGATTCAAGGGCCCCCCGATGAGCCAGGGAGGCGGTGAATTTGCTCCCCAGTTTAAATGCGGGACTCAGATCATTTAAGTTTTATCTGCAACTCACTGCCCTCTTGCTGACACTAATTATTTTGTCAGGATGCTTCTCTAGTGCCAGGCTCTGCTTTTCCCCAGCAGCCTCCCCGGGGCTTGGCTGTAAACAGAAGGGTGGATGTGGATGAGCCCGGAGCGTCAGAACTGCGGCGCTGAGATAACGGGTGCAGCCGTGCGGTGAGAGCTGGATGAAGTCCGAGAGCCTCTGTTTGCGCGTCCCATCACCTGCTCCCCGCCACCAGTGCTGGCTGAAAATGACAGGACTACCTAGCGGTCATTTATCAACCCCACCACCTGCCAAGCCCACTTAGCACCTGGTCCCATCCATTCCCCCTCCTAACTCTTCTTCAAAACCCAGTCTCTGTCGCCCATCTTTTCCCCTGTATCACCTCTGCCTGACCGCAGCATCCCTCTCACTGATCATACCGCCACCCTTGCCGTGTGTACGAAGTCGCTTCAGCCATGCCTGACTCTCTGCGATCCTATGGACTATAACCCACCAGGCTCCTCTGCCCATGGGATTCTCCAGGCAGGAAGACTAGGCTGGACGGCTCCCAGGCATCTTCCCAACCCAGGGACTGAACCCACGTCTCCTGTGTCTCTTGCATGGCAAGTAGATTCTTTACCTCCAGACCACCAGGAAACCCTCCACTGTTGCCATCCAGAAGCAAATACAGCCCCAGAATCCACCCCCCTCACTCATGAACATCCTGCCAGAGTTCCCTATTGCCCTTAGAATAAAGTCCAGGCTTCTTGGCGTGGCTTGGAGGAACCTGCGTGGCTTGGCCACTAACACTTCTTTCTAGCTTTCTGTCACTATCTCACAATGAACTCTGAGTTCCTCAGATGCACGAAGTTCTCTCCCCTCTCTGAGGTCTTTGCTTTTGCTGTTTCCTCTACTTGCTACACTTCTCTCCCTGTCTTCACCGGCTTAAATCCCAGCCATCTTTCAGTGCTCAGCACGGAACCCATTGCCTGGAGAAACGCTAGTCTGCCCTCCTGCAGGCTTCCATAGCACTCTGCTCTCTGCCAGTCACAAGTGAACCGTCATTCTTTATTTGCCATAAAACGTGCACACACAGAGTATGTGTGTTGGGGGGGAGGGACTTTGGCTTATTGTTCAGCTTCTCTAGCACAATGCTTGGTACATAAAAGGCTCCCAGTAGATTATCTGTTGGGCTTCCCCGGTGGCTCAGTGGTAAAGAACCCACCTGCCAATGCAGGAGATGCAGGTTCGATCCCTGGGTTGGGAAGATCCTTTGGGGAAGGGAATGGCCACCTGCGCCAGTGTTCTTGCTTGTGAAATCCAGAGGAGCCTGGCAGGCTACAGAACCTGGGGACGCAAAAGAGCCAGACATGACTTAGCAACTCAACAGCAACAAATTTTTGCTAAATGAAATGACCTTCCCAAATACTTATCATCCCTATTTGACCTTTTTAGCTTTTTTTGGTGGATAATTGCTTTACAGTACTGTGTTGGCCTCTGCCATACATCAACACGAACATTTTTAGCTTTTTATTGAAGCATACAGACTAGTTCCAAATAGGAAAAGAAGTACGTCAAGGCTGTATATTGTCACCCTGCTTATATAACTTCTATGCAAAGTACATCATGAGAAACGCTGGGCTGGAAGAAGCACAAGCTGGATTCAAGATTGCCGGGAGAAACATCAATAACCTCAGATATGCAGATGACACCACCATTATGGCAGAAAGTGAAGAGGAGCTAAAGAGCCTCTTGATGAAAATGAAAGAAGAGAGTGAAAATGTTAGCTTAAAGCTCAACATTCAGAAAACAAAGATCATGGCATTCAGTCCCATCACTTCATGGGAAATAGATGGGGAAACAGTGGCAGACTTTATTTTGGGGGGCTCCTCCAAAATCTCTGCAGATGGTGATTGCAGCCATGAAATTAACTTGGAAAGAAAGTTATGACCAACCTGGATAGCATATTCAAAAGCAGAGACATCACTTTGCCGACTAAGGTCCGTCTAGTCAAGGCTATGGTTTTTCCTGTGGTCATGTATGGATGTGAGAGTTGGACTGTGAAAAAGGCTGAGCACCGAAGAATTGATGCTTTTGAATTGTGGTGTTGGAGAAGACTCTTGAGAGTCCCTTGGACTGCAAGGAGATCCAACCAGTCCATTCTGAAGGAGATCAGCCCTGGGATTTCTTTGGAAGGAATGATGCTAAAGTTGAAACTCCAGTATTTTGGCCACCTCATGCGAAGAGTTGACTCATTGGAAAAGACTCTGATGATGGGAAGGATGGGGGGCAGGAGGAGAAGGGGACGACAGAGGATGAGATGGCTGGATGGCATCACTGATTCGATGGACGTGAGTTTGAGTTAACTCCAGGAGTTGGTGATGGACAGTGAGGCTTGGTATGCTGCGATTCATGTGGTCACAAAGAGTTGGACACGACTGAGCGACTGAACTGAACTGAATGCACATATAGAAAAGTGTGCCCGTCATCAGTTTACAGACTGGGGTGACCTACAAGACAAAGCTGCCGCACAGGTTTTCCTGTAAATATAAGCTTTAATTCTACCTGGGTAAATGCCTAAAATTGAGATGTTGGGCTAAGTGTATATTCAGCTTCACAAAGAGACTGCCAAACCACTTGCAAAAGTAGCTTTACCATCTCACATTCTCACCACCAAAGTCTAAGAGGTCTGGTTGTTCTGCTTCTTTGTCAACACTTGGTATTGTCAGTTTCTTTTATTTCAGCCATTAGATTAAGTGTCTAGTGGTATTTTATTTTGCTTTTATTTGCATTTCTCTAATGCATAATGCATAAATTGACTCACTGAACATGAATTTGAGCAAAACTCCAGGAAATGGTGGAGGACAAGAAAGCCTGGCATGCTGCAGTCCAGGGGGCCGCAGAGACAGACACGACTTAGACAACAAATGCATGATGAGGTGGAGCATCTTTGTGTGCGTATTTGTCATTGGTGTATCTTCTTTGATAAAGTATATTTTCAAACATTTTGAGCTTCAGAGTTCCTTATATATGCTGCATTCAAGTCCTTTATCAGATAAGTAATTTACCAATATTTTCTCCCATTCCATGAACTTGTTTTTTTCTTCTCTTAATAGTATGTTTCAAAGAATAGAGTTCCTAATTTTGATGAATTCCAATTTATCGATTTGTTCTACAGCGTGAAAACCTTCTCTCAGCAAGAAGCCAAGACAACCATAGAACTCCTATTGACTCCCTTCTCTCAGAGATAACTGTGATCACTGCTATATATGAGCATATATGTTGCTTCTTTTTTCCCCTAATTTTTGAATAATTTAAAGAAGAAGGGTAAATTTAGCCTCTGTTACTTCATCTTGATTTGAGTAAAAATCTCTACAAGTTTTGATACTTAATCTTTTCTTTATCATTGAATTGAAAATATTTTCTAATCTCCACTGTAATTTCTACACTTGATCTTAGCCAAAAGGCCGAAAAGTAACACACTATAATTTCTTCTTTAATATATCAGTTATTTATTCCAAACACGTGGGAGTTTTCTAGTTATATTTGAATTAATTTCTAGCTTAATTCTACTATAATCAGAAAATATATTCTATGTGATTTCAGCCCTTTGAAATTTGTAGAGACTTGCCTTACGGCCTAAAGTGTGGTCTATTTTGTTAAATGTTCCATGAGCTCTTGACAAAAATGTGCACTCTGTAGTTCTAGGGTGCAACGTTTATACATGGCAATTAGGTCAAATTATTAATAATGTTGATTAAATGTTCTAAATCCTTAGCTGTTCTGATTGTTTTTCTCCTACCAGTTACTGATAGCATATTAAAAATCACTTAATAAGATTGGGATTTGTCTATTTCTCCTTTTGAAAGTGAGAGTGAAAGTCACTCAGTCATGTCCAACTCTTTGGGACCCCATGGACTGTAGTCCATGGAATTCTCCAGGCCAGAATACTGGAATGGGTAGCCATTCCCTTCTCCAAGGGATCTTCCCAACCCAGGGATCGAATCCAGGTCTCCCTCATTGCAGGCGGATTCTTTACCAGCTGAGCCACCAGGGAAGCCCAAGAATACTGGAGTGGGTAACCTATCCCTTCTCCAGGGGATCTTCCCAAACCAGGAATCGAACCAGGGTCTCCTGTATTGGAGGTGGATTCTTTTATCAGCTGAGCTTGTCAGTTTTAAGGCTATGGTATCATACACGAACAAATTTAGAATTGTCATATATTTCTTAGAGAGTGTGTTTTTTATCCTTATGGAATATCCTTCTTTAGCTCTAGTAATATTTTTACCGTACAGCATATTTTCAGACAACAACACTAATATCTGAATTTTCTACGGCTCTATTTCTGTTGGCTGTATATTCTCCTAGTTTTTTTAATCCTTTTGTCTTTCTGCTTCGTTTTTGTTGTATGCTAGACACCGCAGGTGAACATGCAGAGGATTTTAACCTCTACATCATAGTTTCTTAGACTGGATTCTCCAGAAAGTAGAACTGTACACAGACAGTTCATTTGGGGTGGCAATCCGAATGCACAGGCGTGGGGTTCTGAGCAGAATATAACAGGGAAAAAGAAAACAACAATTCTGGGCACCTCCTTGAGTTGGTCATTACCTTAAGCTACTGGTGATTGAGCCTGCCAAGACCCCCTAAAAAATATAAAATCTCAGAATTTTCTTCCTGAAGAATGGAAGGGAGGTACACTTATGCTACAACTCACATCTCCCACTGATCAAGCATTGCTCTGTAAGTGGAAACTCCCTTTTACTTCCAAGCTGCCTGTGTATGAATGAAAGGCAGGTTCCCACAGGCAGAGGCACCAGAGAACCCCTGGTCTGGGAGGTTAAGGGATAGGCAGAGGCTGACACAGGGTTCTCCAGCGACGCCTGCACAAAGCTAGCTGGGAACTGTGGCTTCAGTGAAACACAGGGGAATAGGAGGCAAGGAAGGGCGAACTTCAACATTCTGATCTCTTTCCAAAGATTTACCTTTGCTTCCGGCAGACCACCAGGTTACGATCAACTTAATCCAGTCAGGGACTGAGATGACTCACTGCTGAACTTCAGTCTTTCTGAGACAGGATCTATTTCTAAGTTCGTCCTTACTCCTAGGGAGCAGCTCTCCAGGGCTCCAACTGAAATCTGAGGCTGTTCACCAGGACCCCTCTTTCTTGGTAGGCCCCAAATGCCAGTGTTTGTTAACCTAGCTCTATAAATCCGCCAAGAGCACTGCTCAGCCTAGCAGCCCCCACTTCCAAACCAGCAAATGCCTCAAAAGGAAAATTGTTTGAAATACTAGACTCAAGTCTCGGAGCTTCTCTTTTTTCCTGAGATCTTGGCCCCTCAAATCCTGGCTGCCTTAGCAGCTTTCTAAAACCTTCAAAGGGATTTTTTTTTGTTGTTTTTGTTCCAGGTTTCCCATTCATCCTCAGCAGGAAGACTGGCCCAAGACAAGCTAGACTGCCATTGCCAGAAACAGGACACCCTCAGCTGCCTGTGAAAAGGTTAATGGTGAGCATGGCACCATGATGTTAAAAACTGCCTTAGAGAATAGAGTCATTCTGTTCTACAGAATAAGCCAAGTCTGAGCTCTGCATCCATTAAAGAATGGTTCCATCTTTTGTCATCTCTACTTTGCAGGATCCTCCTAGGGCTGGCACAACGCCTGGCATTTAGCACATACTTAAAATGTACCAATAAATAATCTGCACACCAAGCTGCTTTTTGTGTCTGTGGAGGACGCCTGTAGGGGCTAGGAAGAACACACCCCATCTCAAAGTCTCTTTGCCACTGCTAAGAAGCTGAGGTGGAGGTTCACAGACTTCATCAGTCATAAAAACCTCTTGCAAAGACTATGATATCAGCTCATTTCTGGGCTCCTCTCTGCAGATTCTCATTTAACCCTAAAGCCAGTGTCCATCAAGAGAATCTACCCAGTATGACAACAATCCCAGCACTGATATCTGCCCAGGACCCAAAATTCTTGATTTAGGGAAGACTCAGTCTAGGGACTCCCCCTTGAAGAGGACCTCTTGGCTAAGAGGAGCTCAGGTTGAAGGTATAGTATCTGCGGGGATGGTATTCTCCAAAATGTAGAACCTCTATGACTTTGGATGGTGGGGAGGAGGGAGCACCATATTAAAAAGCATTAAGTAAGAGAGGGGCAGCTCCTGATCTGTCGTCCTGAGGATAAAGGCTCAGGACGGGGCTACGATGTCTCTAAGAGACCTCTAACACCTGTCATTTTCCCCCTTAGACAAAAAAAGGGGCAGGTCTCAGGTGAAGAGCCTTCTTCGGCCACAGTATCTAGCTGGCAGATAATGACATTACTTCCACTGTAGCTCTATTTCCTATAAATCCTACTTTTAGAACATGATCTTGGATTCCTATTTATGCAGGTTTCCCTCTAAGTAAACTCATGTGAGCTTATGTAAACAAAAATATTAAGTTACTAGTAGCCTGAATCATACATAAATATGGCAAAACTCGGGAAGGTTGTTTGCAAAGAAGTGAAATTTGAGGAAGAGTGTACTTAAGGAGTTCTCCTTCACTTGGAGCAGACAGGTATGACATGAAGATTCCAGAGAGCAAGAGAACCAAAGCAAATGACCTCCTCACATCATGAGAAATGCTGGACTGGAAGAAACACAAGCTGGAATCAAGACTGCCGGGAGAAATATCAATAACCTCAGATATGCAGAAATATCAATAACCTTAGATATGCACCCTTATGGCAGAAATTGAAGAGGTACTAAAAAGCCTCTGGATGAAAGTGAAAGAGAAGAGTGAAAAAGTTGGCTTAAAGGTCAACATTCAGAAAACAAAGATCATGGCATCCAGTGCCATCACTTCATGGGAAATAGATGGGGAAACAGTGGAAACAGTGTCAGACTTTAATTTGGGGGCTCCAAAATTACTGCAGATGGTGATTGCAGCCATGAAATTAAAAGATGCTTACTCCTTGGAAGAAAAGTTATGACCAACCTAGATAGTATATTCAAAAGCAGAGACATTACTTTGCCGACTAAGGTCCGTCTAGTCAAGGCTATGGTTTTTCCTGTGGTCATGTATGGATGTGAGAGTTGGACTGTGAAGAAGGCTGAGCGCCGAAGACTTGATGCTTTTGAGCTGTGGTGTTGGAGAAGACTCTTGAGAGTCCCTTGGACTGCAAGGAGATCCAACCAGTCCATTCTGAAGGAGATCAGCCCTGGGATTTCTTTGGAAGGAATGATGCTAAAGCTGAAACTCCAGTACTTTGGCCACCTCATGCGAAGAGTTGACTCATTGGAAAAGACTCTGATGCTGGGAAGGATTGGAGGCAGGAGGAGAAGGGGATGACCAAGGATGAGATGGCTGGATGGCCTCATGGACTTGATGAACGTGAGTCTGAGAGAACTCCGGGAGATGGTGATGGACAGGGAGGCCTGGCGTGCTGCGATTCACGGGGTCGCTTAAAGAGTTGGACACTACTGAGCAACTGAACTGAACTGAGGGCGTATCACCTAACCAGGGAGGATCCAGGGTGAGTGGGCCAGATGGTCAGGCTGCCTGAAGTGCCCCTCTCCCCGGGATGTGTTCCATTGGGTTCTAATGACGCATTTACCAGTGATCCTATTTCAGATATAAATGTTCTGAGGAATCGAGCATCCTCAGTAGCATCCCTGATGCCTGCCCTTTGAGACTGAACCAGGACAAGTGTTGACCCCATGAAAGTTCTCAGAGATGGGGGAAGATGAGAACTTCCGTGTGGGTGGCTGGGACCTGAGAGATCTGGGAAGAAAGCTCTAGCAGGCAGGTGCCTTTTTCATAAGCATTCACGAAATGTTGTCCATGGGCCCCTGAAACTTCACCATGGTGGACATAATGCTCACCAACAATAGGGCAGCTCTTCCCACTTCCAGAAGCTCCCAAGTTCCATCAATGAAGGCCACTGATCGGATCAGTACAAATTTGCTGCCAAAAAATGTAAGATCCATTCCACTCCTGCATATGTATCTGGAAAAAAAAAAAAGAAAAAGAAAACACTAATTCAAAAAGACACATGCACGCCAAAGTTCCTAGTAGCACCATTCACAATAGCTAAGGCATGGACGCAGTCTACATGCCCATCAGCAGCAACAACTGGATAAAGAAGATGTGGGGTGTGTGTGTGTGTGTGTGTGTGTGTGTGTGTGTACACACACACACAAAATATGAGCTATAAAGAAAGAAATCCTGCCATTTGCAGCAATGTGGATGGACCGAGAGAGTATTATGCTTGGTGAAATAAGTCAGAGGAAGGCAAACACTGTATATCACTTATATGTGAAATCTAAAGAATAACACAAAGGAAGATATATATGCAAAACAGAGACAGACTCACAGACATAAAAAAGCAAGCTTGTGGTTACCAGAGGGGAGGGAGAGGGACAAAGTAAGGGTGTGAGATGAACAGATACAGACTGCTATACATAAAATAGATGAACAACCAGGATTTACCAAGCAGCTCAGGGAATTATGGGCTTCCCCGGTAGCTCAGACAGTAAAGAATCTGCCTGCAATGCAGGAGTCCCAGATTCGATCCCTAGGTGAGAAAGATCCCCTGGGGAAGGAAATGGAAATCCACTCCAGCACTCTTGCCTGGAGAACCCCATGGACAGAGGAGCCTGGTAGGCTAGAGTCCAGGGGGTTGCAGAGTCAGACACAGCTAAGCGACTTACACAAATAACACACATACAGGAAATTACACCCATGATCTTGTAATAACCTACAATGGAGAATAATCAGCAAGTGCTGAGTCACTATGCGGTACACCTGAATCTAAAATTATGTTGTAAATCAACTATATACTTCAATTAAAAAAGAAAAAGTAAGGTCTGTAGATGGCACAGCCATGAGGGAGCAGAGGAAGTCAATGACCCCGCCTGCCACGTGACCTAAGATGAACGACCCTTCTTCCCCCAAACCACCGTGACGGTGACAGGGTCACCCACAGCACTCACACCCACAGCTAATTCCTCATCACGCAGCTTTCACAAGTGAGTGATGGGGAAGATATTTATCAGGGAAATCTTTCTGTCGATGTAGCCACCCAGAGTACGGAACGTTTTTCTTCTTCAATTTCTGTCTTGTGCTTCCTGCAGAAGCAAATAAAAATGAGTTAAGGAGCCTCTCTGGGAAGGCAGGAGATAAATATACATGTTTCAGAACCAAGAAACATCCTGCCTGTAAAGGATGGGGGTTGAAAAAAGGGGAGTAAGATGTAAAGTGGCAGCCCAAGGGTCCAGCGTGGTTGGCAAATGCATTTTGTTTGAAACAAGCAGTGTGGTTGGTTTTTGTTTTTTTTTTTTAATGTTTAAAATATGTAAACATTCAGATATCTAAAATAAAAAATCCAGTTATCTGGCTTCTCTGGAAAAATAAGTTCTGACCCCATGGTAGGAAAGATGGCAACTGCCTGGCAGAGTGAGGGGCCGAGGTGCAAGCTCTCTGGTTTGCCTCCACCCTCCCAGCCCACCTCACTTGTTCCCACCCGAGTGATAACTCTCCTTGGTTTGCCCCAGATGGTTCTGGTCTTATAACTGAAAGTCCTGTGTCCCAGGAACCCAGTCAGTCCTGGACAAACCAAGACAGTTGCCTGCCTTAGGTATCTGTGTGGTCCCAAGAAACAGAGGCGATAATACTCACATGGTTTGTGTTTCATGCTAAGCAGCGTTCTAAGCATCTTAACCAAATTAACTCCCTTAATCTTCACAGAAACCTCATCATATGAGGCAGGTACTAACCATCGTTATTACAGATGAGAAACTGACACACAGATAGCTGAAGTCATACCCAGCCCAGAGGACTCTGCTATGGGCTGGGACTTCAGTCTCATTCCATGTGTGTGTGTGCACACGCGTGTGTGTTAGTCACTCAGTTGTGTCTGACTCTTTGCAACCCCATGGACTCTAGCCCACCAGGATCCTCTGTCCATGGAATTTTCCAGGCAAGAATACTGGAGTGGGTTGCCATTTCCTTCTCCAGGGGATATTCCTGACCCAGGGATCAAACCTGGGTCTCCCACATTGCAGGCAGATACTTTACCGTCTACGGCACTGGGGTCTCTAATCCAGGTGAGCCAAGGCCACTCATTTTAGGCTGATGTGAAAGGAAGGCACATGGCCTGCTTCTCACCCACTTACCCCCGTGGCTCTGTGTGGCAGATGTGTTCCTTGCCCATGTTAGTTGCTCAGTTGAGAGTCTATAAAGATGAAATACTTGAAGCTGTGGCAGCTACTTTGCGACAAAGGTCAAGCTTAAGGATGGAAAGTCAACAGATTCAGGGTGGTGGAACAGTGAAGTCCAGCCATCAAACCTCTTATGGATGACCCCATCTCCAGATTCATTTATATACTGACACTTTGAGTTCCTTACCCTGTTATCTGCAACTGAAGTAATGCTCAAAATTCTCTAAGCCAGGCTTCAACAGTACATGAACTGAGAACTTCCTAATGTTCAAGCTGGATTTAGAAAAAGTAGAAGAATGAGAGATCAAATTGCCAACATCCACCGGATCATCGAAAAAGCAAGAGAGTTCGAGGAAAACATCTACTTCTGCTTCATTGACTACACTAAAGCCTTTGACCGTGTGGATCACAATAAACTGGAAAATTCTTAAAGAGGTGGGAACACCAGACCACCTTACCTGCCTCCTGAGAAATCTGTATGCAGGTCAAGAAGCAATAGTTAGAGCCAGACATGGAACAGCAGACTGGTTCCAAACTGGGAAAGGAGAACGTCAAGGCTGTACACTGTCACCCTGCTTATTCAACTTCTGTGCAGAGCACATCATGAGAAACGCTGGACTGGATGAAGCACAAGCTGGAATCAAGATTGCCGGGAGAAATATCAATAACCTCAGATATGCAGATGACACCATCCTCATGGCAGAAAGCGAAGAGGAACTAAAGAGCCTCTGGATGAAGATGAACGAGGAGAGTGAAAAAGTTGGCTTAACACTCAACATTCAAAAAACTAAGATCATTTCATCCAGTCATTTCATCACTTCATGGCAAATAGATGGGAAAACAATGGAAACTGACAGACTTTATTTTCTTGAGCTCCAAAATCACTGCAGATGGTGACTGCAGCCATGAGACTAAAAGACGCTTGCTCCTTAGAAGTAAAGCTATGACATACCTACAAAGCATGTTAAAAAGCAGAGACATTACTTTACCGACAAAGGTCCATCTAGTCAAAGCTATGGTTTCTCTGGTAGTCATGTATGGATATGAGAGTTGGACCATAAAGAAAGCTGAGTGCCAAAGAATTGATGCTTTTGAACTGTGGTGTTGGAGAAGACTCTTGAGAGCCCCTGGGACTGCAAGATCAAACCAGTCGATCCTAAAGGAAATCAGTCCTGAATGTTCATTGGAAGGACTATGACTACACTAAAGCCTTTGACCGTGTGGATCACAATAAACCGGAAAATTCTTAAAGAGGTGGGAACACCAGACCACCTTACCTGCCTCCTGAGAAATCTGTATGCAGGTCAAGAAGCAATAGTTAGAGCCAGACATGGAACAGCAGACTGGTTCCAAACTGGGAAAGGAGAACGTCAAGGCTGTACACTGTCACCCTGCTTATTCAACTTCTGTGCAGAGCACATCATGAGAAACGCTGGACTGGATGAAGCACAAGCTGGAATCAAGATTGCTGGGAGAAATATCAATAACCTCAGATATGCAGATGACACCATCCTCATGGCAGAAAGCGAAGAGGAACTAAAGAGCCTCTGGATGAAGATGAACGAGGAGAGTGAAAAAGTTGGCTTAACACTCAACATTCAAAAAACTAAGATCATTTCATCCAGTGATTTCATCACTTCATGGCAAATAGATGGGGAAACAATGGAAACTGACAGACTTTATTTTCTTGAGCTCCAAAATCACTGCAGATGGTGACTGCAGCCATGAGACTAAAAGACGCTTGCGCCTTAGAAGTAAAGCTATGACATACCTACAAAGCATGTTAAAAAGCAGAGACATTACTTTACCGACAAAGGTCCATCTAGTCAAAGCTATGGTTTCTCTGGTAGTCATGTATGGATATGAGAGTTGGACCATAAAGAAAGCTGAGTGCCAAAGAATTGATGCTTTTGAACTGTGGTGTTGGAGAAGACTCTTGAGAGCCCCTGGGACTGCAAGATCAAACCAGTCGATCCTAAAGGAAATCAGTCCTGAATGTTCATTGGAAGGACTAATGCTGAGTTTGAAGCTGTAATTCTCTGGCTACTTGATGCAAAGAGCCAGCCCTTTAGAAAAGACCTTGATGCTGGGAAAGACTGAAGGCAGGAAGAGAAGGGGACGACAGAGGATGAGGTGGTTGGATGGCATCACCAACTCAGTGGACAAGAGTTTGAGCAAGCTCTGGAGATTGTGAAGGACAGGGAAGCCTGGCGTGCTGCAGTCCATGGGGTTGCAAACAGTCAGACACAACTGAGCGACTGAACAACCACAAATACCCTAACTAATACACCATGGAACCCTCAAGAATACCTTTGCTTTTCCCATGAAGTCTAGAGCAGCTTGCTCCCTATTTTCCTTCTCGCTGTGCCCCTCAGGACCTTGTAGAGATTTCCAAGGTTTAGGGGCACCTCGTAAGCATGAGACACCCCAGACCAGTTTCACTACACCAGGCACATTAAAGAGATCAGTTGATTGATAAGCCAAAAGTTCACCATATAGAAGGGAACCAATTCAAGAGAAGGGCCAAGTTTTCCTGCAATTCACTCAATAAGCAACACTGTACGCTGGGCTTCCCAGGTGGCTCAGACAGTAAAGGATCTGCCCGAAATGCAGGAGATCCCCTGGAGAAGGGAATGGCTTACCCGCTTCAGTATTCTTGCCTGGAGAAGTCTATGGACAGAGGAGTCTGGCAGGCTACAGTCCATAGGGTCCCAAAGAGTCAGACGCAACTAGCAACTAACACTTTCGTTTTCTTTGAGTTTCTACCAAAGGCCAAGGACTGTCCAGGTTGTGGTCCCTCATGTCTCTCAAATCACCTCACCCCATCACAGCGTCCTCAGATCCTGGCTGTGACATTCACTGCCTTTAACAGGACGCTTCACCTTTCTGTGCCTCAGTTTCTCCATCTTTAAAATGGAGATACTCATAATAATTCCAGCCTCCTGAGGTCATTGGGATGATTTAATAAAACAGTGATGGCAATGTTTTCAACAAAGCACCTGGCACGTAGAGATGCTCCATGAAAGTCCATGATTATCTGTTTTGGGGTGGAAAGTGGAATAATTTAGAAAAGCCAGGACACCAGTGTTTCCAATCTGCAAGTAAGGAGCTTAAAACCCTGAGATTCTCTCAAGGCACCCGAATATCTAAATTTGAGTTTAGACCCAGATCTGTCCAAGTACAAAACCTATTCTAGAGAGTGGAATATTATTTTGAAGTAGGTAATAAAGGGAAAAAAAGAAAACAAGAATTTTTACCCACATTTGGGATTCTAATAAAAAAGCACAGCTGCCTTTTGCATGGCAGCCTAAACATTTTTCACTGAGACCTTTGATTAAAGACAATTACCCTTGGTTTGGTGATAGAAAAGCTGATCTCAGCAAATCAAGAAAGCTATCCCCAAATGACAAATGAAATTAAATATCCACTCAGCTACTCCAGATGGTCTCCGAAGCCATGGAACCACAGGACTTGATTACAATGACAAGTACAGGGTCACAGGCCCGGCTGGAAGAGAACAAAATCCACTTTGAAACGATTCTCCAATGACTTCAATTAACTGTGGGCTAAAGCAGACAGTTAGCTTTATAAGCATAGATCTCTGTGCTTTTAATTAAATTTCCTCCAGTCTAAATGCCGCTTTGAGATTTTCAGAAGGAAAACACAATATCCAGGAAATGTAATTGGATCTGGTGTGTGTGTGTGTTGTATGGAGTTCAGGTGGACCCTACCCACCCAGAAGCACATGTAAAAGCTCTTTCATTTGATGGTATTTATATTTATTATTAGCAACCTTCTCATAAGACCCACACTCTACTCACTCGGTTCCCATCCGTCCTATAAGGGTAAGCAAACTCCAGCCCCCGGGGCCCAGTGTGGGCAGTGCTTGTTTCCCTAAACATAATTCTGGAATACAGGCTCGCTTGTTCATTTCC
This sequence comes from Litocranius walleri, assembly GCA_006410535.1. Classification (NCBI taxonomy): domain Eukaryota; kingdom Metazoa; phylum Chordata; class Mammalia; order Artiodactyla; family Bovidae; genus Litocranius; species Litocranius walleri. Next base: position 4,822,069 of record SJYG01000015.1, read on the forward strand.
TCCTTACCTACGACTGGCTGCATGCGGCCCCAGCAGAGTGGAGCCCTTAGGTGGCCAGCAAAGCCCCAAACGTCTGCTGAGCCTTGCAGAGGCCGTAGGACAAAGCCCCCCTGAAGAGGCCGTGCTCTGGAGTCTGGACTTCATCCAGGAGGCAGCAGGGAGCCCCTGAAAGATTCGGAGGAGGCTTCAGAGTGGCTGCGGGGAGCGGGGGAGGGTGGGGCCCCAGCCCTGCCCCGGGCCACTCACCTCACCTGGATGAGGCTGCTCGTTGCAAACTCCTGAGAGGCTGCTTGGGCGCTGTTGCTGATGTGGGCAGCCCTCCTGCCAGGGAGCAGAGCCAGCCCCACAGGTCTGGGGGCAGTGCCCCTCCCCGACCAGGCTGCAGCCCTCAGCCAGCAGCTGGAGAGACGCCAGGCTCCCCGTGCCACATGGCTCCCAGCTGGACAGAGCCCCGGGTGCCCACTAGGCTGCCAGCTGGACGGAGCCCCGGATGCCCACGAGGCGCCTGCCCCCACAGCAGACCCTCCCGTTTCCTCTTTCCCTTCCCCCACGGCCAACACCAAACCCTTGTCATAAGCTCTGCTTCTGGAGGACCAAACAAGATAGCTGGATCATCCTCTAAGAAAGATTGCTTCCGTTGTCCCTCAGACAGTGACGGGATGGGAGTCCGGAAATCTGGTTGCAGCAGAAATGACGGGGCCTCGTGTCCCGGGTACCCAGGCCTCCCCCACCACCAGTCAAGCACCAGGGCCAGACCAGACCCACCTCCCTCCTGGGAGCTCAGGAACCCGGCCTCCTCCGCCCACCTGCACAGCACGGCGACCCCCAGAACTCCGACACCAGCACCTCTTACCACCTCTCCGTTGACCACACAGCAGCCAGACGGGTCCTGCTCCTCCCCGCTTTGCTC
>SJYG01000015.1:4824552-4847255 GCA_006410535.1 Litocranius walleri
GCTCTGTGGACAGGCTCCTCTCCCTGCTCCTGCTTCCTCCAGATCCGCGCAACTGCCCCATGACCCCTTCCCCTTCCGTCCCACTCGAAGATCCCCTTCTCATCAGACCATTCCTGAACACCTCGTTTTAACAGCATGTCCCCCTCCTGACTCGCAACCCTCCTTCCCTGCCCGGCTTGTCCCCACTGCACCGGCCACCATCCGACATCAGCATAGCTCTGACCTGCCGGCTTGGCTGCGGGTTTATCGCCCCTTCCCTCACAGCTCTGCTGGTAAAGGATCTGCCTGCCATGCAGGAGACCCCGGCTCGATTCCTGCGTTGGGAAGATCCGCTGCAGGAGGGACAGGCTGCCCACTCCAGTGTTTTTGGGTTTCCCTGGTGGCTCAGATGGTAAAGAATCTGCCCACAATGCGGCAGACCTGGGTTTGAGCCCTGGAGAAGGAAACGGCTACCCACTCCAGTATTCTAGCCTGGAGAATGCCGTGGACTGTAAAGAGTCAGACACGACTCTTTCACTTCACTTATCACCCCTGCTAGACCACGAGGGCCTCCCTGGCTCAGTGGTAAACAATCTGCCTGCCAGTGCAGGCAAAGCGCCTTGGATCCCTGGGTTGGGAAGATCCTCTGGAGAAGGAAACAGCAGCCCACTCCAGTGTTCTTGCCTGGAGAATCCCATGGACAGAGGAGCCTGGCGGCTACAGTCCATGGGGCCTCAGAGAACTGGACACAACTGAGTGACTGAAAACGAGTAGGGCCATGAGCTCCAGGAGGACAAGAAAATGAGTCTGTTTGCTTTCGCTGTATCCACAGAGCCCAGCAGAGCTGAGTGTGGGCAGGAAGGCCCTCCGTGAAGATTTCTGTGGAGGAAAGAAGCAGGTAGGGAGGACTCTTCCTGTCTTCCCTAAGCAGAGGCATCCACTTCTCCCCACTATTTCAGGTCCAAATCTGCTCGCCGTCTCCCAGGCAGGCAGGCAGGCAGCAGAAAGGAGTCGGAGAGTGAGCGGCCCCGCCCTGGGTCTCAGCTCTAACAGTGTTTCAAGATGTGACCACGTGGAGCCCGCACGGGCTGGACCTGCGTTCAAACCCCAGCTTCTCTCCCGCTGAGCGGCCTCGGGCCGGTTGCTAAGCCCCGCTGGAGCGGAGGGCGCCCCCAGGTGGCGCTAGTGGTGAGCGTCTTCCAGCCAGAGCCCCCCGCAAGCGACGGGGGCTCGGTCCCCGGCCCGGGGAGGTCCCCTAGAGAAGGAAACGGCAGCCCACCCCAGGACTCTTGCCTGGAAGAGCCTGTGGGCAGAGGAGCCTGGCGGGCTACAGTCCACGGGGTCCCCGAGTCGGACGTGACTGAGCGCACACATCCGGGGCTGGAGAGGTGGGCAGGGCAACGCTGCGGGCCCTGGGGCCCTGTGAGGGGAGCCGGGCGACACAGAGGCTGAGGTTAGTGTCCTTGTCTGGAAGACGAGGAGAAAGATCATCAAAAAAAGACTGTCTGCTCACCCAAAGGAGGCTCTGACCTGCCGGCTTGGCTGCGGGTTTATCGCCCCTTCCCTCACAGCTCTGCTGGTAAAGGATCCGCCTGCCATGCAGGAGACCCCGGCTCGATTCCTGCGTTGGGAAGATCCGCTGCAGGAGGGACAGGCTGCCCACTCCAGTATTTTTGGGTTTCCCTGGTGGCTCAGATGGTAAAGAATCTGCCCACAATGCGGCAGACCTGGGTTTGAGCCCTGGAGAAGGAAACGGCTACCCACTCCAGTATTCTGGCCTGGAGAATGCCGTGGACTGTAAAGAGTCAGACACGACTCTTTCACTTCACTTATCACCCCTGCTAGACCACGAGGGCCTCCCTGGCTCAGTGGTAAACAATCTGCCTGCCAGTGCAGGCAAAGCGCCTTGGATCCCTGGGTTGGGAAGATCCTCTGGAGAAGGAAACAGCAGCCCACTCCAGTGTTCTTGCCTGGAGAATCCCATGGACAGAGGAGCCTGGCGGCTACAGTCCATGGGGCCTCAGAGAACTGGACACAACTGAGTGACTGAAAACGAGTAGGGCCATGAGCTCCAGGAGGACAAGAAAATGAGTCTGTTTGCTTTCGCTGTATCCACAGAGCCCAGCAGAGCTGAGTGTGGGCAGGAAGGCCCTCCGTGAAGATTTCTGTGGAGGAAAGAAGCAGGTAGGGAGGACTCTTCCTGTCTTCCCTAAGCAGAGGCATCCACTTCTCCCCACTATTTCAGGTCCAAATCTGCTCGCCGTCTCCCAGGCAGGCAGGCAGGCAGCAGAAAGGAGTCGGAGAGTGAGCGGCCCCGCCCTGGGTCTCAGCTCTAACAGTGTTTCAAGATGTGACCACGTGGAGCCCGCACGGGCTGGACCTGCGTTCAAACCCCAGCTTCTCTCCCGCTGAGCGGCCTCGGGCCGGTTGCTAAGCCCCGCTGGAGCGGAGGGCGCCCCCAGGTGGCGCTAGTGGTGAGCGTCTTCCAGCCAGAGCCCCCCGCAAGCGACGGGGGCTCGGTCCCCGGCCCGGGGAGGTCCCCTAGAGAAGGAAACGGCAGCCCACCCCAGGACTCTTGCCTGGAAGAGCCTGTGGGCAGAGGAGCCTGGCGGGCTACAGTCCACGGGGTCCCCGAGTCGGACGTGACTGAGCGCACACATCCGGGGCTGGAGAGGTGGGCAGGGCAACGCTGCGGGCCCTGGGGCCCTGTGAGGGGAGCCGGGCGACACAGAGGCTGAGGTTAGTGTCCTTGTCTGGAAGACGAGGAGAAAGATCATCAAAAAAAGACTGTCTGCTCACCCAAAGGACAGCTTCAAAAACAGAAGAAGGTGCCCCCGACCTCTGAAGTCTGCCTCTAGAGCCTCCAGATCTGAGAACAGAAGTCTGCGGTTTCAGCTTAGCGTTTAGCTTTAAATTAGTTCCACCTGCATCCATTTACTAGTAAACGAGGGTCGTTTATGATTCATGCTTTGAGTAGAGCAAATTATCGTTTTCTTCGAGCAAGTCCACCAGACGGCCAAAGGGAAGGGGCGCAAGCTCAGGGGAGACTGTCCCATTTTGTTCGAATGACAGAAAACCACGTGTGAACCTGAGCAAATTTAATTTTCTGCTCCAGCTCAATATTTGCGGCAAAGATTTTGAGAAACCAAATTGGATTTTCGGGAAGGGGGAATGTCTTTTAACGCGCCACTGCAGCTGGGCAGATTTAACTTGTTGCATCCAAAGGGTAGTTTCCCGGGCATGCCGATGGGGTCGCGAAGAGTCGGACACGACTGAGCGACTGAACTGAACTGAACTGAAGCAAGGAAATGGGGCTCCCCAGGTGGCTCAGTAGTAAAGAACCCGCCTGCAATGCAGGCGGTGCAGGTTCAACCTCTGGGTCAGGAAGATCCCCTGGAGGAGGGCTTAGCAACCCACTGCAGTATTCTTGCCATGGAAAAATCCCACAAACAGAGGAGGCCGATGGGCTACAGTCCAGGGGTTGGGTTGCAAAGAGTCAGATATGACTGAGCAGGGAACAGCAAAGAAATAGACCTTTAGCCCTAAGCAGACGGGGAGGATTTTAGCCAAGGTCTTGAAGCACTTTATTCCCAGGCTCTCATAGAATTGGGAGAAATAATGAGCCAGCCTTCAGAAATATAGACTTTGAGGTGGAAGATATTTTGCACATCACCTAGGGCTCTCTAGGGATCTAGGGATCTAGTAGCTGGGGGATCTTCAACTTGTTTTTTTAGTTGAAGTGGGACTCATTTCTGGAACGGCCTTCATAGGCTGTGTCCAATGTGCCGACTGGGTGTCTCGGCACCCTTGATGCTCTTAGTTTAGTGCTCCCAGTGTACTCTTAGTTTTTTGCTGTAAAGTCACTTTCTTCCTGGTGGCTGTTGTCACTTCCTGGTGGCCGTTGTCACTATGATATCAGCTTGGGGAATGGGGACCATTCTCAGAATTACAGCACAGACTCCGTGTCTGTGGGTGAGGACCCCTGATGCAGAGGGTGCCAGTCTACCCGGTGAAGGAACCCAAGCGTCGATCCTGTTTCTCACATTCCATGTCACAGAACGTCTAGGGCACAAGAAGGATCTGATGGAGGTGGATTTACCCCTTGCTGTATACAAAGGATCACGTAAAGTTGTCGAACTTGTGAAAGTCTATTTTTCCCCCCGTAAATCTATTTTTCACAGAATATAAGAAACGTCAATGACCAAATCTGTCCTTCCTCCCTTTCCCCTTCACCTAAGATCCTCATTCCAGTTTGTATTGTCTTTGTGTCCAAAGTAAACTAGGTGACTTATTTGTATAAAATGTTATTTTGCCACAAGAGACAGTAATAAAAGAAAGATTTTCACAGTAAAAAAAAAAAAAAAAAACTCTGGCCAGGAGAGCGTTTAAGAGAGTTCAGCTATCAGTTACAGTGAATCCTCCTATTAAGAAAGGTTTTTTTTTTCTTAATAGATCTTTTTCACTGCATCTCAGAGTCTTTGTTTAGTTCCTTACGGATTGCTCTTGAACCAACAGACCTTAGGCTCCAGGACAATAGTTTCCCCTAGAATTTAAAAACAAAACACTGTATCCCTTTCTTTGTAGACCAAGACGTCAGCAAGTACTTTCTGTAAAGGGCCCGAGGGTACATCCTTTAGACTTTGATGTCTCTGTTGCAACTAAGCTCTGCTATTTTAGAGCAAAAGCAGACACAGATGGTAAGTAAAACATGAGTAGGGCGGGTCTCCACAAATCTTCATCACTAAGTTATGTCTGACTCTTTGTTACCCCGTGGACTGTAGCCCACCCAGCTTCTCTGTCCATGGGATTCTCCAGGCAAGAATACTGGAGTGGGTTGCCATTTCCTCCTCCAGGGGATTTTTCCAACCCAGGGATTGAACCCACGTCTCCTGCACTGGAAGGCTGATTCTTAACCACTGAGCCAGCTGGGACAGAAAAGGGGGAACGAAAGAGGCTCCCGATGGCCTGGGCCAACCGAACCATCGGTCATCCACCACACCTCTGCCAACTGTTCACCCAGAACCCGCTCGAATACCTCCAGGGATGGGGCTCCCTTTGGAGAGCAGGAAAATTCTTAATTCGGAGTTATAATTGGTCTCCCTGTGACTTCACCTATGGATTCCACCCTCCAGAGTTTCAGAAAACAAGTCTATGCTTTTAGATACAGAACTACTTATGTGTATGTGTGTATTTTGAGAGAAGATAGTAAGAAGGGAGGAAGGAGGTTACTGCATCATTCTAACCAACTACGCGTGCGTGTGTGTGTGTTAGCTGCTGAGTCGCGTCCGACTCTGCGACCCCATGAACTGCGGCCCGCCAGGCTCCTCTGTCCCTGGGATTCTCCAGGCAATAATGCTGAAGTAGGTTGCCATGCCCTCCTTCAGGGCGTCTTCCTGGCCCAGGTCTCCTGCACTGCAGGCGGATTCTTCACCCTGTGAGCCCCCAGGGAAGCCCTGGGGACTATGTATTGATATCTAATTAGGATTTACCGCATGTTTACTATGCGCTGGGCGCTTTACAGGTTCCACCCGGCTTCACACTCACAGCACCGCTGTAGGAAGCAGGGATTGTTGGATGCGCGCCTTCAGATGCCAACACCAAGGTTCAGAGAGCTGGCAGCCCCTTCCAGAGCCCCACAGATGAAACTTTCTGATCAGGTGTCACCCCAGGCTCAAGATGGCTGGGCTCTCGGCCAGCACACACCCCTCCATGCTCACAGGCCTTGGAGCCTGGTCCTTTGCCTCAAAATATTTCCCATTTGTGTTATTCAAGTATTGCTTTCCCTTTAAAAAAATTTTAAGCACAGGATTCACCCATAACCCTATCACACATAGGTAACGATTATTACTATCTTCCATATATATGATATATATGTGCAATTCACATTTATGCCTATGTACATCGATACAGTCATAACTATACATTCCTCATATATATAGAATCTGCATGTAGACAGATGGTTCGGTTTTTTACAAAGCTGAGATGATACTATGTATGTGATTTTGTAACCTGTATTTTCTACCCAACAGTATCTCTGGACCATCTTTCCATAGCAACACATAAAGCTCTGCATCAATTTATGAGTGCCTGGCAGTCTGTACAGGGATACACCAACACGTTTCTAACTGGCCACCTCTCGTTAATCTTCTCCAAATAGAAACGCTCCAACACATCTTTGCACACACATCTTTGTGTGAGTCTATTTCTTGGGTTACTGCCTATGGGAAAAGTGGGTGGGGGTCACAGGTGAAGGGCCAGGAAGCTTTGATGGTAACCCCGGCGCTCCTCGGAGCCGCGTGGAGAGGGCTGGCTCCCCCACCCCCAACCCACATGGGACGTTATCTTTTTCTAATCTTGGCCAAGCTTTCTGGCCAGGGATGAATAATATAACGGACTACATCTTGTTCCAGTGCGCTTATCTTTTATTACCAGTGAGACTGACTTTCTTCCAGCGCCAGGCAGTTCCAGCCTGTCTCGGGCATCCTTATAGTACGATAGGATGCTCAAGGGCAGAGAAGACCCAAGGTGGGGTTCTGACCACATGTGTTTTGGAGACATCTGCCCAGGGTGTCTCTGCCCGGCTGCCAGGGCCTCTGAGGATTTCAGGCTCTGGAGGTGGAACCAGACCGTCTGGTCAAAAGCTCATGTGACCCAGTCACCCCAGGGTGGCATTGGACACCTCTCCGGTTTCGGTCAGCTCTGCCTGGGCTAAACCACAAGCCTGGCACCTCACCCCTTCCCTCCCTCTGCTGGCCCAGAACAGCCAGAAAACCCCCCGGTTGGAGGCTGCCTGGTACCAACTTCACCCGGGGCCTGGGGGGTGGGGGAGGGCAGGTGCCGTCAGTCTGCAGACCGCATAGGCCTTCGATCCCCTTCCTGCTGGGTACTTCAAAGCCAGACGTTAGATGAGAGTCACCTCAGCTATCAACCCTGGTGGCTCAGACAGTGAATAACCCACCTGCAATGCAGGAGACCTGGGATCGTTCCCTGGGTCAGAAAGATCCCCTGGAGGAGGGCGTGGCTACCCACTCCAGTGTTCCTGCTTGGGGAATCCCATGGACAGAGGAGCCTGGCGGGGCTGCAGTCCAGGGGGTTGCAAAGAGCTGGACTCGACTGAGGGGCTAACACATCAATTCACTCACGGGGCTTAATCTCCTGCCATTTTATAAATTCAGGAAATTCTTCTCATTCAAGTGCTCAGCTGCAGGTGTGACAAACCAATGCTGCTGTGAGTGCCCCACGAGGGGCGAGAGGCGTGGAGACACCCACCGTTTCCACCTGCTCGCCGTCCTTCAGCATCCTGCCTCCTTCGCACTAGATGGCACCTCGCCCTCCAGCCCAGATCCTCTCTTGCCCTTTCCTGAGCCTTCCTCCAGCCTGGGCTCTGACCTATGTGCCTCTGCCACTCCATCAGGTCCCAGGTAAGTTACTTAGCTTCCCAGAGCCTCAGTTTCCTCATCACTAAAACGGGGCCATAGTAATACCTTTCTCCTAGTGTTGTTATGAAAATTAAATGAGATCAGTTGGGTAACATAATTTTATAAACTACCATACATAGATCCAATTTCGTTTTATTTCACAAGGACTGATTGAACAGCTGGTTGCACTCTAGTATAACTGCTCCTTGAATATAAAGTCAGAGTGGGGCAGCTCACAGAGAAGTGAGATTATAGCTGCTTGGTTTCGCTGTCCCCACCTCCCCGCTCCAGGCCTCAGATTTGGGCACCTTCACGATCACTAACATTTGTTGACTCGAGTCAAGAGAAGGTGGCTGAACCCACACCTGTGGGTCTGAACTCTTGTGCTCCTCCCAGCTTGCTGCAGCTCCAGAATTTGGCAACTGCGTGTCGTCTTTGGTTCATCCATTCAACAGGCGCTGCTGCTGCTGCTGCTGCTAAATCACTTCAGTCATGTCTGACTCTGTGCAACCCCAAAGACAGCAGCCCCCCAGGGCGAGCCCCAATGTCTAGTCCTGTGCAGAGGAAATCCCCGGAAAGGCAAGAAAGAGACTCTACTGTCAAGCTGCTCAGCATGCCGAAGAGGAGACACACAGCCTGCACCGCTGCTGTGTGGACAGACAAGGGCCAGGCCGCCAGCGGCTAGAATCCTGACCCACTCCTTTGTGCCACCAGCCCAGAGTGGCCTGGCTGCTCAGTGGCGGCCAGCTTCCCAAGCCAGCCCTTGGGTTCCAGTTTCACAGTCTCCATATGACATGCGTTTCAATGGAGAGGCCGCCAGCTGGAAATGAGGTAGGGAGTGGGGAGGGGGAGGAGGGGCGATGCTTGGCGACAAAGCCAGAGAGAGCAGTCTTATCGCTAACAGCTATGCTGCCTGGCCTTTGAGAGAGGGAGAGAGAGAGAGAGGGAGAGAGAGAGAGGGAGAGAGAGAGACAGAGGGGAGGGAGAAACCTGGAAGTGAAAGGGTCAGTTGTTCAGTCATGTCCAACTCTTTGCAACCCCCTGGACCATAGCCTGCCAGGCTCCTCTGTTCATGGGATTCTCCAGGCAAGAATACTGGAGTGGGTTGCCATTTCCTTCTCCAGGGGATCTTCCCGACCCAGGGACTGAACCTGGGTCTCCTGCATTCCTGGCGACTTCTTTACCATCTGAGCCACCAGGGTTCACAAGGAGAAACCTAAGCCCTAAACAAAGAACAAAACCTCTCTCCGCACATGGATTTTGAGCAAGCCACACCCGCCTTAACAGCGGAATTAACTCCTTCCAGCCAGACCTAGGAGCCTGTGAATCAGCTGGAGGTTTGTTCAACACCTGACCTCTGAGCGCACCCCCAGGGCCTGAGCAGGCTGCAGGCTGCCCTAACAACAGACCGCAGGCCGGGACTCCACCAGTGGACAGTTACCGCTCCCAGGGCTGGGGCTGGATGCCTGGGGCAGGAGCCAGCGCTTCCCCGCTCTGATGGGAGCTCTTCTCCCGCCTGGCAGGTGGCCGCCTCCTCACCGTGTCCTCACAGGGCAGGCAGAGAGCCAAGCACTACACTTTGGGGTCTCTTCTTGTAAGGGCGCTGATCCCACCATGAGGACCGCACCCTCAGGACCTCATCCAATGCCTCATCAACTCCCAAAGGCCCCATCTCCAGACACCATCACCTTGGGACTCCAGCACGTGAATTTCTGGGAACACAGGCTCATTCTTCCTCTGTCCCCTCACAGCTCATGTTCTTCTCACTTGTAAAATACATTCATTCTATCCCAAGAGACCCAAGAATCTTAACTCATTCCAGTATCAATGCTGAAGTCCAAAGTCTTGTCATCTAAATCAGACATGGGTGAGACTCGGGGTACCATTCGTCCTGAAGCAGGCGTCCTCTACGCCAGCTGTGACCCTGGGAAACACAGGTTATGTGCTTCCAAAACTCACTGCTGGGACAGGCACAGAGAGACACCCTCAGGGGCCCCCTGGTTTGGCTCAGATGGTAAAGAATCTGCCTGCAGTGCAGGAGACCCAGGCTTGATCCCTGGGTTGGGAAGATCCCCTGGAGAAAGGAATGGCAACCCACTCCAGTATTCTTGCCTGGGAAATCCCATGGACAGAGGAGCCTGGCGGGCTACGGTACGTGGGATCGCAAAGAGGACAGGACTGAGGAACTAACACTTTCACTTTTTCAAACATTCTCATTCCAAAAATGACAGAAAAGAAAAACAGGGTGACTGGCCCCAAACAAGCCCGAAGCTTAGCAAGGCAAATCCCTGAGACCTTAGGGCTTAGGACTGAGCCTGAATCCGTGGGTCTGGGCTGGGGCCTGGGAATCTGCAATCTTCATCTAAGTTCTCAAGATCCCATGAGCAGCTACTTGGCCACAGTCTGAACTTGTTGCTGGTGTGGACTCTCAGGCCCTACTTACAACCTACTGAAGAAGAATCTGTATTTAAACCTACAGTGTTTCCTTCTGGAGGAGGGCATGGCAACCCACTCCAGCATCCTTGCCTGGAGAATCCCCATGGACAGAGGAGCCTGGCGGCTACCGTCCATGGGCTTGCAAAGAATCAGACAGGACTGAGTGACTAGGCACACACAGCAGGGCATTTTGTGTGCACGATAAACCTTGAGAAGCCGTGCTCGAAGTGATTCCCACTGAAAATACAAATACCACTTGGAAGGACTTCTCTGTGGCTCAGTGGTAAAGAATCTGCCTCCCAATGCAGGAGACATGGGTCTGATCCCTGGTCTCAGGAGATCCCACCTGCAGCAGAACAACTGAATCCGGGCACCGGCACTGCTGGGCCTGCACTCTAGAGCCCGGGAATTGCAATTACTGAAGCCCAAGTGCCCTAGAGTTCGTGCTCGGCAATGAGAGAAGCTCCCGCAATGAGGAGCCTGAGTGCTGCAGCTGGAGAGCAGCCTCCACGCTCCCCAGCTAGAGAAAGCCCACGTGCGGCGGCGAAGACCTGGCACAGCTGAAAAGAAATAGAAATTTTAAAAGATACCGCTTGTAGTGTAATAAATAACAGCAGTGAAACAGGCAGGGTTAAAAGTGCTTCATGTGTAGTAATGCATTTATGGGTCAGAATAATCCCATGAGGCAGGGGCTATTATTATCCCCACTTTACAGATGAGCAGTGTGAGGCACTGAACAGTGAAATCACTTGCCAGCGTCTCAAAGCCGGCACGTGTTGAGGCTGAAATTCAAGACCATGCCGACTGGCACCTGCTGCCCTCCCTGTAGCTGGTGTGCTCACCTGGGAACAGACAAGCCCTGAGTCATCCTGCTGCTCTCCTGAACCCCTCAAACAAGGCTTTCAACCCCTCTGCAAAAATGCCAGAGCTGCACTTACTCCAGCATGTCCTGTAGCTAAATATTAACAACACATACACATCACATTGATTTTCCGGGAAAAAAAAGTTTGTGCAGATTTGGGTATAATCGTTAGATTTCTAAGGTCGACCAACTTAGGGGAAAAAAAAAAAATGAAGTCCAAAGTCTTGTCATCTAAATCAGACATGGGTGAGACTCGGGGTACCATTCGTCCTGAAGCAGGCGTCCTCTACGCCAGCTGTGACCCTGGGAAACACAGGTTATGTGCTTCCAAAACTCACTGCTGGGACAGGCACAGAGAGACACCCTCAGGGGCCCCCTGGTTTGGCTCAGATGGTAAAGAATCTGCCTGCAGTGCAGGAGACCCAGGCTTGATCCCTGGGTTGGGAAGATCCCCTGGAGAAAGGAATGGCAACCCACTCCAGTATTCTTGCCTGGGAAATCCCATGGACAGAGGAGCCTGGCGGGCTACGGTACGTGGGATCGCAAAGAGGACAGGACTGAGGAACTAACACTTTCACTTTTTCAAACATTCTCATTCCAAAAATGACAGAAAAGAAAAACAGGGTGACTGGCCCCAAACAAGCCCGAAGCTTAGCAAAGCAAATCCCTGAGACCTTAGGGCTTAGGACTGAGCCTGAATCCGTGGGTCTGGGCTGGGGCCTGGGAATCTGCAATCTTCATCTAAGTTCTCAAGATCCCATGAGCAGCTACTTGGCCACAGTCTGAACTTGTTGCTGGTGTGGACTCTCAGGCCCTACTTACAACCTACTGAAGAAGAATCTGTATTTAAACCTACAGTGTTTCCTTCTGGAGGAGGGCATGGCAACCCACTCCAGCATCCTTGCCTGGAGAATCCCCATGGACAGAGGAGCCTGGCGGCTACCGTCCATGGGCTTGCAAAGAATCAGACAGGACTGAGTGACTAGGCACACACAGCAGGGCATTTTGTGTGCACGATAAACCTTGAGAAGCCGTGCTCGAAGTGATTCCCACTGAAAATACAAATACCACTTGGAAGGACTTCTCTGTGGCTCAGTGGTAAAGAATCTGCCTCCCAATGCAGGAGACATGGGTCTGATCCCTGGTCTCAGGAGATCCCACCTGCAGCAGAACAACTGAATCCGGGCACCGGCACTGCTGGGCCTGCACTCTAGAGCCCGGGAATTGCAATTACTGAAGCCCAAGTGCCCTAGAGTTCGTGCTCGGCAATGAGAGAAGCTCCCGCAATGAGGAGCCTGAGTGCTGCAGCTGGAGAGCAGCCTCCACGCTCCCCAGCTAGAGAAAGCCCACGTGCGGCGGCGAAGACCTGGCACAGCTGAAAAGAAATAGAAATTTTAAAAGATACCGCATGTAGTGTAATAAATAACAGCAGTGAAACAGGCAGGGTTAAAAGTGCTTCATGTGTAGTAATGCATTTATGGGTCAGAATAATCCCATGAGGCAGGGGCTATTATTATCCCCACTTTACAGATGAGCAGTGTGAGGCACTGAACAGTGAAATCACTTGCCAGCGTCTCAAAGCCGGCACGTGTTGAGGCTGAAATTCAAGACCATGCCGACTGGCACCTGCTGCCCTCCCTGTAGCTGGTGTGCTCACCTGGGAACAGACAAGCCCTGAGTCATCCTGCTGCTCTCCTGAACCCCTCAAACAAGGCTTTCAACCCCTCTGCAAAAATGCCAGAGCTGCACTTACTCCAGCATGTCCTGTAGCTAAATATTAACAACACATACACATCACATTGATTTTCCGGGAAAAAAAAGTTTGTGCAGATTTGGGTATAATCGTTAGATTTCTAAGGTCGACCAACTTAGGGGAAAAAAAAAAAAATCAGTGCATGCAAGAAGCCATGCCCAGGGATTCAATCAGTTCTCTATCTCAACTCTGCTCTGAGAATTATCAAAACATTCTAGAAGGTTCTGGGAGAAGCATGGAGAGCGAAGGAGGTAGAGTCGTCCGTGCTGGCCTCCAGCCATAAGGACTTGCTCGGACACTTTTATGTGTTCTGCCCTCTGGACTGAAACTATTTTATAAAACCGAGCACTGTTCTTTGAACCTAAAATGCCAGAACATGAGAAAGCACATAAAACAGGGCTGAAGTGCTTCATCATGCCCCACCGCTGCCAGCAAGGAGCTGTTTGTATCTCTGTATTTAGAGATTTCTTTCTTGCACCATTGCTGCCGCTGAGTTACCAGGTCGTCCTGTACCTAAGTGAGATCAACCCTAGGATTTAGTCCCATTTTCCCAAAGACAAATAGCCACGAGATTATCAGAAGCTTCTCACACCCTTCTACCAAGCAGAGGCCAAAAGCAGATTAATATAAGCATTGTATGAAGAGGTGGTATGCCTAAGACTTCCCTGAGCACAAGCCAAAGAACAGAAGAGCCATTAGCTGGTTACTCATAAATCAGAAGGCTTTATCAATGCAGAGAATCAGTGCAGGCAAAACAAGGTTGCTAGGCAGACTCAGCAGTGGGAATTGAAAGTTTTCTGTGTCCTAGAAAAAGATAAGGAGTGATGCTCCAACAGAGATGAGTGATTAAGGATCTGCAGACTTCAGAGCCATAGGAGATTGTTTTCTCTCTAGTTCCATGCAACAGGAAAGATAAGGGCAATAAATGAAAATGTCACAACACAACCAGGAACAGAATAGACCGTGTCTGAAGGCCAAAGAAAGGATTCCCCTTTGATCAAAAAGGACTCTGTGTTTGTACATTTCAGCAGAGAGCAGGCCCCGCTTCCAAGAGGCTCCAAGAGAGCCCTGAACCCACGCATCCATTTGTCTGTGGCGTTGACATAAGCATTCTGTCTGACAAAAGCTGGGGCCAGCCAACCAGAAATTCAGCCAGGAGCCCGCCCTTTGGGACTGGCCTCTGAAAGTCTGACCGAGTGCAAACACAATTTTTAATAAAGGATAAAGAGCTCATTGCAACACTATTTATAAGAGCGACAAAAGCTTGCAAGAGCACCAGGAGGAGACGGGCTAAATAAACGTGTATCCATCCAAACTGTGAGAACTAGACAGTCAAGGAATGTCTAGCAAAGTGGGGGAACAGTTAAGAGTCAATGATAAGTGGTGGTGGGGGGGTAGGACCCCCTGGCTTCTGTGCCTGTATCGATCCATCTTCAAGGAGAAAAATAAGCTAGAAGAATAATCACCAAAAGTACTTATCTTAGAATGGTGGAAATGTGGGTGGGTTTTCTCCTTTTGTCTGTCTGCATTTTCTAGTTTTCCATAATGAGCATGAATTACCCTTAGGATTGGCAAAAATAAAGGCTATGCATTAAAAATACGTCTCCGATGTTGTTTCCTAATAGTGGTTCCTGTTTACTGAGAGCTTAACATTGGCTTTATATATGTTATTTTATCACGTAGTTTTAAAAAGCACAGACAAGAGGCAGGTGCTGTCGTTTGCACTTGCTCCTGGGGAAGCAGAAGCTCCCAGCCATTAGATGCCCTGCCTGCAGCTTGGTCACCACTAAGGGACAGAGCTGTTTCCAACGAGGCTGTGTCCAGCGCCAGTGTCCACGCTCTTAGCCCTGATGTAGGCCCAGAAAGGAAAGCCATAGGCAGGGTTGCCAGATAAACTACAGGATGTCCAGGTAGATTTTAATTCAGGTACACAATGAATGCTATTTTTTTTTTTTTTTTTTTAGTGAAGTAGTACATCTCATGGGCTTCCCAGGTGGCTCAGTGGTAAAGAATCCACCTGCCGATGCAGGAGACACAGACTCCATCCCTGGGTCGGGAAGATCCTCTGGAGCAGGAAATGGCGACCCACTCCAGTACTCTTGCCTGGGAAACCCCATGGACAGAGGAGCCTGGTGGGCTGCAATTCATGGGGTCGCAGAGAGTCAGACACAACTGAGTAACTGAGCACAGTACATCCCATACAAAATTATTCATTGCAATTATTCATATTCAGACCAATCTACAGACACCAAGCTGTGATGGAGGACAGTGCAGCGTTTGTGGTAAGGCGCCAGACAAGGAGCCTGGGCCAGCTAGTGCTCAGAACACCCTGCCGGGGTCCAGCCCCGGTGGATCCAGGGTAATTCGAAGGGGAGATGGAGTAGGCATCCCAGGAAAAAACTTATTTACAGATATATAGAGAGATTAGAAACGGATAGTGTAGTAGGAAATATTAGTGCAGAAAAAGAGGCTGAATAACTTGGTTTATGTGGAATACCAATCACCACCTACGCAGGCCACAGGCGTCTTTCCGTTCTCCCGAAGGAGAGGAGGCACTGAGGCCTCCCCGGTCCAATCTTAGAAGCCCAGGCAAAGTTAGCAGACTTGGTGAGTACCCACATTTCAGATGGGAATTCAGCCAGGAAAACAGGGAGCAAGAAAGAAACAACACGGGGAAATCAATCTTTCCAGAAACTGATCCGATTTCTTTATTTTTCAGGTTTGTTTGTATACTTTTTGTTATACATAGGGATGAATACAGAGTCACGCTGAGGTCAGCAGACCTGACCCTTGTCACAATCAGGTGCTTCATATAAAATTATACAAAGGTCTTATGGGTTTTACATCATCTTCTGGCCATGAGGCCTGCTGACATTTTATGGCTCTTTCTGATAACGGTCAGTTAACCAGAAAACTAATTTTTTCCAGGGGTGATTTTTTTCTTAAACCAGGCGCCACCCTCCAAATAAAGTTGCATTCCTATAGGGTGAGGGTGTAGTGGATTACAATCAAGAAAGGAATTTACTTGGCACCCCACTCCAGTACTCTTGCCTGGAATATCCCATGGGTGGAGGAGCCTGGTGGGCTGCAGTCCATGGGGTCACTAAGAGTCAGACATGACTAAGCGACTTCACTTCACTTTTCACTTTCACACGCTGGAGAAGGAAATGGCAACCCACTCCAGTGTTCTTGCCTGGAGAATCCCAGGGACAGGGGAGCCTGGTGGGCTGCCGTCTGTGGGGTCGCACAGAGTTGACTTAGCAGCAGCAGCAGCAAGGTTAACAGGATTAATCTTAAAGGTTAATACTTATTTTTCCTATATGCTAGTTATATTCATTATAAGGGCAGGGAATATGGAGATTTAGCAGCAAATATCAGCCCAACAAATGAAAACCTCTTACCAATGTTCCCTTTAAGATCTGTTTAGTCTTAAGATAGTGATAAAGTTACATTTTTACATAGCAAAGACACAGTGATTTATAACAAAGTACAGTGATCTATAACAAAAGAGAAAGTTCATTAACTCAAAAAGTCTAGTATTGCTAACATCAAAAACTACTATATTTCCTTTTCTATATTCCAAATGCATTGATTAATATAGTCCCAGGTGCCTAAGGATATGGAAGCTTGGCAGCAATCATTGACTCAACAATGAGAAAAGCCCTATGCTAATTAAGACTCTCAAAATACTCCAAAACTCTCTGGGCTGTTTATGATTAAGAGGTAGTATACAATCATGTGCATAGTGGCAGGAGTATGGACAATCCTGTCACACAAGCTAGTTTGCCAGCAGAGAGGATTGACCTGAGACACCCTTGTCCCACCCAGGGCAGGGAATTAGCAGTAATTATTGGCACAACAAATGAAAAAACCCTTCACCAATATAATTCCTAATCAACCCACTATACTCTACTATACTAATGATCTTCTAACTTCCCAAAAGAGTCTGTATTTAGAAAGTTTTAAAGCATCTCGTGCCTCTCACAGTTGGGAGGCTGTAAACAATTACATGTGGCCGGATGAACCTGATCAGGGAGGCTAGAGGACCTTCAGAGGAGTTTGTAAGTTGAAACACTCTTGTCACGCCCAGGAATTTTTATTAAGTGGAGCTGCAAGTTAACTCCTTCTCCGAGAGAAATGGTTATGGGGGAGAGCCCCCCGTAAAGTCAGAGGTGTAAGTAAGAGCATAAAACTGACTCTGGTTTTGGGGGTAGATGCTTGGGAACAGGGGGTTTCCTGAGGCTTGATTACATCTTTGCGTATGCCAAGCCTCCTTCCTCATGACCTTTGCCATGGGCGGAGTTCCTCACGCTGGCTCCCAGCAATACCCAATCTCCTTGATGGGCTTCGGTAAAGCAGTTTTAAAGACCAGATGAGGGAGGCGAGTCCTAAGGTATCTGACTGGCTCGTGTATAGTTCTCTGATTGGCTGATGGTGGGTAACAGGGCAGGATCACAGGGGTTAACACTATTGATCCCCAGGCTTCAATAGGTCTGGGTACTATGTGCTCATGGTCATTAAACAGTTAATTTCTTCCATTTGATGGGGGGTTTAGCATCTGTAAAACAATTCAGGAAATGCACATCAGATACTATTATCTGGGTACTTCAGAATGGAGCTAAAGCAGCAATATGGGAGAAGGGTCTGTCCGGGGAAGGCTCCATAGGGTCCTGCTCAGTTACAATCTAACTGAGCATCTTGTTTGCTTTCTGCAGGGAAATGACCTCTATCTGCACACTGCCATGCTGCTAAGTCACTTCAGTCGTGTCTGACTCTGTGTGACCCCACAGACGGCAGCCCACCAGGCTTCCCCGTCCCCGGGATTCTCCAGCCAAGAACACTGGAGTGGGTTGCCATTTCCTTCTCCAATGTATGAAAGTGAAAGGTGAAAGTGAAATGTAAAATGAAGTCGCTCAGTCGTGTCCAACTCTTTGCAATCCCATGGACTGCAGCCCACCAGGCTCCTCCGTCCATGGGACTTTTCAGGCAAGAGCACTGGAGTGGGGTGCCATCATATCAGTTCAGTTGAGTTCAGTCGCTCAGTCGTGTCCGACTCTTTGCGACCCCATGAATCACAGCACGCCAGGCCTCCCTGTGCATCACCAACTCCCGGAGTTCACTCAGACTCACGTCCATCGAGTCAGTGATGCCATCCAGCCATCTCATCCTCGGTCGTCCCCTTCTCCTCCTGCCCCCAATCCCTCCCAGCATCAGAGTCTTTTCCAATGAGTCAACTCTTCACATGAGGTGGCCAAAATACTGGAGTTTCAGCTTTAGCATCATTCCTTCCAAAGAAATCCCAGGGCTGATCTCCTTCAGAATGGACTGGTTGGATCTCCTTGCAGTCCAAGGGACTCTCAAGAGTCTTCTCCAACATCACAGTTGAAAAGCATCAATTCTTCGGCGCTCAGCCTTTTTCACAGTCCGACTCTCACATCCATACATGACCACAGGAAAAACCATAGCCTTGACTAGACGGACCTTAGTCAGCAAAATAATGTCTCTGCTTTTGAATATATTATCTAGGTTGGTCATAACTTTCCTTCCAAGGAGTAAGCGTCTTCTAATTTCATGGCCGCAGTCACCATCTGCAGTGATTTTGGAGCCCCCAAAAATAAAGTCTGACACTGTTTCCACTGTTTCCCCATGCATTTCCCATGAAGTGACAGGACCGGATGCCATGATCTTCGTTTTCTGAATGTTGAGTTTTAAGTCAACTTTTCTACCCGCCTCTTTCACTTTCATCAAGAAGCTTTTTAGCTCCTCTTCACTTTCTGCCATAAGGGTGGTGTCATCTGCATATCTGAGGTTATTGATATTTCTCCCGGCAATCATATGGGGAACTTCAAAACATACTGAGAGGTCACTCCCAGAAATTCTATTTTTTTTTCTTTTGGCTAAGCCCCAGCCTGTGGGGTCTCAGTTCCCTGACCAGGAATCGAACCTATGCCTCGTGCATTGGAAGGTGGATTCTTAAGCACTGGACCACCAGGGAAGTCCCACTCCCAGAAATCCAGATTCATTTGGCGGAAATGGGCACAAGTGTGAGTATTTTATCACACACACCAGGTGACCCCAGTGGCTCATGGAGGGTTAAACATCACTGCACTGGACAAACTCTTAAGGAACCAGGGGGTGAGGACAGTGGGCCCCACGGGGGTGGATGTCAGATTGCTCTGTCAAACAGAGACACCAGGTAAAGCTTGCTAGAATGCTTAAACAGGATCAGCTCAGAGAGTGCTTTGCATAGAAAATACTTGGCAAGTGTTACTAAATATTTCTTTCCCTAGAATCAAACAGGCTGGCTAATATGTATTACATACCTGTTATCTCATTTAATCCTCAGAACAGCTCTCTAAGGTAGACATTACCATTGTCCCCGTTTATAAGATGAGAAAACTGAGGCAGAGAAAAGGGATCTCTTTCTCAAGATTGCCAGCTGGCAGTGGCATGGGGCGGGATAGGGGCTAAGACTTGAACCCAGCTATTCCCACTCCAGAGCCCCTGACCTTCCATCTTTTCCTTGTACAGTTTTCCTGCTTAAAGGGCTACTGAAGGGCAGTGACGTCCCCTGCCTCCCCACGCCTGGCCCTTGCCTGGCTGTCCCCCTGCCTTGAATGCCAGTCTCTTCTCTGCCTACAAGTCGTAACCCTCCCAGGAAACAAGTGGTCCTCTCCAGGCTCTTTCAGATGTCACAGGGAGCATCCATCCATCCGTTCATTTATTCTTTAACAGACATGGAGTGAGCATCTAGTGAGTGCCAGGGACTGCGCTAGACACTGGATAGAAACACTAGGGAGTCCTGGTGGAGCTTAAGGCCCTGTGGGGGAGACCGGAAAAAAACCCACAAATAAATCACTGCAAACTGCAGCAACTGCTCCCAAGGGAGCTTTCACCTGACCCTGAGCATGGGAAGCATCTGACGGTGTATGCTGAGGCCGAGTGACTGACCTTTCTGCCTGCTGAGTGGAGGGTGACTGGCTGGGGGCTGAAGGTGAAGGCAGGGAAGTTGGGAGGAGGGCGAAGGGAGGAAGCTAAAGGAGGACTCCGGATAAGACAGGAAGGAGTGTGGCCAGCATGGGTGAGCGGCCCTGCCGCTGCACCTTGTAATGTGTGGTGATTGCGTCTTGCTTGGGCCCTTGGGACACTGTGCAGAGTTTTTGTTTCCTGTGTCTTGTTTCATTATTGTATAAATTGCCTCCAGGGTAATATTCTAATTAATATTCTAATTTTTAACAATTGGGAGCCACCAGGGGCCAGACCTCAGACAGGGTCCGTCTAGTCAAGGCTATGGTTTTCCCAGTGGTCATGTATGGATGTGAAAGTTGGACTGTGAAGAAGGCTGAGCTCCGAAGAATTGATGCTTTTGAACTGTGGTGGAGAAGACTCTTGAGAGTCCCTTGGACTGATAAAAGATCCAACCAGTCCATTCTAAAGGAGATCAGTCCTGGGTGTTCTTTGGAAGGAATGATGCTAAAGCTGAAGCTCCAGTACTCTGGCCACCTCATGAGAAGAGTTAACTCATTGGAAAAGACTCTGATGCTGGGAGGGATTGGGGGCAGGAGGAGAAGGGGACGACCAAGGATGAGATGGCTGGATGGCATCACTGACTCGATGGACGTGAATCTGAGTGAACTCTGAGAGATGGTGATGGACAGGGAGGCCTGGCATGCTGCGATTCATGGGGTCGCAAAGAGTCACTGAACTGAACTGAACTGAACTGAACTGAGGGGCCTGACCAATCAGAAGAGATTGTGACTCCAGGGCAGCTCATCAACGGGGTTAGGCGTTAACCCTTTCACTGCTGGATAATGGAGCGGTCCCAGGGGAGCAACCTAGGTGGAGGAAGGGGTTTGGGATATACCAACTTGTTGACCATATTTTAACAACCAGTATTAAAACCAAGCGGTTCAGGACTTCCCAGGTGACCCAGGGGTTAAGAATCCACCTGGCGATGCAGAGGATGGGGGTTTGACCCCTGGTCAGGGAACTAAGACTCCACAGCCCGTGGAGCAACAAAGTCCGTGCGGCACCTACTGAGTCCATGCATCACAATGAGAGAGTCTGCAAGCCGCAGCTGAGACCCCATGCAGCCAAACAGATAAATAAAACTTTTTTAAAAAAAGAATGAAAATAAAATGAGAAAATTATATTTTAAAAAAAAACAAACCAAAGTGGTTCATATCAGCTAAGGCTCACTAGGTTTTCAGCTTCTAGTAACAAAGCTAGACTTAACCAAGATGAATTAGCTGGGCATAGTCACACAGGTACCCCTTCCCAGGGGAAAGGCCCCTGTGAAGGCTCGGCCTCCCTGGGCCGGCGTGCAGGTGGACGCTCAGCCTTGCACACTCAGGCACTCTACAGCATTTCCTGCTGTCACTGCTATTATCCTCCCTCCGCGTTTGTTGCTGTTCAGTCATTCAGCCGTGTCTGACTTTCTTGTGACCTCATGGACTATAGCCCACCAGGCTCCTCTGTCCATGGGATTCTGCAGGAGAGAATATTGGAGTGGGTTGCCATTCCCTTTTCCAGGGGACCTTCCTGACCCAGGGATCAAATCTGGGTCTCCTGCATTGCAGGTGGATTCTTCCTGTCTGAGCCACCAGGGCGGAATCACTGTGAGTTAGAAGTAATTCAAGTTGAATTGTACCTTTCTGGGTTCCACCTAGGGAACACCTTTCCTTCAAACGGAGCCCCTGGCTCCGTGTCACTGGTTCCAACAGCCTTCTTCCAAGGGCTACATTTCTTCCGTAACTACTTTGCTGTGGGCTTTCCAGGTCTGCCTGTTTTGTATAAATACACTTAACTTTCACGGGGCATGTAGTGCTCTCATCATAAACCATCTCCTCCATCTGCAGGATTAGGGGAAGGGCTGGGACAGGGGGTGGGCATAGGGGGGAGTGTGTGTGCGGCCAGGCCTGGACCTTTGTGGTGAAAACTGATGCCGCCAGGTACCTCCCCAGCTGCTGCTGCTGCTGCTAAGCTGCTCAATCACGTCTGACTCTCTGTGACCCCACGGACTGCAGCCCATCAGGCTCCTCTGCCCATGGGATTCTCCAGGCGAGAATACTGGAGTGGGTTGCCATGCCCTCCTCCAGGGGATCTTCCTGACCCAGGGATCTCTTGTGTCTCCTGCAGGTTCTTTACCACTAGCGCCAGCTAGGAAGCCCAAGCCAAACAATATTACCCTGAAGCCTTTAAATCTGGCCCATTGTATTGGTGGGGAGTAAGACAGGATGCTAGAGGGCTTCCCCGAAGGCTCAGATGGTAAACAGTCCACCTTCAATGCAGGAGCCACAGGAGACACGGGTTCAGTCCCTGGGTCAGGAAGACCAAGACCCCCCTGGAGGTGGAAATGGCAACCCACTCCAGTGTTCTTGCCTGGAAAATTCCATGGACAGAGGAGCCTGACGGGCTATAGTCCAACGAGTCGGATATGACTGAGGACACACAAGATAGGAGACTAGGGTCTACCTGACACGGGTTTAAACCGGGAGCCCCACTTAAATTCACATCTCCATCATCTGGGCCACTGCAAGGATCTCCTTGCTCCAATTTCCTCCAAGTTTACTCTGTGTTGCCTATGGCCACTTGGACATCATTTCACATAGTGACCCCAGCTCATCAACAGCCCTGCTGCAAAACCTCAGAGGCTCGTGGAATTGCTCTTAGAATAAACCTCCCGCCCTTGCCCAGCCTCTTGGTCTGGTCCTGCCTTTAAAGCTTAATGGACAAGCTGATCTCAGTAATAAATGGTTAGGAGTATTTTATTTCTGTTTTCAGATAAAGTAGCAGCTAAAGCCATCAGCTCTGGGATCACATGGCTCATTCATTCATCAATTCAGTCAGCCGTCAGATATTTAGTGACGGCCTGCTATGCGCCAGGCTTGTTCCGGGCCCTGGGGGATTGGTGAACAAGACACAGCTCCTGGCCGGGGCTGCTTTCCAGGGCATGCAGACCACGGAGCAGCACAGGAGCCAGAGTTTACAAGGGCTCCAGGCTTCTTCATGCTCTGCTGTGGGCCTCTCAAGATTTGCAATAATTTTTGGACACGGTCCTGGCCGCCCCTACAGGGCACTCACGTTCTCATGGGGAGTCAGGCACTAAACAGAACCCTGATTTCAGGCCATAAGAAGTTCTAGGAAGAAAGTAAGCTATATTAACACATATATATGGAATCTAGAATGCTGCTGATGAGTCTATTTGCAGGGCAAGAATAGAAATGCCAGATGTAGAGAACAGACTTGTGGGAGG